>CALZFC010000328.1:3307500-3435000 GCA_945643635.1 Allodiplogaster sudhausi | reverse complement strand
GTCCCTTCTGCTGCTTCTGTTCGAGTGCCCTCTGCTGCATCTCAGCTGCACATGCCTCGTAGTCACGGGCCTGAAAAATAGTTATTTAGACAACAACAATCTGATTATCAGTAGAAAATTTCAGATAATTCAGGGTTATATTCTGCGCTTGCGCGATAAAAAAGGAAGCCATTACAGGCTTTGCTAGCAAAAGACACAATTAATTAAGAAAGAAATGATTACGGAAGGAAGGCGAAGAAGCTGAAAGCAGATGAAATGAGAAATCTAGACGGAACCATGATCATCTTCAATGAAAGCTTTCATGATCTGGAGAGGCTAGTTTGGTGTTCTTCCTCCTACTCTTTGGATGCTCACCTCATGCTTGCGATTCGGATTCCCGCCGCCTGGAGAACCGAACGGGAACCACTTGTCGTTCGCTGACTCTTCTGCAATACATCTTTTTTTTTCTCTTCTTGATATAAAAGCGTGTCTTTTTCTTCGCTCTAAACAATCACGTAATTTTTTTTAAACTTCTTTTAATCGAGAAAAGAAAATACCGTAGCATTTTACAATATATTTTAGGCTTTCTTGAACTATTCTTCTGTGATCAACTTGGTGAGAAACGACAAATCGAATGAGCCTACGAAATGATGACATTAACAAAGCAGAGCTTTTCGCGCACGCAAGGGCTGTCTTCTCATTCAAAGAGATACTGCAGAGTTCAGCCATGAATTGTGATTCTGATGCTGTCTTCACATATTAGCCTCATAACAGGGCAACTTTTCGCTGAAGCACTTCTGTAATTGAGCTTTCAATTTCTTCTTTGGATGACTGTCAGTCCTTTCTTTCTCCCTGAACACGGATGAGAGAATAGATTTCACTCTCTTATGCCTTGAACTGCCTAGACGAATCTCTCCAGGGCAAATGTGCGATACCACATCCCTTCGTGTAAGAGTGTGTGTGCATGCGAGCTGATCTCTCTCCAACCTGAGCCTGTCTCTCTCTCTCTCTCTCCATCTTCCATACTCTCTCATAGCACAATTTCTCCTTGGTTCTCTGGACTCTCTCACTCCTCTACCGTTCTCTCTTTCTCGTTCATTTAACTGTCAGCCGCGCCCTCGGCAGCAGCCGCGGGGGCTAGTCAAAGAGTCGAGGAGGACGCGTAGAAAAGAATCACAAAGCGAAATGGATTCGGGTGAAGAGGAAGCGAGCGAGAGAGGGAGGAATGGAAAGAAACGGAGAGGGACAGAGAAGGGAGAGATGGGAGAGAGAGAAGGATTGAGAGAGAGAAAAAAGAGAGGATAAAGTGAACGGGTAAAAGACAAGAGAGATTGAAGCGGACATAAAGCTGCGTGAGATCGCGTACTTTTCTTTTTGAAATGGCAGGCAGATTGTCCGTGTCTCAGACCGATAGACTGCGCTCTTTAGGGCCTTGGATTGAGTGTGCTACCAGAATGGTCAAATCATCCAGGCAGTTCCATCATGGCAGATTAAAAAAAAAAAAAATCATGCAAGACAAAAAGCATCTTTCTGGAGCAGGTGAGCAGATAAGTAGGATTGTTCCTATCTGCAAAAGACATTTGGTGGATTGCAAAGTTTGCAGTAGCAAGAATTCTTTTCACATTCACACTAGCTAGACGCTGACAGGGAAGATAAAGAAGGTATTTCTAGCAGAGTAGTCATAAGGACAATCAGATACAGAGACGGAGACAGAAAGAAAGAAAGAGAGAGTGAGAGAAAGAAGAATTCCTTATCAGTACGACTCCAAAAAATGGCTGGATGCAGACGGTGACACAAAGATGAACGATTTAGTTCCTGTCTGCTGATAGTATGCACATCAAGATAAACGGAAATGGGAAAAAACACTGGGGGTCACAGCTGTGGTATAGGAACCAAGGAATCATCTCAAAATGTTTGAATGTTTCATGAATCTCAAAAGAAGAAGGTGTTAATAATACCCCTATGATTCTTGCCTTTTCCTTTATATCCTTGTGCGCGAGTGTCTTCCATGTCATAGTCATGCTCCATTCTCTGTGCAACTTTCTTTTCGTGCCCAACACGACCCGTGTCTGCTCTCTTGAGATGAAAAGCACTCCGCGAATTCCACTTCAGGAAGCGCGCTCTCCGTCTCCGTAGTAGAAACTACCAGCGGGGCCTCCCGTAGCGGGGGTTGTAGGATCGAGGAGCCGAAAAAACAAACAAATACTCTCGCTCTCCCCAGTTCTTCACTCCCTACTCCACTCCCTCTTCTTCAAGGCCTTGAGGGTGCTTCATGCTTGTGCCTTTTTTCCTCTCTCGATTCACGCCTAGAACAGCGGACCAGTAGCGGTGGCTAAGACAAAAGGAAGAGAGAGAGAGAGAGAGAGAGAGAGAGAGAGAGAGATAGAGAGAGAGAGAAGAGAATGAGAAAGACGCCACTGAGCAAGCAGGCAAATCTTTCGTAGAATAGCAGCCGAGCGTGAGAGAGATAGGGAAATAAACAATGAACGAGGAGGAATAAGACCGATCGTGCCGTGATAGAGATGCTGGGAAGGAAGAAAGAGATAGCGAATTGAGATGCGAAGCAAAGGGAAAGTGGAGAGAGAGATAAAGATAGAGTAAGAGAGAGAAAGAAAGAGACAGACAGAGAGAAAGAGAAAGAGAGAGAGAGAGAGAGAGAGAGAGAGAGAGAGAGAGGAAGGAAGAGGTCTCGGGAGTGCCGAAGTGCTTAGCAAGCGCGAACGTAATGGCACGTGCTTGGTGCAGAGTAGGAACTGTGTGCAGCTTGCAGCTGTTCTTGTCCATCAATCGGGGATATTGCAGATCGATTGGGTTGACAGCGGGCAGTCTCCGAGAACGGCCAAAGGAGGCAAGAGGGAATAAGGCGCGGGCAAGGAGAGAAAACGGGGGTGGGGGGGGGGGTGAAATTTGAAATGGCTTATCAGTGGCTATGTTCACGCCATCACGACAGAGGTCTTGCCAGAGGGTTTGCAGGGTGTCTTCACTGTCACTATCTTCCTATTTCCTCTCTCTCTTCTTCTTCTTCTTCTTCTCTCTCTTTATCTTCTCTCTCTTACTCTTTTACTCCACACAACTCTCTAGTCATATGCTCAGAATGGCAACATGCATGGAACACGGGCGCGTCTTCTCTCCACCAGGGAACGAAGAGAGAAAGACACGAACATACACATCACACCCAGGCTGATTCAACCAGAATCAAATGAAGGTATGCAAAAAAAGTATATAAAATTTCAACAGAAAAACGACTACATTGCCCAAGGCCACGAATTAAAGAATGAAACAGATTGAGGAGAGAAGAAAGAAGCAAATAACGATGCCGGAAGTCGCGTTGAATAAAGAAATTCGGAAATGAATGCGAGTAGAAGGACAGATTTCTTCGGGAATGCAGACTTGAACAGATGACTCGCATTGACCGCAATAAACGGATCAATTAAGATGGCGATCGAGAGATTACGAGAGAGCAATATAAAAGAAGAGAGAAAGAAGAATCAGAGAGAGAGAGAGAGAGAGAGAGAGAGAGAGAGAGAGAGAAGAGAAAAGCCAGGGGCCATGATGAAGGCCGCGCCATGATTATGTGATGCGGTAAATGGAATGAGAGAGTTAATCCATCGACGGGAGGAACATTCTGGGATAAACACCCAAGTTCTGCAACAACACCGTACCACATTTTGGTGCTAGGCAACTAAGCGAATAGCCGCCAGCAATCCCAGAAACAGGAGAGTTATAAAAAAAACCTTTCTCTCTCGCCCATTGCTCCTGTTTCTTGCGCAAGAGTCCGCCATCCGAAGATCGTCGCTGCATTGTTTCTTCCTCAGTCAAGCATCCGACTCGCCTCAAATTGAAGCGGGAAATTCAAATTTTAAATATATAAAAAACGTTTAAACAAGTACTTTGAAATAAATAATAACAAACGTGCATGGCAGATTTGAATACGTTACGAGTGAGCGACACACGCCTGGCGGGTAGAGCAAACTGAGAGAGAGAGGGAGCAAGAGGGGGAGGGCACGAGGAGAGAAGGGCGTGAGCGGTCTGGCGTCTACCCTAGCGAGGAGGGCGAGAGAGAGAGAAAGGACGCGACGAGAGAGTGCTCCGCAAGCGGAGAGGCACTCAGACAACAAAAGCAATGGCGAGAGAGTACGCGAGGCAGCGAGAGAACGGGTAGAACGAGCGCAGAGAACACGCAACGTACAGAATGCAAAATAAAACGTTTCTTGCAAATGCATTAGCAGCAATGGGCTGGGAAAAAACAAGGGTGAGTTACATACAATCCACAAAAACATTGCACAAATCTATCAAAATAGGTCAAAAAATCAGAAAAAGAAACCCCTTTTAAATAGTTTGCACCGTCATATATCCTAACATGTTTCTGGACTGTTGTATTAGGTTTGATGAAAGGCTAGAAGGCCCGAGCCGGGTCCTGGTTTTAATTCAAATGCGGGCCGGTCCGCATTCGACAAAGCCGGGCCCGGGCCGAGAACGTAAAAAATCATCAGCGGTCCGGGCAGTGCACCGGCCACCCACAAAGATTCAAGTAGATTGCCTCGATGAACAAAATTAATAATCAACACCAAAAGTCGGAACTGAATTAAACATGCGATAAAAGAAGAAAACACATAAAACAACATACAACAAAAAGAACTTATAAACAGGGAAAACACAGTGGAAACCAGATCAGTATTCTGCAAGCATTCAACAGTCCTTTTAGTGTGTGATTGAATAAAACTAAATTTGTAGAACAAATTACTTATTATAGAAAAATTTCAGCATAAAAGCAGATAGGTCCGCAATTTTTCCAAGAGCGCATAAAAAAATAAGGAGAATTGTTTAATAACGGAGAAATAAATTTTACCTACGATAAACAGCGCTAAGAGAATATGTCAGCTGTGTTGCTATTGTTTGTCTTTTCAAGTGCTATATCAGAATTATTTAAACAGTATGAATGCGTTCCGTTCGAAATATCTTATCATATGAATATCAAATATCCAGATGTCTCAAACGGATTGCAATCATACTGTTGAAAAGAATATAAAATTCGACTTGAAAATAGAGACATATAACTTTTCTTAGTATTCATTGGCGAAGACAGTGTTTTACTATCCTTAATTAAACGACTCTCCTTTCTTATGGACTTCTTGTTATTGCAATGCAGCCAAGCGATCGGTCCTCCCTCTGGCGTCCTTATGAAGTGTTAAAACTATCTTGCCTACAACATCAAGTCTAGAAATTAAAGCAGTAATTTATTTACCCATCTCTTGAATAAAGTTTTTCAGCAAGAAAGCTAACCATTACACTTCACATAAAATAATATCTTATATAATCGCAAAAATTTTCAACATTTCGTATTCTTCAATAATATCCGTGCTGTTCGTCTGAAGAAAAAGTTACATACATGACATGTGCTATTGGAACCCTTTAAAGGAGGCTTAAACTCGGAAACTCCTAGCACGAAATGGCCGATCTTATAGTACGATACATTTTGGCAACGTGATCCTGGCAATTTGCCAAGATCCTTGCTTCGAAACCTTTTCTCGTAAATTCAAATTGGCGGTTTGCGTCCGTTTGGTGAATCATGAATATTCCGATATATATTTTACGGCCGAACGACGAAATTTCACGATTCCGGTATATACTTTACGGCCGAACCACGAAATTTCACGTTTTTCGGTCATGATATTCTCGTCAATCCTATTTGGCCGTAATTTGGTCAGGGGACTAATGTTAAATTTAAAGTTCTGTATAATCACTAATATATCCCTCATGATCAGGCGACTCTTTTCAGATGCAAATTACTCCTCTAACTTTTAGTTTAGTAAATTGAATTTTTGCTAATGCTTTCGCAAGCTCAATCCGGAAATATTCACAGAATCATCCTTATAGCAAAAAAATTGAGTTTTCGCCTCCTTTAACATCGGACATAGAGTGGATAGTAGGAGAGAGGGAGAGAGAGAGAGAGCAGAGAAGAGGGTGAGGGAGCATTCAGGGGTTGTACTCGATGGGGAGGTTCTTGCGGCGGACCATGCCGTCACCCTGGAACCACTCGCGGCGGAACTGCTTGGCGGCGCCGTCCGGGGTGTTGGTCCACTCGATGGTGATGCGGTCGTTGTTCGTGTCTTCCTTCAAATTAGTTTAAATTGTAAGAATAAAATATCTTTATGTAGTAGTTGGAATTAGATAATTCAATCAAAAACCATCTGGAGCACCTGCCCGTAGGCGAAGGCGTCGCAGGAGACAGCCACGAGAACGGGCTCCTTGGGGTCGAGGACTCCGCTGGCCGGGTCGACACCGAGACGCTTCATGTTAGTCGTCTTGAAGGCCCAGCCGATACGACGGGCAGAGCTGTTGATCACCTGTAAATTTAATAATGTTTTGAATAAGAAATCCTAATGAGGTTACCTGAACAATAACAAACCTTGATGTGGTAGGTGTGCTTGTCGTCGTAGGGCGCGTTGAAGACGACCTTGGAGTTTAGCTGGGTAGCGATGTCACCAGGAGGGACGGACTGGGCCATGGCTTGGAGGAGAGAAGAAGTGGAGAGGCGAGCAGAGGAACACAGTCAACGACTGATAGAAATGCCGCTGGCAAGCCCCTTTTACATGAGTCCCTCAGCTGCAAAATTTTCATTTCTCAGAAAATGCCACAATTGCTTATGAAAATATGAGCTTCTTTCAGAATATCGCAAAGCAGAGATCAAAGTACAATAATTGTTGGTGAAAACTCACAAATCTTATTGCTATAATTTTTGAATACTTTCAAAATGAAATTCACAGAAAGGAAGATTTCTAAACATTACTCTTTGAGAACTTTCCATATTCTATTATTTTTAGTGCGCTGCTCGCGCTCTTTTACGGTGGTCAATTAAAAAAAGTGCGCAAAATTTGTTAGATTCGCACTCTCCCTTTGAAAAGTGCAAGTACCTTGACCACCACTGCGTGATATTTGAAAGGATCCACGCATTTTGCCAACAATTTCGTTGCACTCCAGCAAAATGTAGATTTGACAGTTGAAAATGTTGTATAAAAGGTACTTGTCAGCGTGTTAATCTGTTTAATTTTCCAGCAAAATGAGTAAAGGGACAGTCAGTTGGGGAGAGAAGAAGAGTGAAGGTGGGGAGAGGACAGTCAATTGGGGACAGAGCCGGTAACGGCCCGGCCCGGCCCGGCTCGGCCCTGGGAAATTGGGCCGGGCCGGCCCAATTTCCCAGGGCCCCGGGCCGGGCCGGACCGGCCCCAAAAAGTTGGGCTGGCCCGCAGGCCCGTTTGGGCCCGGTAAGCACACGATGTCGTCCAGTCAGGACGACTGGTGGCATATGAAATGCAAAACTTCCCTCACATATTAATTTTTCTTTTCTAAAATATTTACTACTGTACTTTAAAATGAATCTTCATTGCATGAAAATCTTCCTGTGAAGAATATTCATACCGAGCCGAGCAGGACACTCCTCCTGCAGCACTACAAGGGCTGAACGTCTATACATATGTATATTCTCCATGATTCCTCTTGGTTATTTTGAAAGGCAGTGACTTCTCGGTTCTCTCTCGGGTTGTGCTTTATTTTCTAATCTGCGAAAACATATTCTTGAGACGCGGTAATGAATTTTCGCTCTGATAAACTATTTTTCACTGTCTCGCTGTCTCTGTCTCGCTCTCTTATCTCTCTCTCTCTCTCTCTCTCTCTCTCTCTCTCTCTCTTCTCTCTCTCTCTCTCTCTCTTCTCTCTCTCTCTCTCTTCATTGTTTATGTTTGATTTTCTCTCCTTTTCAAACTAGCTAAAAGGAGTGATAAGAGTTTAAACAATGTCAGTCAGCAGACATCATCAGAAAAGCCGCCGTCCACTCGGCAGTTGGAGGCCCGAACTATTTGTTGACACAAACATCATAATGCAACATCAGAGATGCTCCCGTCCTCCCGGCAGATGGTGATGAGTGGGTGAAGAAAGGTACCGGAGCAAGTTGCCGGGTTGGGGAGGTCCCTCCAGTTCTCCCCCCAAAAAAAGCGACGCTTTACTACGGCGGCTGATTAGAAAGCGCGTGAAAAATAGAGTGGCTAACACCCACATTAAACAAAATTTAGCCATGACATTTTTGCGCGTGTGTAACTTAGTAGCATGTAGAAAACATGTAGCAATATAAATTCTGAGTTTTAAGGTGATTTCGAAGAAGGGCTGAAGAGCTGAAGATAGATCAATAAAGTCGAGAGTTTCGGTTGTTGTTTTAGGAATAGAAGAGAGAGAGGCGTAGATGGACTATTCATAAATGAGGTAGCATATAGGCGGAAAAAATTAGCCTTTCCAAGATTAGGCCGCGTTCGTCCTGAAGATCAGGGCCTTTGAGCTCGCATGGAAGGCTGCGGACCAGGCCATCAACGGTCTGTAGGGCCATCACGAACAATCCTCCCCAACCAGAGCCGGTAAATGGCTCAAAAATTTTGATGGCCTGGTCCGCAGCCTTCCATGCGAGCTCAAAGGCCCTCATCTTCAGGACGAACGCGGCCTAATCTTGGAAAGGCTAATTTTTTCCGCCTATATGCTACCTCATTTATGAATAGTCCATCTACGCCTCTCTCTCTTCTATTCCTAAAAGAACAACCGAAACTCTCGACTTTATTGATCTATCTTCAGCTCTTCAGCTCTTCTTCGAAATCTTTTAATTTTCTTCAGAAATTCTACCAACCTAGATCATATCCCCTATGCATTTTAGAAGAAACAGCGAATATGTAGCTGTTCCTTTATCTATCATTTTCAAAAATATCTTTTATACGAAATGTGCATAGTGCCTGGAAAATTGCCCGTATTCGTCTCCTATTCAAAAAGAAGGGTTGCCTCCCTGATGCAAATAATTACAGATCTATCTCGCTTATGTCATTTCAAAAGTTTTTGAAAAATTATCTGCGAAATATTAAATTCTTTCCTACGAGAGAACAATTTAGTCTTACCCTTTAAACAAGGCTTCCGCGGCAAACGTTCATGTTGTTCAGCTCTCGTGGTCTTTCTTATAGATTTTCACATAGAACTAAATTCTTTCCTACTATTAGGTCAGCACGTAACAAAAATTTTGTATTAGGTCATTTGATTCGAAAACATAGAGAGAAAAACAGAGAGAACAGTAAAACAGATTAACCCGCTGACAAGCCCCTTTTATACAACTTTTTCAACTGTGAAATCTACATTTTGCAGGAGTGCAACGAAATTGTTGGCAAAATGCGTGGATCCTTTCAAATATCACGCAGTGGTGGTCAAGGTACTTGCACTTTTCAAAGGGAGAGTGCGAATCTATTTTAAATTGAGCAGCGCATTAAAACCAATAGAATATGGAAAGTTCTCAAAGAGTAATGTTTAGAAATCTTCCTTTCTGTGAATTTCCTTTTGAAAGTATTCAAAAGTTATAGCAATAAGATTTGTGAGTTTTCACCCACAATTATTGTACTTTGATCTCTGCTCTGCGATATTCTGAAAGAAGCTCATATTTTCATAAGCAATTGTGGCATTTTCTGAGAAATGAAAATTTTGCAGCTGAGGGACTCATATAAAAGGGGCTTGTCAGCGGCATTTCTATCAGTCGTTGACTGTGTTCCTCTGCTCGCCTCTCCACTTCTTCTCTCCTCCAAGCCATGGCACAGTCCGTCCCTCCTGGAGACATCGCTACCCAGCCCAACTCCAAGGTCGTCTTCAACGCGCCCTACGACGACAAGCACACCTACCACATCAAGGTTTGTTATTGTTTAAGTTACCTCATTATAAATTCCTGTTTAAAACGTTATTAAATTTACAGGTGATCAACAGCTCTGCCCGTCGCATCGGCTGGGCCTTCAAGACGACTAACATGAAGCGTCTCGGTGTCGACCCGGCCAGCGGAGTCCTCGACCCCAAGGAGCCCGTTCTCGTGGCTGTCTCCTGTGACGCCTTCGCCTACGGGCAGGTGCTCAAGATCGTTTTAATTGAAGTATACAATTATAACTTACTTTAAACTGTGCACAATTTAAAATTTGCATTTACAGGAGGACACGAACAACGACCGCATCACCATCGAGTGGACCAACACCCCGGACGGCGCCGCCAAGCAGTTCCGCCGCGAGTGGTTCCAGGGTGACGGCATGGTCCGCCGCAAGAACCTCCCCATCGAGTACAACCCTTGAAGCGCCCCTCTCCGATCTCAAACACTCTTCTATCTTTCGCTGCCATCTCCTGCTATCTTCCAATAAAATAGTAAACATTTATTGAAATGTCTAACCGTTCAACAGAACTAACGAAAAGTTGCTAACTTTCTATTACCATGTTTCACCATCTTCCAAAATGCGAATGTTGATCCTCTGAGAAAGATGGTGACCGATGAATTTGAAGTGTTTGTCGTGATTATGGAGCCGTGGCCCGCTTGGGGCGAAATGGATGCGGTTGTTGGTTTGGCTCGTAGGGAACGAGGGCGCGACGGCCGACCAGAGCTCGGACTGAAAAAGAGTTTCTTGAGACTGAGGAATGGCCCGAGATTCCTCCCTCCTCGACATCCTCCGCCGCGTGGATCAGAGCCGCCGTCAGATTCACACGGGAGACGTTGAAGTAGGCGGGCAGATCAATCGCCACGAAATCTGGAAACAACAGCAGGAATGAAGGATCACTTCAATAACTTTCAGTTTCTTCTACTTCATAGATCAAGAAAAGACCACGCTGGATAAGAGATAAACGAATTTTCGTTAAGATCTCCAGAAACGAACTCATCGACTCGTTCTTGCCAGCTTTCGTCGCATTATCAGGAGACTCGGTCGTGTTGGTGGCCGTCTGAAAACATCTTCAATCTACACTAGAAGCTGTCCTTTAGACTCATTCAATATTCTACTTGGCTTCACATCTTTTAAAGTAACCATCTTTAATAGGTAAATTTTTCTGTCATATGTAGCTTTAAATGAAAGATCAGCAGGAGAAGAGTAGAAGATGTTTCATGAGGGGCTTGGCCTGGATGGAGAATCATTCTTTTACCACTTCACTTTTCCACTTCAAAATGAAACAATGCATATTTTCCAGATTCCGAAAGGCGCGAGTGTCGTCGAGATCTCTGACGAATTCCGCTTCCATAAGTAGCCCTTCATAGTTTCCAGTCCTCCCTTCCCCTCTTATCATTCTCGCCATATTTAAATTAAGGTACTGTATTTAATTTAAAATTGCATCGAAAAATTTTACGCTTATGAGAGGCGAGTGGCGCAGCAATGAGAATGTTGTAAATTTATTACAAGATATCTCTGGATGGTAGGAAAGAGGTGAATTTATAAATAATTTATTTCCAAATCATCGGCTTAGAGAGCGAGAGGAGCAAAGAGAGCGAATAGAGTGAAGAACGAGAGAAACTGGGAGAGATCGCTTGTGGATGGTGTCGGCATGTTGGAAAGTGAGTCGGGGAAGGGCATTACGGATGAGGAAAGACGGACGAGGAGGGGGCGAACGTAGGCAAGCGGCGAAGCAAGGCTGCCTTCCTCATGGGAATATGCTCCTCCGACACGTTCTCGTGGCTCGTTCCCCTAAATAATGAAATGTTCTTCGAGAGCTTTACAAATTCTTGTAGGTTTTCACGAGGTACATATATCAATCGATAGCTTTCGTAATCCTAACTCCCAATGAAGTTTTACTATTCAATACTAACTAAATATGTTTTAAAAAGTTCATAATTGAGAATAGGAGAATTTTATTTCTAACGAAACCAGCAACATGTAAATTCGAACATTGATTTCTCGGAGGCGGATGAAGATTTGCAGGAGGCAACCTTTGAGGCTGTCTGCTTCTGCTTTCTGAAAATAACAGCTTATTTATAAATAGAGTTAAATTTTTTATTGTTCATATTTAAACTTTCTCGAGGAATATTTTGATTGCAAAACCCCGTACTTCTTGGAGGCGAAACGGGCGGACTTGGCCGATTTTCCGGAGGCGTCCGCGTTGGATTTGTCATTGGCGCCGATCTTAGCCACAGCTCCTTTTCCCGTCGCGAAGAGCTTCCGACGCAGGTTCGCTGAGTTCCAGAGCCTCAAAAATGGAATTTTATCCTTTTAAATATTTTTAAGCGTAAGTTTGCCTTAATTATCCAGCCAAAACTACAAATCTAGAGACTTGCTACTTAATACCCCCTGCGGCTGAACATGCTTTTTAGAGAGCGGACCATTGGAGCAAGAGCAAGTTGTTTTCCATCTTTCTTCATTTTTCAATCAATTTCGTTATAAAGTAGAACTCAACATTCTCGTTCGGTTTAGGTATGACTTTAATTTCCATGAATAAAAAAAACCAACAGTTTGGTCTTCTTCACCACAACGGGAGAAGAGGGAGGTGAAAACGGCTGCCCTGGGGTCGAATGAATGAACTTCATTCTCGGAACGCGGTACATTGTGTCTACAAACATATTTGTTTTTTCTCCTTCCCCCAAGATAATTCAAGCTCTCACTACCGGTAGGCTTGAGCTCACGGCGCGGCTTCAACGACGGCGAATCCGGCGAGGGTTGAGTGCGAGGAACGGACTGCGAGGGCGACGGAAGGGGTGCGGCTGGCGCAGGCGGCGGCGCTAACTGCGGAAGAGTCTTCGTCATGTAGTAACAGTCGGCTATGCCCTCAAGACAACTCAAGAGGCTCTTGATTGTTGCCTGTAATGAGAGGACAGTAGTAATCCGTAAGCCCCGCTCACTTCATTAAACCCAAAGGATCTAGAAAAGTCATTGGCGCCCAAGGCTGAGGCGTACATTGCGGTTGATGGTGATCGAGTTGCAGCATGGTGATTCAACGCTCTCAACAAACAGGCTGTTGTCTTGCGGCTGCTGCGAACTCCTCTTTGTAAGTTTGAAGGTCTGCTTTCGGAAGGAATTTTGTTGAATCAACAAAACAAATATATAAAAAATTTTTATCCAAAATAAAAATATAATCACAAATTAAAATGAATTAATTAAGTATCACTAAAAAAAGCGCGCCAACCCCGGAAGATTATCATCAAATTCGAATGTGATCTTCTTCTTTTCGAAAGTTGTGACCGCACCACCGGTCCTCTCAACCGTGACGTCCGTTGTCACCGACATACTCGAGGAGAGAGCGCTCCTTCAAGCATTCATTTCACAGTTTACAAGAGCATTCCTCATTATTAGGCCCGAAATTTGCATGAATAAAAAATAGCGTATACTGGATCGATTGCCGACTTTCCATCTTGGGAGATCAGCGTAACGGGGTAGTCGTATGTCCGCAGAAGACTATCGTGGATGGTGTCTCTGTTAATGACGGCCTGGAAAAGGGAGTACAAGACGCACCAAATTAGCTCTTCATTCACAAATAAGTTTTTTTCTCTTATCAGAAACGCCTGCTCCGCTATGCGCTCCATTGATGACTGGGACTCTACAACCGACATCGATGGAGACAGCACGGCTAATGACGAGACAACCATGGCCGATCTTCAAAGTGCTCTTCACGGAACAACGCTGCACACAAGAAAAAATACCATTGGATTTCTGAATTCGCAATACAACTTGGGTAAATTCCATTCAAAATAATGGATGTTCGCAGAAATTTAGTTAGGAAGCACTAGTATTTTGCAATGGTAAAAACCGCAATGGATAATACCATTAACTGAGCCCAACCTCAAGTGAGTCAGAAAGTACTCCTTGGAGCAGTTCCATCTTTGCGCCTTTTTTGCGCCAAGATGCGGTTTTGCTTCCATGCTTGTTTGCAGTCATAGTTGTTTTACGTTATGTGTTGCATATCTGACTTTCATAGCTTTACAAAGTATGCTCTTTCGAGGAACACAGAAGCATTCTCTATGATGATAAAAGACAATACAGCATTGCAGAATACATTGTGATGTGTTGTATTTAAGTAATCGTAAGTCTCTTTTTGAAGGATGAAGGAAAGGTATTTGATGAACTTGGCTGTCTGTATGCAGCCGCTTGCAGAAGCAGGAAATTCACTCTCTCTATCTTCTGTTCTCTTTATCTTCTTCTCTCTTTCTTTCCTTCCCTCTCTCCATTTCTCTCTCTCTCTTCTCTCTCTCTCTCTCTCTCTCTCTCTCGGTCTACATAGGTAGCTGTCAGAATGCAACCATGGGCGCCGCCCATATCATCTCGATAACTTCGGCAGCACACGAATCGCTAGTGCGGGTAGTGTGGTGGTAGTGGCTTGGGTGCTGGGTGCGCAGGGTGGTGGTTCGGGTCCAGGTGTGAGCAAACTTTCAGGTACGACTACGACAGCTTCAACATGACTCTGCATATCAGGCTAGCCAGTTTTTCAACTTTTGCAGCTTTATTCTCATTTTAATCACGGCAAATAAAAGCTGCAAAAGCCGATTTACTGGCTAGTTTGTGAGTCGTGTTCGATGTTCTGGATCGCAGAGAGAGAGAGAGAGAGAGAGAGAGAGAGAGAGAGAGAGAGAGAGAGAGAGAAGGAGAGGGAGAGAGGGCTGCCAGCGCGAGCTCAGAAATACCATTCCGGCAGGTGTAATTCACGCGGAGCGGCATTTTTATGGTATTTGACCAGTGGATCTGAAACAATAGTTTGAAGTTGCTCAGTTTTAAAGTATTTACCCCCAAGTTTTGTGGCGATGGTATTTACCATCGACGAGACTACTATTCGTAATGGTATTTTTTCTTGTGTGTGCTCCTCTGCCGGGACCGTGTCATCAACAACCTGGAATAAGCTAAAGTCAATTTTTGAAACTTAAATTGCCGCCAAACCGTCAGGGTCGCGTTATCACGACAATCCGAAGAGAGTACATATGTGTCAGAGCGGAACTCCAGCTTGCCCGTCTCCTCGTTCAGGAAAGCGTCCTGTCGCGTCTTCAGCTACAATATTCCACTTATTCTTTTTCTGCCTTCCTTTCAAGACCCATGTAGAAAACGTCTTACGATCTAGCTATTGCACTTTTTTTTCAGAGTTCCCGATATATATTTCGTATTTCGGGACTATTTACAAAAAGACATGTTTTTGGAAACCATTCAAGATGTTGTATAAGCAAGATTCTGTAGAATCGATTTTTGAATCAAAAATATTTTTGATGACTGCACATCAATAATATTGCCATAACTGAAATCGGCTTGCAACTGGCATGTAGAGTGCAACTGGCATGTAGAGCGGATGGCGGAGTCACTGACCGAAGAAAGCTGCCCTGTAACCTCACGACTCGTTTCTTATTGAATTACTAGAATAAATACTTTCGATGCGGTTGTAGTTCAAATTTTTACCGTAATTTTTATTTTATATTAATTAAAGAGAAAATGGTAAAAGCCTTAATTGATAGTAGACTACTAATTCTGATGGCCAAATTCGTTTACATTTCTAAGAAGAAAAGGGTAACAGATCAGCAAAAAACGGACGGGTCTCACCATATCGTAGCTGAGGATTGATGCCGACCTCCTTTCGTCCAAGTAGAAAGGAGAAATGAATCGAACGTGGAAGTTCTAAGCGCTGCGCTCATTTCCCCTCTTTCATTTTTAATTTGCGCTGTCAATCAAGGCTAAGTTCGGACTTTCACTGTCAATCAAGGGCAAGTAAAAAAATGTATCGAAATTCGCACGTGTATTTGTTGCTAGAAGTAGGTCAAACAAATTTCTGTGATATGCAATCTGCCATCGATGTGCAAGCTGCTATTTGCCATCAGAATATCCAAGCAATGCCGATCGGGGTTGAGGTTTGTTAGAGGCTAGTTGGTGTTTCCAATTTTCACTGGAAATTTCTTTTCCCCTGTGTTTTTGTGTGTTGGCCTAGTATTTAGTGCTGTTTCTACTGTATAGTGTTAGTGTGACCGAGGCGAGTTATGATTTCTCTCCTCGCTTGGTCTTTGCTTCTCTCATTACTCTCTCTCTTTCTACTTGTCTTTCTCAGGTTGACCTAGTCAGGTCATGCAAGAGGCCCGGCTTTCTTCCATCGATTGATTGCCTCATTATGTTGTCGCCTCTCCCTCTTCCTTTTTCTCACCTTTCTTCACTTGCTACCTTGCGTAAGCCCCGGTGCGGGTGCTTACTGCTTCTTCTCTGTTCAGGCCGCCAATTAAGGCCAACTTTAACCTCGCTTCCCATATCATCATTACTACTCTTCTAGAGTAGCGTTATCATCATTACTACTCGTTTAGAGTAGCTTCTTCATCATTTAAGCCTTCTCTTCTTCTTATCAGTTTAATTCTTCTTTTTAATTGATTTGTCGTATATAAACCTTGTCGTGTTACTCGAGTCACGCTTGTTGAAACACATTTTACTTCACAACATGCACTCCAACCACGTTCACGACGGGCATTCTTCACACGGCAAATCCAATTTTGCACATGGTGCGTACGACACGGTGTCCTCGTTTGGACAACGAGGAATCGGACAGAGCAATCCGCGTGGCGCCTTCACTCACGTCTTCCAGTCTTCATTGCCCGTGAAGCCTTACTCTTCAGCGCCTGAGAGGCCTTACTCTTCAGTGCCCGTGAGGCCTTATTCTTCATTACCCTCAGCATCCAGGACTGGCGTTGGAAGACTGAAATTCGAGAGGAAGGAAATGGCGAGCGATATCTTCGATGACATGATGACTCAATCGTCGAACCGAATCCCTCCACCCGCAGAAGAGATTCCGTTGGAGAATCCAGCGGAGTGGCCAGGATGGAAAATTCTCATGCCGAATGAAGAAGAAGAAGAAGAAGAACAACAACCAGAAGAGAGTCGAATGGATGATGGAACCCCATCGACATCCTTCCAACACATAAACGTCGGATTCCAGCAGGGACAAAGAGGACTCCCAGGTCTTCACGAGGAGCAGCGAACATAAGTGGCGGCTGCCCCGAGAAGTGAGTGGACTAGTGGGCCACAGCAGCCCCTTCCACCAGTCGGAATCGTGCCAAACACGAACTTCTACCGACTGCCTGACCTCCCTCCCATGGCTTTGCCAACCTTCGACGGCAAGTTGAAGGAGTACGACGAGTTCGTCAATGCATTCGCTGAGGCCGTGGACAGACGTCCTGACCTCTCTGAGCAGACGAAGATGCTCTACCTGAAGAGCTGCCTCAGAGGCGACGCACTGACAGTGCTGGATGGAATCTCCTGGACAGGCGAGAACTACGGAATCGCCAAACGAGAGTTGGACAGAAGGTTCAAGGGCAGCAACATGCTGCTCCCCTCTCTTCATCACGAACTGGAAGCAATGCCGAAGGGGCAAGACCGAGTGGCAGATCAACTTCGATCCCTGTACACGATCAGGAGCCTCGTCAGAAGGATGGCTGCATACAGTGACGTCAGGTACCAGCCACTGCTGCAAGAGAAGATCCTCCAGCGATTCTCAGCAACGACACTCAAGGAAGTGTTCAAGTGGAAGCACGAACATCGAGACTTCTCAGGCAACCTGATAATGCCAACAACCGATGAGATGTTGACGAAAGTGGAGGAGATACTCAGGTGTGAAGAGTTCTCACTCGCACAACTGTCTTCTCTGGATGTTCGGCAGCCAGACCAGCAGCACTCGAACCACTACAATCACCACTACTCCAGGCACGGAGAGTACAAGGAATTTCGTCCATCCGGAAACGGACGACAACAGAATCCCTTCTCTCAGAGGACCTATGAAGGTCGACGTGCCGAGAATCATCACAACAGAGAGCCCGTCAATACGGCGCAAGAAGCAGAGAATGAGCCCGAAGGCGCATTTGCCATCTCTGTGCCTACCGTACTCTTCTCTGACAAGAAGCACAAGAGCTCTAGTCACCTGCTGACTGCCAACGTCCCTGTCGTGCTGCCTGGCAAGCAGCCAATCAGGACGAGAGTTATGCTTGACACAGGAGCAACAGTGTGTCTTGTATCGAAGTCCTTCGTACAGCAGCATGGCATCAAACCGACCTATCACTGTAACAGAGCGCTTCCACTGATTTTTTTTCCCCATCATCATCACCAGTTGTTTAATCATCGAATTCTATATATACAGTACCGCTCAGCATTATGGGGTCACAAATGCATTGAATATATTTAATATATTCTTAAGATTCTCTTAAATTGTGGCTCGTAGAAGCAACAGTTTTTCTAATGTTTATATTTTCTGAAACCGCCTTTTTTCTCTACAGAATAGATGCAACAATTCTTTAAGAGAGCATGTCAGTATCCTTCGATCAAGGCCTGCCCTAGGAATTTTTTTTTCGAGTTTGTTCACCAAAATAGGGTACAGTATACAACTCGACGTGGTAAACAAAATAGGCTATATTTCGAATTTGAAAAAAAAATTTCCGTGCGGGACCCGGTGCACCAATGTTTAAACTTTCACTTGTCATAACTCGCTTAAAACACATTATTAGACAACCATCGAGGTATCATTGGATAGCTTTTTTAAGGGGCTTTAATTTTCATGTTGATGATGTTTTCATAAAATTTCATCTTGGCCCTAAAATACGGCCCTGAATATTTTCGAATGCAGTTTTTCGCCAAATTAAGTATTTTATGCTCATTTCCACACATCCGCTCCTACATAGGCTTAAAGTGCGTAAAATTTGCTACAACATATGTTTCTTTCAAAAAAATTGAAGGTCCCGGACTATGGTTCCAAAACGCTTAAATATGCTCCAGTGTAAACTGTAACACCGTGCAAGCTCATTCTTCGATCGATAACTGCGCTCAATGTCAATATTACAAAATCGTAAGTATATCATCTAACAGCTCTCACGGAGGTCTTCAAATGTTACATACATACTTTTATTGAAAAGTTTCAATTTATATGGAAAATTTCGTTCTGTACAATTAGAAGGCTTAAAAAACTACTTTAAAAACATTTTCGCCTATCGAAACATACATCATAAGAAAGAGGATGAAATTTTCTACAACATTAACCCTTTTCAATGGAATTCCATGCATACGATTTTTGTTATAAATCATAAAAGTAGCGCCAGTAGCGTCGCTGTTATTTCGCCCAAGAATTTACATTTTAGGTTATTCGAATTAGAATATTCCAATCCTTTTTTTCTACAGTTTTTCCCATAAGGCCTTGTTATACTACTATTATGGCTTATAAAAAAAGATCGTATGCATGGAATTCCATTGAAAGGGGTTCATCTTGTACCAAATTTCATCCTCTTTCTTATGATATATGTTTCGACAGACGAAAATGTTTTTAAAGTAGATTTTTAAGCCTTCTAATTATACAGAACGAAATTTCCCATATAAATTGAAACTTTTCAATAAAAGTATGTATGTAACATTTGAAGACCTCCGTGAGAGCTGTTAGATGATATACTTACGATTTTGTAATATTGATATTGTGCGCAGTTATCGATCGAAGAATGAGCTTGCACGGTGTTACAGTTTACACTGGAGCATATTTAAGCGTTTTGGAACCATAGTCCGGGACCTTCAATTTTTTTGAAAGAAACATATGTTGTAGCAAATTTTACGCACTTTAAGCCTATGTAGGAGCGGTTGTGTGGAAATGAGCATAAAATACTTAATTTGGCGAAAAACTGCATTCGAAAATATTCAGGGCCGTATTTTAGGGCCAAGATGAAATTTTATGAAAACATCATCAACATGAAAATTAAAGCCCCTTAAAAAAGCTATCCAATGATACCTCGATGGTTGTCTAATAACGTGTTTTAAGCGAGTTATGGCAAGTGAAATTTTAAACATTGGTGCACCGGGTCCCGCACGGAAAATTTTTTTCAAGTTCGAAATATAGCCTATTTTGTTGGCCACGTCGAGTTGTATACTGTACCCTATTTTGGTGAACAAACTCGAAAAAAAAATTCCTAGGGCAGGTCATAATAGGGCCCTGCTCGAGTCTTATGGACATCCTGTCTTAAATTACTCACATTTTTTGTCACCGTTTTGCAATGATAATTTGAGTGCAGTCAGGTGCCTCTGGTGCGTAAACTAAACGGTGCAAACGTCGGCAGTACAGTTTGCGGTATTTTGGCAAGTAGCCAAAAGTTTTGCTTTAAAAAAATCAGCGACATCTTTCATTTCAACATTCCCGTTCATTTTATCGCTGTCTTTTCTATCTCGATTCATAATTGCACAAGGTTTTTATTATTATTTATAGTTGCTGTGGCTCGAGTCTACTTCAGCGATCGGCAAGCGGCTTCAGCGAGTCGTGGAACAAGTCATGTCAGATTAGTCAACTCGGCTGCTTGCTCCCTCTTTTCGCTGAAGCTTTTACCACTTTTATTCCTTTTTAAATACGCGTTTTGTTCAGTATTAGAGAACGAGATGCTTTGTGGATAACTTTCAGAGCTCATGGCGAGTCGAGTCGCCCCTCTTGTACAGTCAACTTACATAGCACTCCATATCCTCAGGGTGGTTCAGGTTACCTGGTCCATATCCTTTTAAACTAAATTCATGTTGCGAGAATTGATAAGCAAGCATAGGTATGCTTTATGCAATATATTACCCAACAATATTTATTCAAACTAGACCACTTATTTTGATATTATTAGAGCAAGTAAGCAATAATTAAGGATATTCAAAGTCGTATTCGTCTCCGTGTCTGCTCACTGGACTGCGAGAGCGTGAACGAATTCTCTCATTAGAACCAACGTTCTCATTGTCGTCAAAGGAGCCTCCAAGTTCAAGCCTGAAATCACGTATAACTTGTTACCGAAACGTTAGTTCAAATTGCGTTTGCTAACTTCTTCTTCTGATTGCGAGCGTAGTTGTCAATCAATTGTCTCGCATAAATCTCTTGTACACGAAGCTCGCTCTCAGATTTTGGGAAAAAATGCGCGATCATCTAAACTACTACCAAATTAAATGCAATTTAAGTCTTGACTTTCTAAACCTTGAAGACAAATTTTCTCTTGGCAGCATTTTTCCGCCGAAGAATTGGTTCAAAACGGTTTGTCTCATTTTCAAAGACAGTACACGCGAGAACGCTGCCGAACGTAGCCGCACTCCTGGCCGCTTCTGCCATCGAGGCCACCTCTTCTTTTGCCAAGAATGTAAACAGAGGTTCTAAATCAAGATGTGTGTGACCCATATGTAAATGTTATCCTTATCTCCCTTTCTCAAGCCTCGCCTTTATTACGGTTGCCCACGTCAATTCTCTCGAGGATGCTGAGACTGGTGGCTTCCGCCTGCTCCGCTGCTTGGCGGGCAGAGGTAGTCTCGCCACGCTGGCTTTGCACCTCCGACATCAGCAGACCGATCCGTTGATTCGCATCCCGTTCCATCTGGTCCATTCTCTTATTTAAAGTCTTAGCTATCTGAAATCATTCTTTTGCTTTTATTATTATGATGATTAGTCTCCTTAGTGAATAAGGCCTGTTCCACCTGGTCCATTTTGTTGTCCATATGGGTGATGAGGCCCTGCAACCACGGTCGAGGATTAGCCGGTTGAGTAGTTGCTGTTGGAGAGACGGCGCGCGATGTAGAACGGGAAAGAATGGATGCAGTGGGTGAGCGGCGGCGGAGGCGGGAAAGCGGCATGTCGTCATCATCAGAATCGGAACTTTCGATGATTGGCCTCACAAGCAAGCCATCACCAAGCGAACATCTAATTGCATGTGTTTATTCACAAAAATAAGACTGATCAGTAGTTGTGAAAGATCCAACTTTTTTTTCTTCGCTGCAGCAGCGATCCGCTTATCACACTCCTTTTCGCATGCCAGTTCAGTGCCAATGTATAGAAGGACTCCTTTATACTTTTTCTTGTTTGGATATGGAACCTGTTGAACAACGCTCACGTATTTCATTATTTTAGCCCTAGATAACTTATGAATAGTATGTTGGAAAGATCCTGACCCAGTTTACGCAGCCAACAGTTGGAGTCGTGAGACGACTCGTCTCGATAACCGTGTACTCTTGCCGTACACTGGCATCCTCCTTATCCCATGAAATCAGGGAATGAGACATAGCTATAATGGATGCAAATTAAAGATGTACGAGAATCCAAGGAAATAAATGAGCATCAAAAAAGTGGAAGCAGAATGAGAAGAAGCTGCGGGAGAGGCATATCCAGAAGCTGCGGGAGAGGCATATCCAGATGGAGAGCGAGAGGCACAAGAGAGAGAGAGAGAGAGAGAGAAAGTGAAAGAGAAAGAGATATAGAGAAAGGGAGAGCGAGATGCCTTCATTCCTTCCATTCCGCTAATTTCGTGAGCGGTCGTTCCATTCTTTGTTGACCGATGCTAGTGCATGAGATAAAACGTGAATGAGAGAGAGAGATTTATTTGGTATGTATATCATGTGATATGTCTTCAGCCCTCTCCTTGCAGTATTCAAAGATTATGCATCCTCTCACGCTGAGAGCTCTCGTCGAGCGAGCCCAGACTGGTGGCTCGGCAAAGGCTATCCATAGGACGTTCTATACATTGGCACTGAACTGGCATGCGAAAAGGAGTGTGATAAGCGGATCGCTGCTGCAGCGAAGAAAAAAAAGTTGGATCTTTCACAACTACTGATCAGTCTTATTTTTGTGAATAAACACATGCAATTAGATGTTCGCTTGGTGATGGCTTGCTTGTGAGGCCAATCATCGAAAGTTCCGATTCTGATGATGACGACATGCCGCTTTCCCGCCTCCGCCGCCGCTCACCCACTGCATCCATTCTTTCCCGTTCTACATCGCGCGCCGTCTCTCCAACAGCAACTACTCAACCGGCTAATCCTCGACCGTGGTTGCAGGGCCTCATCACCCATATGGACAACAAAATGGACCAGGTGGAACAGGCCTTATTCACGAAGGAGACTAATCATCATAATAATAAAAGTAAAAGAATGATTTCAGATAGCTAAGACTTTAAATAAGAGAATGGACCAGATGGAACGGGATGCGAATCAACGGATCGGTCTGCTGATGTCGGAGGTGCAAAGCCAGCGTGGCGAGACTACCGCTGCCCGCCAAGCAGCGGAGCAGGCGGAAGCCACCAGTCTCAGCATCCTCGAGAGAATTGACGTGGGCAACCGTAACAAAGACGAGGCTTGAGAAAGGGAGATAAGGATAACATTTACATATGGGTCACACACATCTTGATTAGAACCTCTGTTTACATTCTTGGCAAAAGAAGAGGTGGCCTCGATGGCAGAAGCGGCCAGGTCCCTTGAGGATGTCGCGAGGGTTTAATGTCAAAGTGGATAATATAAAAGTGGCATAATCCATTGGCTAATTTACCACCCAACCTAGCTTCACTGTCTTCCACCTCTTCCACAGTTCTTCTCATTACCTTCCTGGCTGGACTTTCCTTGTTAGCGACACAAGTCCCCAAGAAGTCTCCGGCATCGTCAGCCCCTCCATAGACTGCGCCAATTTCTTCCGCTGATATTGCTGGTCTTAAACCCTTCACCACTAGGCCTTCTTCGGTGGCCGGAAGAGACAAGCGATGCTGTGGTTGCTGTGGCGGTTGCTGCAATAACTGCTGCAACAATTGCTGCAATAACGTGAGAATCCTTTGAATATCTATGAATGAGTCACAACTAGAGCATCCTAAGAATGGGAATTCAGTGCTGCAACCACTGTTGCTGCTGCAAGAAGTGCTGTTGTTGTTGCTGCAAAAAGTGTTGCTGCTGTGGACTGATCGCGAGAGTAGCCATTAATAATGAACAGATTCGTCTGGGCTCGAGCAGTGTTACTTCAAATGGGAAGATTCACCAGGGGAAAACTTTCGCTCGGAAGCCACTTCATGTATATCGTCAATGAAATCAATCCGTTTGCCACGTACCCTCCCTCCGTGTCACAGTTATCTTTTTTATCACGATTGTATAACTTCATTATAACTTTCTCTTTGAAAAACTTTATTCAGGAGATCTGTAAAAAAATTATTTAATACTGTTAAACTTGCTGAGCAAGTCTTTAGCATTTCATGAGGACGCTTGAGGGAGTTCCGATCGCTTGGCGGCAGTGCAATCTCGTCGT
Source organism: Allodiplogaster sudhausi (assembly GCA_945643635.1). Lineage (NCBI taxonomy): Eukaryota > Metazoa > Nematoda > Chromadorea > Rhabditida > Diplogasteridae > Allodiplogaster > Allodiplogaster sudhausi. The sequence goes on along the minus strand of CALZFC010000328.1, from coordinate 3,411,228 downwards.
TTGCGGTGCTTGCAGCAGCAAGGGCAGCAACTGCAGCATTTCAGTGTACAAATGATCCCTTGAAAATGGCAAGAGACAGACTAAACCTCACCCGCATCCGCAGCATCCACATCCACATCCGCAGCAGGGACAGCAGCAGCAGTTGTTGCAGCAGTTATTGCAGCAGCAGTTGCGATTGCCACAGCAGCAGTTGTGGCAGCAGCAACACTTTTTGCAGCAACAACAACAGCACTTCTTGCAGCAGCAACAGTGGTTGCAGCACTGAATTCCCATTCTTAGGATGCTCAAGTTGTCACTCATTCAGACATATTCAAAGGATTCTCACGTTATTGCAGCAATTGTTGCAGCAGTTATTGCAGCAACCGCCACAGCAACCACAGCATCGCTTGTCTCTTCCCGCCACCGAAGAAGACTTTGTGGTGAAGGATTTAAGAGAGCCAATCTGAGAGACTCGAGCACGGGCATTGTCGCAGACTCGGTGGTTCAGTGGTAGAATGTCTTTTTAGAGTGCTCGCTCAATACTCTGATCTTTTGTAAGAATGAGAGAGAGACAAGAGAATATTAATAAGCGGTTTATAAGACACAGCAATGGTAAGGCAATCGATCACAAATAAGTAATAGTCAAAGTTGAATGAGAAGGACAAGCGAAGGAGACGTATGTGAGAGACGAGTGTGGCGAAGGACAACTTAGGCTTCATCTGCCTCCTTTTAAATGATCTGGATGGGAGGAGCCAATTATCGTCTAACGGTCTGTCTCATGCTATTCTTACAGAAGCCAATCTGTTTTTGTTGCAGCAATTGTTGCAGCAGTTATTGCAGCAGCAGTTGCGATTGCCACAGCAGCAACACTTTTTGCAGCAACAACAACAGCACTTCTTGCAGCAGCAACAGTGGTTGCAGCACTGAATTCCCATTCTTAGGATGCTCTAGTTGTGACTCATTCAGAGATATTCAAAGGATTCTCACGTTATTGCAGCAATTGTTGCAGCAGTTATTGCAGCAACCGCCACAGCAACCACAGCATCGCTTGTCTCTTCCGGCCACCGAAGAAGGCCTAGTGGTGAAGGGTTTAAGACCAGCAATATCAGCGGAAGAAATTGGCGCAGTCTGTGGAGGGGCTGACGATGCCGGAGACTTCTTGGGGACTTGTGTCGCTAACAAGGAAAGTCCAGCCAGGAAGGTAATGAGAAGAACTGTGGAAGAGGTGGAAGACAGTGAAGCTAGGTTGGGTGGTAAATTAGCCAATGGATTATGCCACTTTTATATTATGATTAATACGAGTAGAGGTGAGGCCAAGCTAAGGAATAGATGGGCGCTCGGCCAGTTTAACTAATTTTCTTCACCACTTAAAAGAACCATTTCGGTCCTTTTCCAAGATGGAAAAGGACCGAAATGGTTCTTCTAGAATTACTTGGTGTCGACACAACAGAAAGTGATGAGATCTAGATGAAGAATCCCTTATCGTCAGAAATCCCCTCTTGCTAGAATTCACTATCTAAAGACGAGATTTCATAAAACAAACGTTCAACACAGTAGAAGGATATTGGGCAAATATTACATAAGTATTTTTTTTTGAGCTTCTCTGATCCATTAACGACATACATACATATTATGTATGTACACACTTCGCAATAAAGTTAATTTATTCACTAGTGAGTGAGAGGAGATTACGGCAAGTTGGGAAGGAGTACACAAATAACGGCTGCAAAAGAAGCATTCAACAAGGAACAACTCGAGAAATATTGCATCAAATAATTAAGTCATGTGTAAAAAAAAACCAAGATTAACGTTCATGTTCACAGGACAGGGTTGGTGCAGACATCCAGAATACCTTGACTCTCACAGCGAATCTGCGAAAGTGTCACGTCGCGAATTTCGCAGAGGGTTCTGAGTGAACAAATGTATTCAACTAATTATTTTGACAGTGAACGCATCTGCTTCCACTGTCAAAAGCACGGCGGCGGCAACGAGAAGAAGCAGAAGAAGCAACCGCGACATGGCAGTGAAAGGGGCGGAAATGATTTTGATTCGGATGCGATTTCGCAATACTAAAACATCAGAAACAAAAGAAAACGATTAACATATGCAATTATCCAGTTGATTATTTCAAACCGCGAGGTCGATATACATATTTCGTTTCATTCTCCCTGCCTTCCACTACAGCGAGTGGCTGATGAATGGCAGTGATGAGAAGAGGGAGGTTAGAAAAAAGAATCTTTAAATAAATATCGATTATTGAAGTTGATTTCGTATGCTGTTTCATTAATTTATTAGGATTCTTGTTTTTGAAATAGATACGAACGTAATTGGTGAAAATGTAAAAATGGGTTTGAACTTCTGCAGGCCTCGGCCCCCGCGGCTCCTTCACTCACAAGCCAAGAGCCGACGACTGAAATGGGGGCTCCGTTTGGTTTGTCAATTTTGTATTTTATACAATTACTATAATTTTAATAGTTTCTTAGTAAGGCGACAAAAAATTATTCTTTCAGCATCAGCCGAGCTGTCAGTAGCCGATGACCACAGCGAGTTCGTTCAGGAACCGTTCGGAGCTCTTCCGGTTAGTTGAGATAGTAAAAAGCCAAAAACGTTAAGGTAACAAATGCACCACATACTGTAATAATTATGAATTCTCTTCAGGATCCACCGACTCCGATGCATTCTTCCTTTGGAGGCGAGAAAATGCAGACGAAATGGTCGGGCAGGTATGATATTAATTCGAACCACAAACAGCGAGATTTGCCAGAAAATTTGCATTTTTGCCTATCCGTGACACTTGAATAATCGGTAAGTGGGTGGACGGGTGGGCGTGGCTTAAGAAAACATGCCTCAATTCTTAGCCTCGACGCCACTGTGACGGCGGCGGCGTACACCTCCGACATCGCGGCCATCTGGTACTTCCCGGCCATGATCACAGCTCACTCGAGTTAGTTATCTCTTTTCTCTGCTCTCTATCGCTCTATCTTTCTATTTCGCTCTCTCGTTCTTACTGCTCTCTTCATACATTCTCCTTCTCTTTCCCCTTCTCTTTCTTTCTTCTCTATTCCTAATCTCTCTCCCTTTTTCCCTGCAGGTGTCTTCATCCTACAGTATCTCTGTTCCTTCGTGCTGGTCGGCCTGCCCCTCCTCTACATGGAGATGTCCCTCGGCCAGTTCACTTCAGCTCCGACTCCCGCGCGTCTCTTCCTCCACATGACACCACTCTTTTCTGGTCACAGAGTTATTATGAGTAGATTTATTTATTTATTTAAATTTGATATCTCTCCCTCTCTCATACTTTCTGCTCTCTTAATACACTCCTTCCCTCTTTCTAAAATCAATAATAATTTTAAAAAATATATGTATATTAATCAACTAAAATGATTAAATGAAATATATGTGCTCTTTCATTGCAGGCGTCGGCCCGGCGATGCTGTTTCTGTTGATGCAGAAGTTTGTGATCGCGAGTGTTCATCTCTCGACCCTTCTCATGCTCCTCTATCAGTCTTTCATTGGTGCTTATTTATTCTAAAATAGATACAGCACCGTCCAAAATGTTGGGTCCGCAGTTAATTGGATTAATCCCATTAATACATATGATTAATTTAATTAATTAACTCAAAGCGCGGTGACTATTAGTTTAAAAGTAAAAAAAGTTTTAAACTCCCATGATTTAGCAATCGCGAGCCCGCCAGCCTTCTCCACGTGCAGCACGGACGGGGGGCCGTCCGTGTGTTTCGATCCGTTGTTAGAAGACTCTTTCTCAGATATTGTCTATACTAATTTATGATACATCTTAAATTCTTGTAATTTTCAGCCTGATCTCAAAGTGCCGCTGGCAACGCTGGAATGTATCCGCCGACTGCCTTCAGCTAATGGCCGCCTCTCTCTATTCTGGTCGGAATGAGAGATCACTCTGGAGAAATATGCTTACTTTTGAGATCAAACACACGTCCGGCATACTCCCGTACTCTTCTACGTTTCGGAGAACATTATCCAGGTGTGATGCCTCTCCTATCTCCCATCTCCAACCCTCTCTCTCTCCCTCTCTCTCTCTCTCTCTCACTCTCTCGCTCTCTCTCTCCCTCTCTCTCGCTCTCTCTCTCTCTCTTTCCCTCTCTCTCCCTCTCTCTCTCTCTCTCTCTCTCTCGCTCTTTCTCTTCCAGCTTCCCTTCCTGGCCGATTCCTTCACCGTCAAGTACTGGCACTCTATGCTGGCCCTCTTCCTCGTCTGGCTCGTGATGGTCGCGCTCATCTTTGGAGGTCGGCTAATTTCTATACAATAGAGAATACTTTGTATTTAAAACAATATATTAGGAATAAGAATAATTTTTGAATAATGATAAATGTGAAGGCCACCGCGTGATCGGCCACGTGGCCTACGCGTGCACGGGAATGACACTTCTCTTCACCGTCTACTTCTTCATTCGTGGTCAGCAAATCGTCATGGAAAATTACTATTTTTCTAAGTCAATTTCCACTTCACCTACTACCACTGAAATCAATATAGCGAGTTATGACGAAGAAGTCGGCATAAAGAAAAGCTACTTGGAATCCTTTTGAGTAAATTGAAGAAGAAGAATAATAATGAAATGAATATAATATCCTTGCAGCGTCGTTCCTCAGCGACGATTGCCTCAGCGAGTTGTGGCGAGCACTTTGCACTGGCGCCGACTGGAAAACCCTCTACCAGCCGGGCGCGTGGATGGATTCTGTCACCCTCGTCCTTCTCTCGCTCAAGTTCCTTTTCATCTACCATATTCTGGCTAGCTATTGGCTAGAAAGCTACCGTATTCTGTGACTGGCCAAAAAAATTTTGATCTTCCCTATCGCAGTTGGTTGGTGATTGCATTTTTGATCCATGACGTGATCTTGGATCTCTGATTACTTTCCAGTTTCCTGTCTCTCATAGGCCCGTCGGTGGCTGAGAGGAGGGCTGTGAATTCCTAATTGATAGTCCTCTTCTCAGCCTCGGCAAGGGTGGTCACATCGCCCTAGCTTCTCACTGCGAGTTCACTCGCCGCTTCCCTCGCGACGTCCTCCTCGTGGCCGCCTTCTCTCTTCTGATTACTCTCGCTCTCTGCTGGACCGTTCTCGTCTTTGGGCTCCACTACTCGGGTACTGCATTTCTATCTCGTTTCGTGATGCTGATAGTACTTCAACACTCAGAGTTGATGTACGTGGATTCGCCGTGGAATCGACTTCTTCTCTGGGGCGACCACGGGGGAAGCGGCTCGCTCACCGTCATTCCGGAGGTGGCAATCTCTCTTTCTGGAACTCTCGATCTGCGCATTTTATGAAAGCAGAAATATTAATTGTCCACGTAAAAACATAATTACAAGCTTTTTCACTCTCCGCAATTCAGAATCAGTTTTCCAGGTGGTCTCGAAGTCGGCAGCGGGCGGCCTTGAATCTGCCATCTACTTCCTTGGCATGTTCGCACTCGTCTTTTACGGCGTCGTCAGTTATTTCTTCGTATGCATATGTAAATTAAATGAAATAAGATAATTTAAACGAATAATGGTAAAATATTGAACGCGCCAGTTCTCCTGCGCAGCTGGTGCCAGTGATGATCGTCTTTGATTCGCTCACCGACCGCTTCCCTTCGCTGGAGAGCACTCCTCTCCGCCGGCTCTGCGCCATCTCCACTTTCGCCGCTCTCTTCATTCTTGCTTCCACTGTCTTCTATCTCGAAGGTCGTAACTCCCGCCCTCCACCCTCTCCCTCTCTCTCTCTCTCTCTCTCTCTCTCTCTCTCTCTCTTTCTCTCACTCGCTCTCCTTCTCTCTGTCTATCACTTCTTCGTGCAAAGTCAACACACAGATCAGCAGCTGGATTTGAATTTCTCTTTGGCGGGAAGATTGAATGCCTTGCAGGCGGCATGTACCAGCTGCTGCTGCTCGATCGCGCCCTGACTGTCGACACGATGCTTGTGGCGCTCGTGCAGACGGTCACCGTCGCGCACGTCTACGGACTGCGGCGGTTTATCACGTAGAGATTTTGAATCGGGCCACGCCCACCCGTCCACTATCTTTGACCACGTCCTCCTATTGCTTTTTCCCAGAAACATTCGCACAATGGTCGGCGGCTCGGGGCCGATCTCTCCGTTCTGGTGGATCTGCTGGCTAGGCATAACGCCGCTCATGATCCTGGTCAGAGATGACAAAAGCAGTTTCTCCCGCTTCCCCTCCCCATTAAATGGACACCTTGAAGAAGCGGTTTATAAAAGATATTAATTAAAATGAGAACGTTAAAATTATTTTATATAATAAAATATATAAATTGTTCAGGGCGCTTTCGGAACGTCGATCTACCTAGCCTCGAGCCATTCACTCTGGGTCGCCGCCTACCCGATTCCGATCGAGCTGAGAGTCTTCGGCTGGGTCGTCTGCATTGCCATTGGGCTGTCAGTGTATTACATTTTTTCTCTCTATCTTTATCTCCCTCTCCCTCTCCTTCTCTCTCTCCCTCTCCCTCTCTTCTACTCTTCAGCTGGATCCCTTGCGCCGCTCTCTACCACGCGTATCGTCGCTACCGCAACAAGGACTCGCTCCGGCAGCTGCTCCAGCCGACATGTGCGCATTTATTAGATATTTTACTATATTTTTGGAATAGTACTTTTTAGTCAAATATTCTTGAGATTTTTTAAATAAAAATTTTTTTCCCAATAAATTTTTTTATTTGTTCTCTCCTTCCAGCCAACTTCGGCCCGCTCTCCGCTTCGGACCGCGCAGCCGCAGCGCGCCAGGAGCGCGCGTTGCGTGTCCGTTAAAACGTCATTTATCTATGACGTCATCGTGAGAAATGAGAAGATTGCCAGATGAACTACTTATCACTAAGAGTAGGCAGTGCTCCCAAACCATTTCGCAATTTCTCTGGAGCATAAACGTTTGATTGTTAAAAAAAAGATGTGCTCACCTGTTTATTATTTGGAAGATGAAATAAATAAAAAAAAACAAAATAAAAGTTTGTGATTTTGTGTCTCGGTGAATAAGAGGCAGAAAAATGTTCTCTAGACCGAAACGGAGGCCGAGAAGGAAAGTCGAGTAAATAGCGGGGACATGAAAGGGGGAAAGTTTTCAGAGGGTTCCTTATTCTAGGAGAGAATAGAAGACGAAGAAGAACGGAGAGAAAAGAGAGGACAGACAAGTCGGCTAACGTGGGGTCTACCGGATGAAAGAGAGACATGCAGAGAGTCTTGGGCTCGTTTCTAAATTCTCTCTCTCTCCCTCTATCACCGTTCCTTATCCGCCATTTCTTTTAGACCATGTAGCCCACCTTCCGAAGTTTCCTCCTTCTGTCTCCCTTCCTTTCATGGCAGCATTTTAATTATTTTTGATGAAGCCTTCTATTGTTCATATATTTCTTAATTTATCGACATCAAAGTAATTTAAATGTGACGAGATGTGAATATGCAGAAATAAATAGAATTATAAGAAGAATCATGAAATAAGAAGAACCGGCGAAAAGGGAATGAATATCTGATTTAGAAAGTTGAGCACGTTGAAGGTGAAATTTTTGAAATTTACTTACAGTCAGTGAGACAGTGAAAGTGAACGAAGTAAAACATAGATTGGAAAAATAGGACGGACCAGCAATTGAAAACATATGATTAGAATAGCGTCACTTGACATCAGAAAGTCTCAAACAGTAAGGCGGAGTGTAAATTAGGAAGAAGTGGGAAAAGGAGTGAGCAGAGAGGTACGATGCTGTGAGATAGGAGATGCGAAAATAGACATCTGCGCAAGAGAAGAAAATATCCTGCCGTGCTATTAATCTTGACAAAACTGGCACCAGTTTCGCAAAAAGGTGCCCACCTTTTCATTTTAAACTGGGTCCAGTTTAGAGCCAAACGTGGCGCACGTTTCTGTTTGCCTTTGTCCCCAAATAGTTTTGTTCTAGCTCTATCTTCCATCTTGATTAGTGGGTTGCTGGAGCAGCTTCGGCTCTCCCTCTGCCACTTTCACCGTTGAGTGAACTTTCTTGTGGACCTTCGCCGGCGGAAGGGCCACACTCCTTATATACTCAGTAAATGAAAAAAGGCTACACTGCGATTGGAGCGCATTAATACAACTTTCTTTATTTGTGGCTTTCACCCGCAAGGAAATAGAGAGAGAGAGAGAGAGAGAGAGAGAGAGAGAGAAGGCGAGGGAAAGAGAAAAAGAGAGAAGAAGAGAAAGACAATAATATGACCGGGCAACGAAGTTTATATGACAAAACAGGGTCAATGCATGCATGAGAGAAGGAACACAAAAACTGTACGGCAAGGGAGGGAGAGGGTCGGAATGGGCATGGGAGGGGGCATGAGAGGACCCTTAGGGTCATTGATGGCACCCTCTCAGGGGGCCGAGTCAGGAGACGGCAAAGAGATCGTTGATGGCTGCGGCGGAGAGGGGGCCTGTCTTGCCTGGCTGGCCATCACCACTGCCACTCCGATCGCTTCGTTCCTGTCTTGCCTGGCTGGCCATCACCACTGCCACTGCGATCGCTTCGTTCCCAGCCATCGATCCGCGACTTGAGCATCTCCAGCTTCGAGCGGAGTTCCGTGCGTCGCTGGCGCACCTGGCATTATCAATATAGTTTTTAATAAGTATTTTAATTAATTAAAAATTGAAAATGAAATCATAAGACAATTATAGGTAAATAAATGAAGAAAAAGCAAAAGAGAATATCTGAACATCTCCTCTTTACCTTCGGAGCTCCGGATCCTTCTCGTTGTGCATGTAACGACGCTGAATAGTGTGTTCAATCTGAAAATGTCAATTCAAAAAGGTATCGAAATAAATAGCTAAAGCTTTGTTGTGATGAAAGAGCGGAGAGAGAGGTAGACAGAGATAGAGAGAGAGAGAGAGATCAGATTCGCATGAAAAGCAATCGAACGAGTGGGTTCAACAACAACCTAGACTACACAGAACACAAAAGGTTACGTTATGGTCCGGCGTGCGCGGCAGAGCCCTTGTTCCTCGCTGGCGCCGGCGCCGAATCAACTTTCCGCCAGATCGAAGAACATGATCGCCTTGGTGTACTCGCCAATGGCGAACTCCGAGTAGAGCATCGCCATGACAAGCTGAATAGCCATATGAATACAGCAGGAATAAATATCGCAAAGCTTCTTATGAAAATAACAAAAAGAATAAAACAACAATCTCCATTGAGCGCAGAACTGTTCAAGGGTTTTCGCTAGTTCAAGCATCTCACAATCAGTGAAGGAACCTCACGCATGAAAGAAAAAGCAATTACTACGACAAATAAAGCACAAGTAACTATTTTCAAGACAAATAAGTAACACGCTGGCCTCGTCACCACTCGTGTATTTTTCTGTTCCGTTATTCGTGGCCACAAAACGTGCTTCACATTTGAAACCGTGCGCACAGTTTTATAGAGTGCGCGAATTTGAGAGAGCAAAAGTGAGTAAAGGTTTTCTACACACTTTTGCCCTCTCACTTTTGCTCACTCTTTCGTGTTAGAGAAATAAACTGCGTCCAGTTTGAATATGGGTTCAGTTTAAAACGTGGGTTGGCTGTTGAGCGAAACTGGAGCCATTTTGGCCATTTTTCATAGTAAAACGGCGAAAAACCTGCTCCAAGTTTCCATTTTAGTTCGACCAAATTTTACTGAATACTGGATCCACTTTTCTTCCTAGATTAATAGCACGGCTGAAGCAGATATAGAGAGTGGAGAAGCAGATGGCAGAGAAGACCTGGCAAAAGGACACATCATTTTGTCGCATTAAGTTATGACATTATAATATCCATTTGAAATATAAACTTTCTATGCTCCGATTACTTCATATGATGTACAAATATGTCACACACTAACACGGATGGTCTGATTTAAAGATTTGATTTTTTTTATTTGCATTTCTAGAGCGAGGGACCGCACTTTGCGGCTGTAGGGAATGTAATAGCCCCGGTTCAGTTTATTCAGAAGAATGTCAGCAAAGGGTTCAAAGAGAGAACGCTCTCGATTGCACTCCTCTCTTTTCAAGAAGTGTCGATGATGTGACTAACCTTAAAACGTGGAACAGTAAAATTTATGTAGTGGTCAAAAATACTGATGGTTCACATGGAGGTTATTGCCACAACAACCAAGAGGGTCACGAGTCGCCACTTCACGAACTCTAGTTGCCACTCAAGTAGCCGCATTCCATCTCCATCACTCAAGAATTCCACAATAATACGCTATTAGCCGAGTCTGCAGTTGTTGTTCAACTTGCCGTACCGTCTGCGTCGGCCCGCCCACGCGAAAGCGACCGAGAGACGGAGCGAGAGTGCGAGAATGGATTTCTGACGTGGGCTTCGCTGGTGCCCGCCCTGGAACGGGATCGCGAGTTCTTGCGAGGAGCACGGGAACGGGACCGGCTGTGATTGAACTGAAACAGAAATAGAAGATCTTATGCTGTATTTTTTAAGCGAAAACTGATTGGGAAAACAAAAGAAGATTGATAAGCATTTCTGACATGTGATTCGGTGGACCTCGCATGTGAACGAGGCGCAGTTGAGTTGGGCCGAACACGCGAGCCACTTCGGATTTGCTAGAATCAGCGCACACCGTTGTCATCGCAAGCAAACATTCTTGTGCAATAAGTTGCAGGCCAAGAATGCTTACGCGGGCGCTGTAGGTCCGTGGGAGTGAAGCAGCGATAGGCCGTGGCCGGAGGCTGGTGGAGGCGGGCGCGAGCTGCACGAGGCGGGAGGTGAAGTCGGCCGCCGGCCTCCCGGCCGCCCGGCCCTCGCTGCCGACGCGAATGTGCGCCGAAGGGTTGAGGCCGCGGGCTGAAGCGACCATTCTAGTCTCCCTCATCACTGGAAATGGCTGACATCGGGAGCGAGAGCGCCTCGCCCGGCCATTCGCACTCGCAGAGCGACCGAGCCAAGCGATCAGCCTCAGTTTGAACTTTATTCATTTTTATCATTTAAAATCTGAAATTAAAGACACACAATTCCTTCCGGAAATGCAATGAATGGCTTCACCGACCTCCTCGTTGCCGGAGTGGCCGTCGTGCCCGAAGATGTGCTCGAAGTCGACTCCCTCTGGGAAGGCAGCGGACTCGCGGCGGAGAGCGTCGTACTCCGCGGCGAAGCGGCCACCGCCACTGCCATTCTGCATTGCCTGAGAAGGGAAGAGTTGGAGGGAGGCAGCATTGGGATGGGAAGAGACAGAGAGATAGAGAGAGAGTCGCGAGAGACAGAGAGACAGAGTGAGAGAGAGAGAGAGAGAGAGAGAGAGGGAGGGAGGGAGAGGCGAATAGGAGAGGAAGAGAGAATCAGAGGAGATGGAGTGTGAGACAGAAAGTGGGAGACAGTGAGCGGGCGAAGAAGCGAAGAAGTAAGAGGGGAAAGAAAGGAGAGAGAGAGCAGAGAGAATAAGGAAAGAGCGTGAATAAGGGACGATCGGTAGAGAGAACGAAAGTGTTAGTGGTGTATCGAGTGAAAAAGACCTGCACGAGGGGCAAGTAGTCTGTCCGGATCAGGATTCGTTCGTTCCTGAAATGGAAAAGTGTTTTCTTAAACCCGTTGAGGACAAAGAAGAGAATGCCTTGCCGATATCGCGGCCAGCTGGCGATGGCAGAGAGCGCGGTCTGCACGGCGCGAATCTCGGCGAGACCCGAGTTGTGCTCGGGGCCAGGCAGGGGACGACTCAGGTTCAGCGGGTGGGCGGGGCCAAAGTAGCAGCCGATTCCCGACGCATGCCTTCCCACGCAAGACGCGTCCGTGTACACCTGCAAGGGGGCGTGGCTTATTGCAAGTAATGGGCGTGGCTTAGGCGAAAGGAGTGGCTTCTAATATGAGACGTTTGCCTTGGGCCTTTTATTGCTTTAATTAATGTCAAATGCACCTTCCCTCACCATGTTCGGACGAGAAGGAGAGAGCGCTGAGATGTTGTCGCTCATTGCTATAATCATTGTTCATCCTTCATAGAATGTTTTAATCGAAGACTTCTTTTTATACATTTCAGAGTAAGGCTGCACTTGCTGTAATCACGGATGAGCTAATAGTGGACTGAGAGTCGGCCGAGTTCGACCTGGCAGAGGAGACCAGCGAAGTGGAGTGAGAGAGAAGGAAGGAGGGAAGAGAAGGAGAGCGACGGAATGGACCAACGAGGGTTCCCTGATGGGTGAGCGAGAAGAGGGCGAACACGGATGGGCGGGGACACGATTAGAAGTGGACGGCGGGGCGGGGCTTCCGATTGGGCGCGTAGGGTGAGGCGAAGAGAAAATGAGAGTGAGATAAGAGCAAGGAAAGGAAGTGGGAGATCGGGACGAAGTGAGAATAGGAATATGACTTCCTCCTGGTGGAATCCCGCTAAAATCAACTCTAATCAGGACGTAAATAAGTACGTAGTCCTTAAAGTTTAAATAATTTGCATAATGAGATCATTTTAAAAAAAAGGAAGAAGCCTCCACCAATCATTCTGCAATTTCTAACTTCTGGAAGGCAGTCGGCGTTGATGGCGAGCTTTATCTCCTGCTCCTCCAAGTCCCTCTCGGCCTTCTCTCTGCTCTTCTCGACTCCTCTCTTGGCAAGCTGCTTTCTCTCTTCTCAATCGAGTCGCGGAGACGCAGCAAGCGAGTCATCGCTTCGCGCTGCTCGGTCAACTCTTCCTAAGAATTGGAAAAAATTAAGGATTTTTTATCAAATTCATAATCGCACTGATAATTTCAGAATTTTCCCCAGATTTTATAAGGAAATATTTATCAGATAGTACGCACGGAAAAAGCTCTCGATAAGACGAAAATGAAGGTAAAAGTAGCTTGTTATTTCCAAACAGCTCCAAATTAGCACTTCTCGATCTCTCCACCGATCGCTTCCTCTTCCCCTATTCCCATCCATCTCGAGTTTCCATAACATTCAACCTCTCTATCGACTTCGTCCGCTGTATCCAATTCGCCATCTACATCCAGTTACCCTATCCAACCAGATAACCCTCTTCATAAAGTTCACCCTCTCAATCGAGTTCACCCTCTCCACCCAGTTCGCCATCTTCTTCCAGTTCACCTTCTTCATCCAGTTAACCCTCTCCATCCAATTCACCTCCCTCTTCCGTTCGTCCTCCCCCTCCAGTGCCCTCCCCCTCCGACCTGGTGTTCCTTGACCCTCTCCTCGGTCTCTTGCAGAGTCCTCCGTACGTGTCGTCTCTTCGCTTGCAGCAGCGTGATGAGTCGGTCGATGTCATTGAAGAGCCTCGCGAGCAGCCGCGCCTTCTCGCCGCACTCCCAGCGGGAGAGAGCACACTAAAAATAAGAGGAGCACTTAAAATAGAACAGCACACTAAAAATAGAAGAATGCACTAAAAGTTACTTAAGGAATTTTGCATCATCGTTAATAATATTCGTATTTGACGTTGAATAAGTTGTGTGTTCTCGCGCCTCCTCTATCTTTTCATCCTCCACTCCTCGCCCACCTTATCGCTGTGCTGGCGGACAATCTTCGTCCACTCGACGAGTTGTCTCTCGAATTGCTCGTCCTTCTGCTTCCGCCCCCGCAATTCTGCCGCCAGAGAAGACAGCGAGGCGCGCTCCTCAAAAATATATCAAATATAGTTTATAACTTCAAATTTACGTTTTTACGTCAGCTTAGTTTTCACTTCCTTACTTCCGTTTTTTTGTTTTTGTTTTTCCCTATCTTCATCCACCTCTTCAGTCTCCTTCTCGAATCTTTCCGTCTTCTCCTTCTCCATCTGAGTCACCTTCTCCACGGCGTCCAGCCGCTTCCGCAGCTCGATTATTGTTATCGCCCGCTCATCGGAAATTCGCCGAATCTGAAAAAGAGAAATATTTATATTTGTAATAGATTGTTCTTCCGAATGCATTATTAGAAGTCTATTTACTTAATTATGCAAAACGTAAAATTCAACTTTCTGTTATCTATTAACAATTCATTATTCGTGGTAAAATACGTGCAGATTATGAACATTAATCAGCAATAATTTGTCCGTTTTAAATATAGTCCAGGTGCCTTTTTCTCCGACTGAGGAAGGGAGGAAGTTTCTGTTGTTCGCGACTCGCGGACATGCGTTCTCTCTGTAGTCCTCGAGAATTCATCCACAGAAGAACGCGACTGGAGAGAGTATTGTTTAAGAGAGAAAACTTATATAATAACCTAGTCAATCAATTAAATAGATCATTGAATTTGTCGCAGAAAAGTTTCTTGGGTTTGCTTTGTTGTCATTGACTTATAAATAATTAAAGGAATTTAACAGACTATAAATGCTAGCTAACCATTTATGACGACCCAAAAAGCGAAGACGGCTTGATCTGACGAAAGAATGATGTGAAAATGACTCCTTCTGTGACCGATGGGAGGAATTATCGTGAGAATAACTAATATATATGAATATTCATCATTGTGAAATAGTGCAGCATATTGCGATAAAAAGTGTCCGATGAATCTTAGTTAATTGTTTGAGAAAAGATCATTTGCATAGCCTTTTCCTTTGATGAATGCTGAGTTTTTCAATCAATTGAGGAAGAGAACTGAAGGTTTCGAAGATAGGGCGTAGAGGTAGCGCTATCTATATATTGTTCACATGCGATTATTGTTTTGTAGAAACGTGAACACATTAAAATGCTGCTAATTTAAAATAATTGTGTGTTCCTCCCGTTTGCGTCCAATCTTCTAGCGATACTTGACTGATCCCTCTGACCCGCCTTTGACATACCCATGCTTTGTCGCAACATTATCGCCTAAAATATTATTGTTGCCCGAATTGTATTTATGTACACAAACACATATGTATATAACAACATATTTTGTGCAAACTTTTACCACAAAAACTGCTGAAATTATCTCTACAGCCGTAAACGGTCGTGGGACTCAAAAACAGGCGGCCACAAACTCGACAAAATCTTCTTTCTTGCATCGTTTCTAATTCATATATGAAAAACGCCATGTACTGCGAATACTAAGATTCTGAACGATTGTACATATTCACGGCAGTTAAATGTTGCACATTTATACAAGTTATATATACACTCATACATACATGAGAAGCTATAATAAATTATTTGTTCCAGTGACTGTCTCTACTACTACTTTAGACAGCGGATGCTGCTTCGTAAAGCTTCGCTGCAGTGCAATCTTGTCGCTTGCGTCGCTTGCAGCAGCAGGGACAGCACCTACAGTATTTTAATGTTAGAATCATTTATGAAGTCAGATCATTCTTGTGATAACCAAGAGACAGACTAAACCTTACCCGCCTCCGCAGCATCCACATCCACATCCGCAGCAGGGACAGCAGCAGCAGTTGTTGCAGCAGTTATTGCAGCAGCAGTTGCGATTGCCACAGCAGCAGTTGTGGCAGCAGCAACACTTTTTGCAGCAACAACAACAGCACTTCTTGCAGCAGCAACAGTGGTTGCAGCACTGAATTCCCATTCTTAGGACATTTTGCTGGCCGCCGCCTGCTGCCGCTCCTGCTGCTGCCCGCTGTGCTGGTGCCTTTGTTCTTAGTAAATCTTCAAAACGGCGTAGCCACATTGCAAAAGAAACGTCTCCAGTGCCTGTGAAAGGAGCAATTCGATTATTTGAATTGGACTGTGTCTGAATCATGAACAGCCGAGGGTTTCCTGATTGGGTAGGAGTTGCTGCTCCTGAGGCGCTGAATGTTTAGTAGGTACTTGGTGAAATCGCCTGCATATTATTAATTGAATTTGGAGAAACAGGGGGCGAAGTATTTTGTGTATTTGAAAGAGGAACCACAGCCACCGTAGGCAATGAAGGAGGATTAGTATTCCGAGTCTTTGAGAGATTAGCCATTGCCACTGGAGGAACAGTAGAAGTAGAATTTGAATTTTGATTGTTTGTTTGTGAGAGCGTAGCAATTGCCACTGGTGGAAGAGCAGAAGATGAAGTTGTGTTTTGATTGTTTGAGAGAGTAGCAATTGCCACCGGGGAGAGAGAGGAAGACTGTGCGATAGAGGATGAAGGCGTGGATTGAAAGTTATAAAGATCCGTTGCCAGCATATTTTCCAACTGTTCCAAATAGCTATTTGTCTTAGCTTCGAATTGACGATGCGTTAAAGTTAAAACTTGAAAAGTAGAACTGACTGTCTCCACTGTGGCGTCTCGTAGCTGCTTGACGTGTGAGAGTTGGGCAGGCTGGCTCCCTCTCTCCTGCTTGAAGAGGCTAGAAAGAGAAGAGGTTGGGGGAGATGATTTGCTTCTTGTGAGAGAGGCAATTGCCTCAGTTCGGGATTCCCGTAGCCGTGTTTGGGCCTTGGGATACGTAGCCATGCAAGGACTGAGTGTTTGAGAAAGTAGCAATGGCCACTGGGGGAGAGTTTGTGTTTTGAGAGAGTAGCGATAGCCACTGATGGAAGAACAGGTGTAGAACCGTCAGACGATGACCTAGAGGGAGCGTAGGAGAAGTTGCAAGTTGAGAATGACTGACAGTCCGTGGATCTGACGACTTGTATGCTCATTCAGGGGCGTGGCTTGTGCGCCGGCGGAGGGAGTTGCAAACGCTATCTGCTGTGAGGGTGTTAGAGATGTGTGTGAGAGAGAGAGAGAAGATTCAGAGTATAGAAAAATAAGAAGAGAAAAAAATAAATTGTGACAATAATAGAGTGAATCGCTTCTTTCTAATGGACTTTCCATCGTATCTAGATCTACATTTCTTTTCTTGCCGGAGGAATTTTGTTTGCTCCCAGATGCGCCTGGGAAGATCTTTATCATATAGTGCTGGAACTCTATCTATTCTCGGCTGAGCCAGAATACAGTGAAAGTACTGTGCAAAGTTCAAGACAGTGGAAATTCATGAGATGTGAGAACTGAAGCAAGAAATGGACAACTGAAGAAAAAAAAACTTGCTCATTAAAATTAGGGAGGGAAAGATTATACTTTTCTCAATAAGCTGAACTTTCATTCCAACTCTCAATCCTAGTGTGGCTGCGGTAACCTTTTGGGAAAATGGGCGCATGCGGGGCCGAGAAGAGAATGTGTATCTCTCATGTATGCCTGTTTCAATGGTTTGCCGTATAAATAAAAAAAATGATAATAAGAGATAAATGGGAGTTGAAAAGAACTCGAGACGGTGAGCAAAAGGAAATGCTGAACAGGCAGCGAGGTGTGCATTGATGAGTGAGGGAGAATGGGAGGATAAGAGAGAGCGAGAGAGATGGAGAAGGAGAGGCAGCTCGAGAAACAATAAATAAAATTTTTTTTTGAGCCAGCTAAGAGGAAGACTGCGCTCTTTTTTTAACGCGTACCTTTTACGGTCGGTGACGCGGATCGTACTTGACGAGTAGGCCGGGTCGGGCTTCTCGCTTACCGCAGGTGATCTGTAAATGCATAATTATATATATATATATATATATATATATATATATATATATATATATACGTATATGCGATTCTGGGTGGAACAAGAAAGAAAGATTGGCCAGGTTAGGAGAGAAAGTAAGATAGAGTGACTGCCTCAACGTCTTCTGACCAACGACATAAAGGGCGAGGGTGGGAGGGGTTGGGAGAAAGACAGACAGAGTAATAGGAAATAGCATTATGAGGTGGAGAAGGGCGGTAGAATTGCAAGAGTTGCAAGAGAGCTCAGAGATGCTTGTGCCCTCTTTCAAAGAGAGAGAGAGAGAGAGAGAGAGAGAGAGAAAGAGAGAGATTGCTGTATGGCCTGTGCTGTCATTTCAGAGATAATGAAAGAGAGGGGTGAGAAAAAATTAAGAAGAGGTAAATGATTCTTATTTGCTGCCATAAAGAGAGAACATGATAGATGATATGTTTCTACACTTACATATATACACTTATATATGTCTGTCTATTTATCTATGCATCTTGCATTTAATACTCCCTTTTTTACATTAGCGACAGTCAGCTTGTCAAGAATTTTATTTGCTGATTTCCCCCTTTTTTTGAGAGAGAGGGAGAGATTGAAAGAGAAGCGATTGCCTCACATGTACATACATATGTATGTATATGTACATCTGTTCAATTTTCTTTCACCCTTTTTTTGAGAGAGTGATTGAGAGAGAGAGGCAATTGCCTCATTGCAAATGCTTAAAAAAAAGTGAACCAACCTTCTTCGCCGGGAGCACTTCTGGCTGCGGGAAGGGCCGAGTTGCGGGCTTGTTCGTGTGGCAGGACGGCGCAAATCTGTCAATTTTGAATAGTTATCAATCAAAGAAAGAATATTCTATCTAAAAGCGGGATGGCAAATGAATGCCTGTCCTTTACTTAGAACAGCCGCCCAGGGATGACTGTTCTGCCGCCTAGAGAGTAATAGACGCAGAAGGGAAGAGAAACAGAGACTGTGTGAGCCATATATCACCACGGTGAGAGAAAACTAGAGAGAGGGGAGAGATGCTGCTTTCCTTGGAGGGGACTGTTGCGAAGATGAGTCCGGCATTGCCAACCGATGAGAGATTTGTCCGATAAAAAAATGAGAGAGCACGTGAATAAGAGAGAGTAGCTTGCGCCTCAGGCGACTTGGAGTTATTTGTCCGATCATCTTTGAATCTCGGATGGGAACAGAAGCTCTGTACTATTTCTGCTAGAGAAACAAAGACGAAGTAGCCGATTCGCCTAACGGTTACTTACAAGCCATCAAATGTGAATAACAACGAGAACATAGTAAATCGAGGCACAATATGTATGTATGCACCAGAGAAATGAATTATGGGAGTACTCATGATACTTATTGCTGCCTATCGCATGATAAAATGAAGCATTTGTTCCTGAAATGCATTCGAATTCCCCTATTTAGCAAATTGTCTTCTTTTTATTTTTATTAACCGCATGACATATTTAAAGAGAGAGACTATTGTCTCAAGTGTCTTTCTACGCACTTTTGAGTGATTTTTAGGACTTTTCGTATTTAAGAGAGTCAACTGTGTCTTATGAATGCTCATCTTCTCTATGTAACCTAGTTAAGCCTTTCTTTGTGCGTTTGTAGCA
Source organism: Allodiplogaster sudhausi (assembly GCA_945643635.1). Taxonomy (NCBI): domain Eukaryota; kingdom Metazoa; phylum Nematoda; class Chromadorea; order Rhabditida; family Diplogasteridae; genus Allodiplogaster; species Allodiplogaster sudhausi. The sequence continues at coordinate 3,392,348 of CALZFC010000328.1, read as the reverse complement.
AACAAGACATAGGCATCAAATACTTTCTTTGAGCTATCATAGTTTTCATTCATTCTATTTTTTTTTTTGATCAGTTCTTTTGGGCGAGAAGCAATTGCCTCATTCTATGCGTTATATGTATATATTCAGAAAAACAAGACAATTGTCTTTGAAATTTTCAATCTCTATGTGTGATAGAGAGAAATAGCTAACCTTGTGCGCACGGTGCACTTTGAGCAGGGCCGACCCGGAGTTTCGTCGGGTTGCGGGCAGGATATCCGTCGTCTTCGTGCCTTTGTTGTCAATCAGGCGCTCTTACAACTTTCCACTGAATAAAAGTAAACATATCGAAGATATGTTTTTACGACGCGGCTTTGGATATGCTGTGCCTCCCAGCTAAAATAAATTGCTGAATAGTGGAAAGTGAGCACTAGTACCGTTTTAGGGCTCTTTTACTGGCGCTGAAGCCGCTACAAAAAAACAGTGCCTTACCTGGTCTCTGCGCGAATGCGGCTGCTCCGCGCCAGACTTCTTCTTCTTTTTTTACCATCTTTTTTTTGAAGTGATTGATTGAGAGAGAGGCAACTGCTCCAAAAAAAACAGTGCCTTACCTGGTCTCTGCGCGAATGCGGCTGCTCCGCGCCAGACTTCTTCTTCTTTTTTTTACCATCTTTTTTTTGAAGTGATTGATTGAGAGAGAGGCAACTGCCCCAAGCTTGGGAAATGAAGGACAAAGTAAAAAAATACATAGAAAGGAAAGACACACATGCGATTAGAAGTGTGACAACGCGGCGCGCTTTCCGCGTTGTCGAGCTGGACACAAAGCAACAAAAAAAGGGAAACCACTCGCTGCTACCAGTAAGGTTCCCAACAACACCAAGATACTCAGACAAGTTTATCTACCTCTCGGACAACAAATACACACATACATAGCAACGTAGAGAGCTCCAGAGGTCATAGAAAGGGGAGACAGAGAGGGAGGGATACTTGGGGTTGGTGGGATAGGCTGCCGGCTCTCAGCCCGTTCCTCTCGGCGTCTCTCGAGCCGGGCTTTTATAAGTTGTTGGCGCGGCGCGGACGCGGTTGCGGATCTGAAAGTAGTCATCATTATGTGTCACAGGATTGAGAAAGAGAAGGAGAAGTGAGATAAGAATGGAAAGTGGTTAACCGTACCGGAAGCTGTACCGGAAGTAAGAAGAGATCACTGAGAGAGTTACATAGATATGTATGTATGTGTCATCTCGCTTACAAGCGCTTACAGCGCTTACACCATAAGAGTGGGAAAGAAATTTCATTTGTTCGTCTGCAATGATCTTAAGTGAAAGAAATTCTTATTTGATTTCCATTTCGATCTACATACCTATTATTCGCAACGATTACAAAAATGAAATAACAATTTGTATCTCCACAACAACTTTTGTTTAGAAGTCAACACACACGACAGTGCTGGCCATTCGATCTGTTTGTTCTCTTAATGTTCTCACTTGTGCTCTTGTCCGAGGGATCTTAGGATGATATAAAAGCGCCATTGACCGGGACAGTCCACCATCCGGCTTAAACTCGCTCTTCAGCAATGAAATCCATCACTTCCACTGTTCTTCTGGTAACCGTCCTGGCTGGACTTTCCTTGGCAGCTACACAAGCCCCCAAGAAGTCTCTCCAATCCCCGTCATCCTCGGTCCCTCCACAGACAGTTCCTTCCGCTGATATTGCTGGTATTAAATCCTTCACCACAAAGCCTTCTTCGGTGGCCGGAAGAGACAAGCGATGCTGTGGTTGCTGTGGCGGTTGCTGCAATAACTGCTGCAACAATTGCTGCAATAACGTGAGAATCCTTTGAATATCTCTGAATAGTCATCACTTGAGCATCCTAAGAATGGGAATTCAGTGCTGCAACCACTGCTGCTGCTGCAAGAAGTGCTGTTGTTGTTGCTGCAAAAAGTGTTGCTGCTGCCACAACTGCTGCTGTGGCAATCGCATCTGCTGCTGCAATAACTGCTGCAACAACTGTTGCTGCTGTCCCTGCTGCGGATGTGGATGTGGATGCTGCGGATGCGGGTGAGGTTTAGTCTGTCTCTTGCCATTTTCAAGGGATCATTTGTACACCGAAATCCTGCAGTTGCTGCCCTTGCTCCTGCAAGCGCCGCAAGCGACGAGATTGCACTGCCGCCAAGCGATCGGAACTCCCTCAAGCGTCCTGATGAAATGCTAAAACTGTCTTGCATGACTCAACAAGTTAAGCAATATTAGCAGTAATTTATTGACCTATCTCCTGAATAAACTTTTTATTTTAAACAAGAATTTATCATGAAGCATAAAAATAGTAACAATCATGATTAAAAAAACAAATGTAAGTGTGAATGGCAGCTTAGACAAACCAACTCGGAAGCATTGAAGAAAGCACTAATGCATTAAAAAAGAACTATTTGAACTAACTGGGTCACAGATTCACAGCTTTTGAGAGCACAAGAGACTGCGTTAAAATGAATGTGTAAAACTCAACATGCACCATCTTCTTTAGATTGCCTATAGTCTGCTTTCTATGTACAACAGGCTTCTGTATTACCGAATAAGATTACATTTCTTAGTCAATGAACATTTCGATATGATATCATTCTCCGCCAAAGAGATAACTGACAACGCAGAATCTTTTCATATCGCTAAGCAGGACAATCGGGTTAAACTTACAGCACAAACCATCTATTTCTAATATTCAGAGGCATTTGTGTGTGAAATAGAGGATCCATTGTACAATTTGCACTAGCCTGCAACTTTTTCTAAATTGTATAAATTTACGGATCTCCTTCCAACTCATTGTTTGAAAAAAATTCTCACCTCCTTTGATAAGATTCAATGTATGCGCTTTCTGAGACAGTGAGAGCTTTTAAACTTTAAGGCAAACTTTTAATTTTCCTGTTTGCTTTCTTTGTAACCTTCGTCTGCCAGAACTCTTGGCTTTCAAACTCGTGCAATTTTTTAACAACTCTGCACATAACATCCTGACTTATAGGCGAGAGACTTCGAAGCTGTCATTGCATCAAGAATGACTTACATCCAGCAGATTCAAGTTCTCTGGGAGCGCTTCTACAATATCGAGTATAATTGCAGGTAAAGTTACAACCTTATTTGTAATACAAAGCATGGAGAGTTAAATGAAGATTCTGTTAAGCCTCGTAGCTTCCGCTGGCGAGTGGTGGACGGAGAATCGGGGAGACCGTAGCATTCCTCTCGGAGTCTACCTTGTACTCTTCAGCATCTTCTCGGAAGTTGCCTACGCCCTCTGACTTCGCTCTTTCTGGCAGCAACGCCAATTGGCGTGCGGCGCTTGCATGACTTCTCTTCTGCTTGCATTCAATCGATTGCTTCACTCTATTAGTATCGACGTGCGGATTCCGAACTTTCTCTCGGTGAGTAAAAAAATTTCTACTTGTTGTTCAATATATTTTATTCTTATTTATTTCTAAATCAGAATATTAAAAAAAACTTTCTAATCAGGAAGAGAACCAATCATTTCTCCTCGCCATCCCCGTCATTTACATGCTTCTCATGACCATTTTCACCCCGCCAGCTCCTTTCAATTCCACCTTCAAGGCGTGGGCATTCAACACTTTCATTGATGGTTCTCTCGACCTACAGGTATGGATTTTCTGTATGTTTTACTATTATTTGTTCATCGGGTTGTAGCTTCATTATGGTAATGCAATTGCTGTGACAGTACACAAGTATTCCCCACGTGGTCAACAATATTGCCTTGGTCGTTGGCACGGCTCTGATCTACTCTGTCATGGGTCTACTCTTCAGCATCAAACGGTTTCTTTTCTTTGTAATAATTAGGAAAATCCATTAATACTTCTACTTCGTATTGTAATAACTCCTTGTGAATGTTATCTAAAGTTAATTTATCCAAGAAAGTATACTCTTTGGAGTGTATAGTGTATGAAAATGAAACACAATTTTTGAACTAACAAGGGCTACAGATATTTCAGCAGCTCCCTGCCTTCGACTCGTTTAAGTGGTTCATCGCGAGCACAGAGATCGGTTAGAAATAGCCCTCATAGAAAGTACCCTTGCAATTCATTTGGGGCATCTTTCTCTTTCAATATAAATTCAGAAAAAAAGAGATTAATTCACTGAGAGCAGCTTTTCAATGCCCATACTTCTTTCCTTAAAGTACCTTTCTTTTTTCTCGCAATCGTGCAAGTTGTATAACTAGATGATGTCATTTTTATCGCTCTTGCAGATTCTGATTCAGTCTGCCTGCATCTGGTTCTTCAATATGGTCACCGCTATCATCTACGTTTACATGCAGGTCACTATTTTGTCGTCTAGGAATCTATCAAATTTTTTTTACAAAATGTTAATTTTGTAGATCGCCCAACTTGCTATTTCTTTAAAGTAAAAAGTTCAGTTCCTCCCGTACACCGAGGATCTCGTTCACATCACGCTGGTAACGCTTCCCATGACCCATGGTGAGATCCGAGGGGGGTGATGAATTGGAGAAACCTAACAATGAGAAGTGAATGTTAATATTTATGAATATTTCTTTCAATTCATAGCTCACGATCTTCTCTTTTGTAATCGCTTGCGAATCTTTGTCTTTGCCTTGATGTGAACAAAGGTTGTTCAAATTAGGTGAGGAATTCTTGCTTAGGAATTGAAGTTTTCTATCCCAACGGGGTTTCATATCTGACGTGACAAAATTAACATGAGAACAAGCTGTGAAGACCCAAATGACTTCTTGAAATTCTAAGACAGTTGCCAGGATGCTAAATCAATGCTTAAAAAGCAACGAATAAATATGATTCTAAGAGAGCGGATTATGTGACTAGTAAGAACCCATCAAAGTAATCTTTTCTTCTTTTAGCCGCTCCAGCGATCATCTATTTTCTTCTAAATGAACGTTTTCGACATGGAATCTTGCGAATTTTGAAGGTTTTAAATTAGCAACAGTGATATATTAAGAAATTTTTTAATTGATTTAATGTTAGAAGCAAAGAAAACGATCATAATGCAAGAGATGTTTGCAGATCCAAGATGTAAATCGAAACGTGTCAACAATTGTAATGCTGGAGGCATCGCGAACTGGCAGTGTTCAGCGTTGAGAGTTGCAGTTGTCTGATGACTTCATGTTTGTGGTTAATGTATCTCGAGTTCTAAATAAATTGAATTCGACAGCTTATGAGACTATTTATTGGATAGAAAAAAGGGGGAATCTAGCAAAAACAGTGGCAGGCTCGTTGAAATGGGAAAGCGATACAGCGCCGAGATATTTAAAGGGTTGAGGATGAACGTATCCGAAGGGAGAACGGATTGAAAAAAGGCAGGAAATATTGCTATTGCTGTTAGAAATTACTATTGTTGTGCGTGAAATGGCAAGAGGCTTGACAGGTGAAGCTCGGCGAAGAAGCGGATCGTACGGATCAAGTAGTAATTTATTCTGGTAATCTCTTCTCAAACTTGCATCGTAAGAAAACAGAAGTAGGCACCCGTCCATACTGGTATGGATTAGCATAAGCTGCAGTATTAAAAGAGGGGACAGAGAAGAAACACCGACAGATCATGCCAGCAATCTCGGTGACGTCATACATGATGAGAGAAAAGGATTGAGAAGAGCATTTCAATTGAGTTACAAAGCCGTAACGCACACATATGTATGTAAATTTTGTAGCTTAGGCTACAGAGAACACATGTTAAAGTGAGATATCACAACACGGGAGTTTCTATTCCGTCGCCAAAAAGCAGCTAGCACTAACTCATACATTAAATGGAAGAGAAAAATACAACGAGAAATGCTTATAGTGATTTCCTTCAACTATCACCAGTGTGGTAGATCGATGTTGAGCGGGGGAAGTTAACCATACAGAAGAACATTTCTGCCAGATCAATTGCTATCATTGAGTAGACACAAAAAAACGGAAGAAACTAGCATTAATATAAAAAAAAGACAAGTAAATTTAATGCATGATTTTGAGTGCCTTAGGGACTCCTTAAGACATCATAAATATCATTAACATCAGAGAAACTACATATAGAAAAAGCATAGAAAAATATGAGACAGATGGAATCATTTGAGCGATGTCGGCGACGAGTTGATAAAACCAAGATGCTCTTTGGAGGCAAGGCGCAGTAAGAAGCGAGAAAGGAAGAGTAAGACAGATAAGAGAAAGAAGGAGAAAGAGAGAGAGAGAGAGAGAGAGAGAGGAAGGGAGAGATAAGGAAGGAAGAGAAAGGAGGGAAAAGAGAAAGCCAAAGCGTGAACTGCTTGCGCTCTCCGAAAGATCTGGTTTCATCAGCAGTCGCTTCCACGAAGATCATGGATGGGTTCTCGTGTTGGGTGAAACAAACAAAATCAGAGAGAAAGGTTAATTATAAAAAATAAATAGAATTCGCGTCCGAAGCGGAAAATATATCACACTCGGGTGGATGAGAAGAGGAGAGAACAAAGGGACAATTGCTTCTAGAATACAACGTAAGATGGACCGGAACAGCAGATTTCGAGACTGCGCCACAAATAAAATATAATATAGAAAAAGGAGAACTCTAACTTCTCGCAACAACAAAAAAATTACAAAAGTTACAAGATTCCGAAACGGAGTTACATTTGATGGTCTCTAAGGATCCCGCTGGGACTACGGAATAAATCAATGTTCAAAACGATTCAGGCATCCTTTCTCTTCTCCTAGGTGTTCAGTTTGGAGTATCGCATTCCACGAGATTCGGCCAGGTCACCGCCCCCGCCTCCTCTTCCATTCCCCGCTACACTCAGCTCGGTCGACTGCCAATCCGAGCCGGCCACTGAGCCGAGTCCCCGGATCTCCACCTTTAAGTTTATTAGAATTTCTGTTTACATAGTTATATATATAATATATGTATATATAAACAGTATCTTTACCTCATGGTCAATGTCGTTTGCATATCCGGGGTTCTCAAAGGCGACTGAAGCGTCGTTGCGCGGCACTCCATGAGGGCTGCAATTATTATTTACACTTACACATTTTAATTAATCTTAATTTTTTAATTATCAACAGTATCATGCACATCTTCGTAGATTTGTCATAAAGATGCACCTGCCACGGAATTTATCTCATAGCGAGAAACTTAAGTACATGCAAGTAATATAATAGAAAATATTTTATAAAAAAAAGTTTCGAATTGTACTTTTGCTAAAGAAAGAATACTGAAGATTACAGCAAATAAATGTAGTGAGCCAACTTCTGGAGGAAGGTCGGCAGCATCGCCGGTCGGTGTCTGCGCGCGTAGATCACAATGGCACCGAAGACAGAGACGAGGATGACGAAGAGGAGGAGGAGGGAGAAGGCAGAGGAGGAGGAGTCAGACGACGAGCGGGACGACGGCTCTGCACACGAGCAATTACTATCATTATTAGACGAAAGGCAAGCACTAATGACACTAATACTATTACTTGTAATTAATAATTTTTTGACATTCCATTACATGTTTCGGTGTCTCACTCTCACTCTCCCTTCTCCCTCCTCTCTCTTCTTTCTCTCTCTCACTCTCATCACCTCCCGTTCCCTCTCCATCAACCGCTGGGAGATCGACAAAGACGAGCGGAGAGTGGCCATAGCCGTTGACAGCTGTCACTGCCACGTCATAGCCAACGTCCGGCTCGAGGCCGGAGAGCTCGACGGAAGTGTCACGGGACTTGGCCACCTGAGAAAGAGAGAGAGAGAGAAAGCGATAGAAAGAGAGAGAGAGAGAGAGAGAGAGAGAGAGAAAGGGGAGAGAGAGGAAACGATAGAGAGAAAGAGAAGTAAAGAGAGATTATAACTTATTATAAAAACAAATTGAATTAAAGAAATATCTAATAAAATAATCATTCCGACCTTATAGTCATCACTGTCGTCCGAATACTTCTTGTAGTAGACAGCGTAGAAGACGAGGTTGTCCTGTTTCGTCGTTGGCTCCCATGTCACCTTAAATCAGATACTTTCAGTTTGTTTCATACTAGTCATTTGACTATTCCACTTTCAGCTATATGACCACCTATCCAAGCACTCAACCCCTCAAAGACTTCTACAAGTAGATCAAATAATTCTGAATCCTCTTCACATCCAACCTTTGCATGTCCCCGGGAAATCATCGCGATATTGACGTTCCGTGGAGGAGTCGGAGACGACTCGTGTCCTCGCACGAAGCATGCTGTACACAATTCTTTCATTCAATAAAATGATAAAAATAAAAATAAATTTGTTGTGGAGTTATGTGTAAATAAGTAGAATACGTGACTTTGGGATAAAAGGGAAATTAGGAATAATTACACCTGCATCATCCTTCCCTGAGTACACCCCATTGTCCGTAAAGGACTACATCTTCCATCCCTTTATAAACCCCCTCCTACCCGTGAATAAATGTTGTTTCCTGTGCTACGATTGTTCTGTTCGGTTCTACGTGTTCTTCTCTGTGTTCCCGCATCTCATCTCAAGACTCTCGGATCTCTGCGGCCGGTCGTCGTTCCCTCTGTCCCCCTCCTTTCAGGTTCCGGCGGTGATCGCAAGAGGAGTGAGGATAAGGAAGAAGGATAAGAAAGGAGTACGGCCAGTGAGAGAGTTAGGTGAGAGAGATAAAAGAGTCCCGGAGGACTCGTGAGAGATACAGCAAGAGGTTGCTGGCGAGAGCGTCTCGCCGTACGATATCTGGCGCTTGTGTGAGAGGCCAGTTTGGTGAGAGCGAGAAAACCTTGTAATCTATCCTTTTCTCGCGAGGACGAAAGATTACAACTGGCGATCAGTCGAGGCTCGAACTCCTGAGTAACTGCCAGAGTGAAAGAGGTAACTGGCGATCAGTCGAGGCTCGAACTCCTGAGTAACTGCCAGAGTGAAAGAGGTAACTGGCGCGCAGTCGAGTGTAGAACTCCTGAGTTGAAGCCAGAGTGAAAGAGGTACAACTGGCGCGCAGTCGAGTGTAGAACTCCTGTGTTGAAACCAGTGTGAAAGAGTACAGCAGGCTATCAGTGTAGTTGAGAGCTCCCGAGTACCCAGTCCATAACTGGCGAAAAGTGCAGCCGTGAGAACTCCTGAATAACAGCCGGTGTGTGAAAGAGAGTGAGAGCAGAATGGCCATTGAATCGGAAAAGGAAGGCAGTGGCAGCAGTGCACCCTTGGCAAATTCCACCGTTTCGGCGGTGTTGATGATGTCTGGAATGGGTCGCGTAAGCCCATTTGTGCCTGGACAGAATATCCGAATCTGGCTGAAGCTTTTCGAGAACTCTCTGAAGTTGCGTGGAACCAAAGATGAGGAGAACAAGAAGCTCATGTTCCTGATGGAAGTTGGAGAAGTCAACTATGCAGGAATGGAGAATACGGCTGGAGGAGCAGAACTGGAGACAAAGGCATACTCAGAGTTGATTCAGCTGATGGAGAAGATGCACAGGCCTCCGGTGCTAGTGCTCTCCGAAAGGCTGAAGTTGCTGCGCCACTCTCAGAAAGAGGGCCAGTCAGTGCAAGAGTATGCAAGTGAGCTCCAGCAGCTCTCCCGCAAGTGCGAATTCGAGAAAGTCAAAGATGTCGCTGACATGATTCTCGGAATAGCATTCGTGTGTGGCATGAAGTCTGAGAAAACTCGGAAGAGACTTGTGGAACAGCAGGTCGAGAAGTTCTCGGAGATGGTGGAGAAAGCAAAGGCGCTGGAGGTGATGACAGCTAATATGGCGGGATTACGTACCGCAGGCAAGCCCACCGAGCCTGAGATTCACAAAGCCGAGAAATGGAACCATGCCGGAATGATGAAATCGCACGATGAAAATGCCAAGAAGCGGATGCAAAAGTTCCGCGACAAGAACCGATCATGGAATGAAGAACGGAAATGCTATCAGTGTGGAAAGCCAGGCCATATTGCGCGATATTGTCGCTTCAAGGATCCGGAGAAAAGCCACCAGAAGCCCTATGGAGCCGAGAGAGGCCCGAGGAAGAGACAGAACTGGCTGGGCTACTCCGATGACGAATCGTCGACCGAAGGGTCCGAATCGCGGAGAGTGGGCAGGGTGATGAGCCGAGTCTCACCCCCGTACTTCAAGCTTGGAGTCAACGGAAAGCCCCTGAAGATGGAGCTCGACACAGGCGCAGAAATGAGAATCATTGACAAAGATGCATGGACGAGCCTAGGCAAGCCACAACTGAAAAGAGAGAAAGAGTGCGCGAAAGCATACGCTGGCGCAAAACTCTCGTTCCTGGGCAAGTTCAAGGCTGAGTTCACGTGCAATGGCAAGAAGGCGACTGAGTGGATCCACGTGTTGGACGGTCGCGGCCAGGCCCTGTGTGGGCGGAACGCAATCATGGCGTTGAAGCTGGACCTGAATCAGCTGTTTTACAGCATGAACCAGCTCAAGAAGGAACTCAGCACGGAGAGAACTGTGCCGCGAATCAGGAAAATCGACATGGAGAGTGCAGGGTTCATCTGCAAAGATCTTGGCAAGTGCAAGAGGACGAAGGCATCGCTCAGGTTCAAGAAAGATGCAAACGTGCAGCCAAGGCAGTTCTGGACAAGGAACGCTACTTTCGCAAGGCGCCCGCAGGTGTCGGAAGCGCTGGACAAGCGGATCGCGAAAGTCGGCAACAGTCCGGTTGAGACCGCGGAGAGGGCTACTCCGCTGGTGGTTGGGCCGAAGGCAGACAAACCCGCGAAGAGCAAGGCAAACGAGATGTTCGCGGAAATTGCGAATCCGCGAGGAATCTTGAGACACACATCTGCTGACAAAAAGGACGACAACCGATCAAACTCGAAGAAGAAGGTGAAATTCGTTGAGAATTCCTTCCTGGACTAACGATCCAGGGGAGGAGAGAGATGCATAATGAATTGCATATTTTTGGATCGTGTATTGAATGTCATGTGATTTATTGTGATATATGAATCAAATTTTTCATTTTAATTTGTGTCAGCATTTGTACATATGTGTTTTAATTTTGTGAATCAAAGGGAGACGTAGGCTGTGTGCCGAACTTCCTCCTTGAAAAAGGTCTGTAGGAGAGGTAGGTCAATCCGAACTCCTACGTGGTGTAATTCATTGAGTTTGTGTGACAAAGGGAGACGTAGGCTGTGTGCCGAACTTCCTCCTTGAAGAAGGTCTGTAGGAGATGTAGGTAAATCCGAACTCCTACGTTGTGTAATGCATTGGGTACAATTGTGTGATACAGTTGAGTGAGTGGGTACTGCTACCCACTAGGGGAGGTGTTGTGGAGTTATGTGTAAATAAGTAGAATACGTGACTTTGGGATAAAAGGGAAATTAGGAATAATTACACCTGCATCATCCTTCCCTGAGTACACCCCATTGTCCGTAAAGGACTACATCTTCCATCCCTTTATAAACCTTCTCCTACCCGTGAATAAATGTTGTTTCCTGTACGATTGTTCTGTTCGGTTCTACGTGTTCTTCTCTGTGTTCCCGCATCTCATCTCAAGACTCTCGGATCTCTGCGGCCGGTCGTCGTTCCCTCTGTCCCCCTCCTTTCAGGTTCCGGCGGTGATCGGAAGAGGAGTGAGGATAAGGAAGAAGGATAAGAAAGGAGTACGGCCAGTGAGAAAGTTAGGTGAGAGAGATAAAAGAGTCCCGGAGGACTCGTGAGAGATACAGCAAGAGGTTGCTGGCGAGAGCGTCTCGCCGTACGATATCTGGCGCTTGTGTGAGAGGCCAGTTTGGTGAGAGCGAGAAAACCTTGTAAGCTATCCTTTTCTGGCGAGGACGAAAGATTACAACTAATTTTTAACAATAAAACTTGCTAAATTAAAAATTTAATATTATAAGTATTTAAATTCCTTACTTGAACAGGAAACAAAAGTACAAACGTGTATTTTAAATCGCTCAGAAATACACGTACACATTATGGTTGCTGCATGACTCGAGCAGTCAACATCGGGAGAGAAGGAATCGCCGGAGCAGAGGGGAACGCATTGCCGAGGAACCTGCAGGGGAGAGGGAGTTCAGAAGGAGAGGAAATGGACAAAAACAACCAGCTTAAATAATAAAAGTTGCTCATTTTTAGGTACACATACTCGAAAACTAATGTAACAGTATTCTTTAAATTAGAGCCAAACTTTGTAGTTAAAATAAGTGCTGAATGCATCTTTTCCGTTACCTTTCTCTCTCGGCAACAGTCGCCGTGGTCGCGGAGGTCGTTCGCACACTTCAGGAGAGGCTGTGCGTAGGCTGAGCAGTTCATCGGAGAGCGAGGGTCCTGCAGAGGGAGAGAGATTAGTGAGAAAGATTGAACCAGATTAGTGAGAGACAGAGAAAGAGATAGAAAGAGAGAGGAAGGCAGAAAGAGAGAGTAAGAGAGAGAGAGAAAGACAGGGTGAGTGAGAGAAAGAAAATTATAGACATGAGAGAGAAAGAGTAAAATTAAAACGACGATGATATCATGCAAAGATGTGACGATCTACCCAGAACATAGGCCCCAGCTGACCTCTCCAATGTTGCATGCCTTGAGACAATCTCCTTCTACTCCCTCCTCCTCACAGCAGTCGAGAATCAAGCGAGGATTCACCGGCAGAAGCACCTGAGAAAGAAGGAAGGGTAAGCTGAGTTATTTAACCACATCACTACTCCTTCTCTCATGAAATCGTCGCTTTTTCTCTCTAAACTCTCTCCCTCTCTCTCTTTCTCTCTCTTTCTCTTTTCTCTCTCTCTCTCTCTCTCTCTCTGCTTACCTCTGAAACCTGGAGTGTGGCCGTGCCAGTTGACACGACGCCTTCACTGGTCGCGACACACGCGTACTCACCCGCCTTGTCTGTCACATTTCTAATCTGTAATTAGAAACGCTTCCTCATGGTCAGAGTTGAAATAATAATAAAAATCAAGGGCAATAAATAAAATTTTTAATAGAAATTGCACCCGGTGGATGGTTCCCTGATTTGTTGTATAACCAACTCATTAAATTATTACACGATCTTATCCTATAGCTTGTCTTCATATAGAAAAAAAGGAATGGTTGATAGAAGGACTGACGAGCAGAGTGTGGCTGAAGGCGTTGACGCCGTGGCTGCGCACCTTCACCTCGCCGTACACGCGAGCGCCCTGAAGAAGAAGAAGAATTAGCATTCATACAACATTGTTCTGTTATCGATATGTTCATTTAATCACTGTTATCGTTAAAAATAAGATTAAAATTACGCTTATCAACAAACTTTATTGTCTCTATATTCGCTGCTCAGCCCTACTGACCTTGAATTCAAAATGAACGTCTGGAATGGGAAAGCCTTCGACGATGCAGACAATCTCTGCGGAGAGGTCATCGAATGCACGGATTCGCTGTTTCTCCATTCGAGCTGTCGGACCATCTAAAGGGAAAAATTGACAGTAAAAAATTAATTACAGCTCTCTTTTCTCATTCGACTTACACATCAATCCACTAAAAATATATTACCTCTATTTATAACATATTGCCTCTCATTCCTTCTTTCCCGATGTCCTCCATCTCTGTTCTCTCTCCTTCTCTCTCTCTACCTCTCTTTCTCTCACTCTCTCTTTCTCTATCCCTCTCCCTCTCTCTACTAACACTTGACTCTGACGTGCTTCCTAGCCACATTCTGTCTGCCGTCGGTGTCTGTGACTGCACACGAAATGGCATCCAAGTGTTCGGTTGTCTCGATTTGCAGAGAAACGAATGGCTGGCCCGGATCATTCGCCGCCTATTGAGTGAGGAGATTTAAGGAGGAGAATTAAGGCTTTTTGGAAAACAAAAGATATGGAGAAAACATAAGTTATAAAGAAAGTGAGAAGGAGGGAGTTAGGGGGATATAGAGAAAGATCGAGAATGAGAGAGAGAGACGGGGAGATACTAAAAAATGATAGAGAAACAGAAAGAGAGCGATAGGCATAAAGAAGGAGAAAGCAGGAGAGAGAGAGAGAAAGAGGGAGATGAGGGCGAGAAAATGGAGAGAAAGAGAGAGAAAGAAAGAAAGAGAAAGGGAGAGAGAAAGATGCCATACCGTCTTCTCGCCAGCCGCCAAGTCCATGTTGAACCTGGCCTCGGCTGCCGCGCTGGTCGAGCAGTTGACTGTGATTCTCTCTCCGAGTGCGTACGCTGTCTTCTCTGGTGACAGAGAGATCTGCGGCTCGGGGAGGCCGAGCGAGTCTGGCAAGAGAAACTAGTCAATCAATATCTAAACATTAACAACTTAATATTATCAAATGAGAAATAATCACTCGGCACAGTCAGAAACTCGGAGAAGAGATATTTCGATGCCGAAACAACAACAAACACAAAGATTTTATATTGTATTCACCTCCCTCTAGTAGCAATTGAAACATGAATAAAGGCTAGCTAATTAATAATTTTGATATTATAACTTTAAAAAACCCACTATATGCATTTCGGAATAGAATAAGAATGTGAGCATAAATAGCTTCTAAGAGCCGAACCAGGCTGCGCGATGAGAGTGATGACAGAGGAAGAAGGGGAGCTTCTGCCACTGGCCGGATGGCCGGCCGCCCTCTCGCCCGCTGTCACGTACACCGAGTACAGCGCGTCTCTGCGCAGCTCCCTCATCTGGGCCCACGTCGTGTTCGAGCGGACCTGCCAGAGGTATTCTCTCTTCAGAATGGCAATAGCTATTCATTCTTCATTCTTCATATTCTAGAAAGTACCATTAACATGCCTACGGTATTTTACTAAATATGATTGCAGTCACAAACCGTTATCTTATACAAAAAAATATCCATGTAAATGTCCTGATCAATTTTTAAACTTGAGAAAGGATAGTATAACGAAGAAATAACTCCCTTACCGTACTCCACTGGTGCTGCACGTCAATCTCTCCGTAGTACAACGTGTACTCCACGGCGTTGTCGGCGATCTTCTCTCCATTCTGGCGTGACGTCACTGGCTGTAATATTCATCACAATTAAAATAACGTTCAAAACTCCATGTTATTATTTTGTTTTTGGGCCATGAATGTAAAAAGAGCATACCTGCCACGTGACATTGACACTCGTTCCGCGATTCCACGCAATTCGCACGCCGATCGGCGCCAGTGGAAGATCGCCGCTCTCATCTGATTACAAATTTATTCCTTCAACCAGTTCAGGCATTTTCCAAATTTGACCTTGCGTCTCAGGCTGACTCCAGTAGAGTACCTCATTAAATTCCCGCTTCCCTCTCACCTTTTTCTCTGCTCCGCTTCTCCTCTCTCTCTCTCTCTCTCTCGCTTTCTCTCTCTCTCTCTCTCTCTGCCGCTCTTTCTCTTCTCGAAAATACCCTCATTCTCTTCTCACTCTCTTTCTCTTTCTCTCTCACTCTCCTTCTAACCATCTCCAGATGGTGTCGTGAAGGTGAGGTTGAAGGAGGGAGGAGATGATCCAGCGGAAGAGAAAGCGATAACTCTGGCTGCGTACTCTGACTGTTTCTTCAGACCGGAGAATCTCATCGTTGCCGTGGTGGTGTTCGTGCGGTTGACGAGAGCAGAATCAGAAAAGAGCTGAAAATCAATTATTAACATAATTTTATATTCATATGTATGTTCGTAACAGACTATATGTATAAATCTTATTAACGAAGATGAAACTGGAGTAAAGTTTCACAATGCCCCAGACGCAAAATGACAAATGCCCAACCTGGACTTCGAAGATGTCAACCACTTCGTTGTCCTCCCATTGAATTGATGCCGAAGTTGCATCCAAGGAAACAATCTAGAAGATAAGAAAAACCAATATAATGTGTCATAAACATGTTCAATAGTACTTTATATTAGTATATCGCCATCTCGCCATTTTTAGATGGCGATATAATAGAGAAAAATAGCAACTAGAACCTTTCAAAGAGAGTGATCACTATTAAATTATCTTCAATTAATTGGCTTCTTCATTTAAAATATATAAAAAAAAGATTAACCTGCAAATTGCGAACAGCCGCAGGGAGTCGGGAATGGTGCTGGGCGAAGCAGCGAGCGAGGACTGGCGCGTGTGGAATGCACTCCGCTTCGTTCACCTTCAAATATATTTTATCTCGTTAATCAGTGGAACATAATTATGATGAAAATAACTTTTAAATGAACTGCTAATAGTATTTAAACAATATCATGTTCATAAGAAAACAAAACTGGAGTAAACTCGACATTAAACTCCGCCCACCCGTCCACGTCGCTCTGACCTGGAATGGATGTCTGCACGCGGCTTCGCATCCCTTCGGCAGTCTCTCCTGCTCGCAGCACCTCGAGTGGTCGTGTCCGTCGGAAGCGCAGCGAATCCACGAGTTGAAGTCGGCCTGGCATGAGTCGGCCGGGAAGGCGGAGGTCGTGTTGTGGAAGCAAGTGGACAGGCAGCCAGCAGAGACGCCCATCTTGCGGCAGCATCTCTCGAAGGACAGCGAGGACGACGGCACTGGAGGAAGGAAGAAATCGGTTTATCGCTTCTATTTCAAAATTCCGCAGATGAGGAAGCAAATTATCTTCCAAAATATATCGTGGATAAAGGCAAACTACTAATAATTTTTTCAATAGAAAAAAGAGATCGAATTAAAGTAATAATAATAAAAAAGCTGTAAATAGAGCACTGACAGTTTGGGCAGCAGAAGGCCTCGTCGCCGTCGTCCGTCTTCGTGCAGGTGTACGCGACTGGACAAGTGCCGTCCTCGCAGAGAACGGGCCGACCGTTCGGCTGGTACAACGGCTCGCCCTCCGTGCACACGCGTTCCCTTCAAGCAAATGCTCTCTTATTCTTAGCAACAATAAATCAGTTATAATTATTACAACTAATTTCCAACCTAAAAATGCATAATTACAAAACGTTGATAGACCCCTTCATTTCCTTTCAATTCTTATTATAAGTAATTATAACGCATGTTGAGAAAAAACTTTAGTATCCAGAACATTATTGACTAATTAAATGCAAATACATTTTTGAAATGAAATGCACGAACTCGCTCGGAAGAGTCTCGAAGAGAATTGCAGTGGACGGAAGGGAAACGCCCTTCTCAGAGTGAGAGCGAACACTCACGGCGTAGCTGGAGTCTGGCACAAGGCCAACTTCGATGTGCGGCGAGATTGCATTTTCGATCTACAAAGATATTCCTGATCTCTCTGCTCCTTCGTTCTTTATTCTCTCTCTCCTCCTATCTCTCTTTCATCCTATCTCTCTATACCTCTTTCACACACTCCCACGACGATTTCTCGGCTCTAACCTAATCATTCCTTTCCCACTCTCGTTCTTCCTCACTCTGTATCTCTCGCTCTCTCCTGGGCACACTTCCCTATCTTCTCAATACATTCCATCTCTCTGTCTCTCTCTCTCCCCACCTGCTTAACAGTCGCTCCATGCTCGTTCTTCCTGATGAATAGCGTGTAGCTTTGCACAAGATGAGAATTGGCCGCGGGTTCTTCCCACGTGATCTCAGCTGAAGTCTGTGTTATGGCGCGCACCGAAACGTTCACTGGCGATGAAGGATGCGTCTCTGAAAAAAAAATAAAGAATAAGTTTCAAAACAAAACATTTCATAAATATTTTTATCACTATATCTTAATAACACACAATTACAGTTAAAACATAAACCTACATACATAATGCTATGCTTTCCCCTCAGAAATATCAGTTGATGTCTTTTTTGGACTTCTCTAATTTTCCAATGCAAAGGTACCTATAATGGTGATTTAAAAAATGTCTGTAATTTTGATTACCGTATCCCTCCCTGAGGCACTGGTAGATGGCGGCGAGGTCGAGATTGAGGCAGAGAACGGAGTGAATGCCGAGAGTGTCGGGTGCGCCGGAACAGATGCCCAAGCAGTCGGATTGCACTCCCTTGCGCACGCAGCACTCCGTGTGATTACGGCCGTCCGCGACGCACGGAGACACCTCCAAACAATAATCATCTTCTTTGAAGCGACCGTCGAAAACGATTTAAAAAAAACATCACGGATTCCTTATTAAATATTGCATGATGTACAAACAGAAATGTGCCTATTTACGGAATGATCTTTCGGAATTGCATTAGATTGGCGGGAATTTCAAATACTAAAGTGCCACATCACCCACCTTTGGCCACTCATGTCGGCAGGTGGTTGCGATGGAGATGATGGCAAAGGAGGAGGGATCCGTGCGGACATCGCACATCTTGCCACCGCAGTACGAGGAGACACCCGCGTCCGTGCAGCACTCTGCAAGGGAGAGCATTGGACATGGAGATCAAGGCAAGCCAGGGGAGGACGGGCTGATTGTGAGAAGGCACGAAGAGGAGGTAGACTGTGGGAATGCTTTGGACTCCTTAGGCAATGAGAGACCGCGACAGGGGCGAAAATAGCGAGTCTTCATATTATTTGTCAGCTTGTTCTCGTATACATTCAAAATGTTGCTAAGATCAAACAAACAAGGCCAGAATTAAAGGTAAATTAGCCAGCTCCCTGGAAACCACCGTAAGAGGACTGTGATTTTATTTTTTCTTGAAATGTGACTTTTTCATTTTTCTCTTTATTCATGCTAGCACATCTCACCCTCCTCCCTCTCTCTGTCTCCCTCTCTCCCTCACCACTCTCTCTCTCTCTCTCTCTTGCTCTTTCTCTTTCTTTCTTTCACTTCTTCTTTTGCTCTTCTTTTTCTTCAACTTATCTCCATTTCCCGATCTATAAAAGCTAAAAGATGTCTAGACTAACTCATGGAGTCAGGCAGACTCGCATTGGAAGACACTTGATGCACGTTGGTGGAGGCGATCGAGCGGACGGAAGGCACCGATGTTCCGTAGTCGTTGCGTGCAGTCACGTACACAATGTACCTGCAAGCATTTCACTTTCCTTTAACATTCCTTTATTTAAGCAAAAGGAAAATTCGGTATGGTAACTAAGACTTACTGCAATCTACATATAGAATTGAACAGTTTACAACGCAAAACAAAAACGAATCGTAAGGGTAGAAACGGAATAATGAAGCACATCAAATAGTGTCTTAATATCAGAAGACATAACTCATAAATAATAGCTTCAACAAGAAAACGGCAAACGCAAACCTCGTAGCAGATCGAAGATCGATGAGGGTTGCGCATGTCTCGGTCGTGTTTACCTGGAAAGAAAGAAATAACTCCTTTTCACACAAGACAAACATAAAGAATTTTGCGACTTTTTTGAATGAAAAGTCTTCGCTATTTTAAGCTATAAAAACACACATTACGGCAAAAGAACTAAGTTCTCCAATTATAAAAAAAAATTTACCGTTTCAAAGGTAAACTCGCGGACAGCGCTCGAGTTTCCCTGATCATCTCTCGTGACGAAGACCCAGGTCTGTCGCTTCTTCCTGATGGCCTCTGCCCTCACTCCGACATCCTCGTCCTCCACTTCCTCGTTTTCATCGTTCCGGAGCACCATTTCGTAGCCTTGATTAGAGAGTAGATAAGGCGCAATATTGCTCAATCTATCTGCATTCTTTCAAATATTTTTTTTTCTATTCGCCGCTAGCTCAGCAGATATGTAGACAGACTGTTTGTTGTCTATGTGCCATTCGAGCCAGTATGCTGATGGAATGCCTAGGGACTAAAAGTTAGAAACCGGGAGAACCCGGAGCAGCGTCGACTAATTGGAGTTGAAGATGATCGAGCGCGGGGTGCGTCCAATTGCCATTTTTGATTTTACAAGTATGTATGTACACACGTGCATGAATTGCATGTTTACAAACGTCCCCCACCTGGAATGCTTCTCTTGGTTCTACCAGAGGTTGCAGCTGCGGCGACTGAAGCCGCCGCATCGGAAGGCGCGATCCCTGGCGGCTCTCCTCCCTCTGAGCCGTAGTCATCGTCCATCAAGCCATCGCCATAGTCGCCCGTCAGAAGAGGGATGCCCCTTAGGAACGGAAGTTATCTCTCTCGCTCTTCTCTTCTCTCTTTCTCTCTCGTATCTCTCCGCCTCTCTCTCTCCTCCACTCCATTCTTCCATCTCCAACGAACTCTTCCGGGCTGCTTCCCAGGAAGGGAAAGCTGGGAATCTGCTTGTAGTAGACGGTGTAGTCGATGACGGGGAAAGCTGCGTTTGACTTCTGCGTCTTGGGCGGAGTCCAGCAGACGGAGAGCATGTCTGACTCGAGCGCGTTCACGATCACGTTCTCCGGCGGGTCGGGGTAAGGCACTGAAAGCGCGAGGGATTACCAATCTTTTAATTTAAAAAAATTCCCTTTTATGGATCAGAAGGAAAATAAAATAAAAAGACTTTCTTATATTATATATAAACGACCTCATTGCCCATTGCTTATGATCCCGGGACATTTATATAAATTGTAGTGATATTGTTATTCGTTTTTTTTTGCTACGAAAAATTACTTAATCCCTCTTTTCGAACACGAATTAGATCGCATGCAGGTTTGATCTTCTCCTCAGCCGCACTCATTCGTCCTGTTTTGTGCTCTCTCTCTCTCTCTCTCTCTCTCTCTCTCTCTTTCGCTATCTCGCTCTCTCTACACGATAACACAACTGTCTTGATGAAATGACTTTATCGGCGAGAGAGTGCATTATAAACGAGAGAGCGGAAGAGATGAAGAGAAAGTGAGAGAGAGAGCGAGAGAGAAAGAGAGAGTGAAAAAACTCTCTCATCTTGCCTTGAAATGCTACCGGTCAACACTCAATCAGCCGACATATTGAAAGGTTCAAGACACCGGAGGCAAGTGAAGGAATGTGAAATGTGTTTAGTGAGGTATTCATAGGAGATATGGACACTAGAAAAGAGTGCGAGGCAGTTGATAGGAGAACAAAAGGAAGGAAAGATGGTGAATGATTGATGGCCAACGATTAATTTGCACCAATGCTAGAAAAAAGTGAATGGGTTGGTTCAATCTACATTTTAGACAGGAGGGAGTTTCCATTGGAACCGTAGTGAGTAAACGGGAAAAGGATCATGCAAAAGATGACATGCGATCTAACTGTAAGTGCAAATAAGTACATGCGAACCAAGGAAGTGTGATACATGCAAGCTGACACGAATAAACGCATTTCACTAGAACAGAAATTAGCTCAACGAGCTTTTCGTCAGAGTAGAAATAGTTGAACAATTCCCTGCTAGCGCAAGAATGTAAGCAAAATGCTGGACAGAACATTTTTTCTCCTTCAGGAGCATTAAACATACCGATTTTTTTCATTATCAATTATTGCCTATATTGAATGGTAAAGTAATAATTAATTATCCCCACCTTCTCTGGAGTACTTTTAATTGGCATGGTTAAGTTTAGTCTAGCGGCGGATTTTGTCCGTCCGTCTTATTAAAGGAGCATGAAACCCATTTTTTTCACGCCTAAAGCGATTACACTATTCAGTCTATTTCCTTGATGTGAATACTTCAGCAAAACAAAAAGACTCGAAAGTCCAAGATACACGAGTAATTTGCGTTCCAAAAATGTCATTTCAAAACCTTGAATGAGGGAGATTTTTGGTGCTATACGGTATTTTTCGGGTTTCTGTTTCACAGAAATGTAATGCCAGGACACATATTCACCACCGGTCCATTTGCGGTAAAATCAAATTTTTGAAAAATTCTTTTGCAATTCACATCTAAAAATTATAATAAAAAGCAAAGTATGCGACAGTATCTCGGCAGCTCCCAGCGTACTTTTCCGCGCAGGAGTTTTGGGTGTTCATGTTCCTTTAAATGAGGTTGGCAGATGAGACATACGGTAGGCTCGGTTGTAGCAGTCGAATATCTCGGGAAGGTAGTACAGACACAGGCGGTGCGATCGGCGCAGCATCTTGAATCATTGATTCTTGGCATTTTTTTTCTTTTAACACGCTAAAATTCTAAGCAAAATAACAAAGAATATGTCTGTATTATAGAAAGTGGAAGCCTGTTGATGATGTAAGATGGCAGAAACCTGGAAGTCTCCCGAGCAGAAGTCGTAGCAGAAGGAGGGCACGAGCTGCGTCTTGCAGCAGTGGACGTGGCTGCGCGTTCCGCCTTCCGTCGCGCACGACAGAAAGTGCTTGTAGTCGTCCGTCTTACAGCTGCAGTATTTTTCCATTTCTTTTCTATTTCTTATCACTCATTATTATAGCTTTATTTGGTTACAAAATTGTGAATATCTCTTAAACAAAAGCAACAAATATATCTTCAAGAAAGGGTTTCTACTAAAGATGATTAATAATAAACGAATAAACATTTCTAACTATCGATTTGTATAAAAGAATAGAAACCTAGTGGGATCAAAGTGGAAGTCGTGCATCTCGGCCGGCTTGCACATAGCCCTGCAGAGACGGGATATGCCCTTCTCGGCGCAGCACTCCGAGTGGTCGTAGAAGATGTTCTCGTGGAAGCCGCCCTTCAGGCCGCTCTCTGCCAAACGTACACTACTTTCTCAATTATTTTTTTTTGTTCTTATAAATATTTCATTCATTCTCGCAATATGAAAATGTGTCCAAAAAAGAGAAACTAACTTGTTCTAGCCAAAGAAACAAGAAAACAAGGATATCGCCTTGTCATGAGGTACAAATATTGATTTTAAAAAAATTCTAGAGTTTAAAAAACGTACCTAAAACTTCCACCTGAAATTCGAGTAGTTCAGTCTTATTCGGAATCTGGCAGCGATACCTAAAACGATTCCACGTGCACGATTTTGGGTGTTAACTTGTGTTAGACTAAATAAATATACATACAAATCGCGTTAAAAAAATGCAACAAATAGATAAGGTTTATCATTAATACATCCTCCAAACCTTCCAGAATCCTCAAAGGTGAGGTTGCGCAGCACAAGTGTGAAGTCCTCCTTCTCACAGGCGCAGCACGCATTGTCCAGGCAAGTCGTGCCGGGTCCACACGAGGACACATCTACGTCCGAGCAGGTTCCGGTGCAGTCTGCATTGAATACGGTAATTTGAAAAGTTTAAAAAATATTCTACATGGATCTATGCCCCTAACAATTCAACTTTATTTAAACAGATACTCGCACCAAGGGTCCTACTATGTTTGGAAAAATTTCCTCTTTATATTATGTACATATTATATTATGTACATACTCTAGTCAACGGTGAATATAAAGGTAAACGTAAATTATCAATCAGAGATGGAATTTTAAAGAAAGATGCCTTTCGAATTGTCGAAGTCAACACGGTGTTCGAGAATGTAGGCATCCTCCTTGAGGCCAGACGACTTCTGGAAGGCAGTGCCATTGAAGATCAGCACGTCATCCTTGTACCATTGGACCTGTAAGTCGAGAGAGAGAGAGATTGAGAGAAAGAGAGAGAGAAAGAGAGAGAGAGATTGAGAGAAAGAGAGAGGGTAGGAAAGAATTGAAAGAGATAGAGAAACAGACAGAGAGCGAGATTGGGAAATTCGTATCATTTATATGATGCACGCATTGATCATTCTCATATGCTTTACTTCTGTTTCGCACTCATTGTCAGTGTCAGTATTATTCTCCGTTGATTATTGGACAGCTATAAATTACAGCAAGAGACCCTGCAAAAAGATTTATTTGAGAGAAATTTAGATGGAGAGATCTGCATGTATATATCAGCATAGCAGCCAAAATAAAGATATCCGTGGCGTGATGCAGTGGTGTGACCGAGAAGGGGTTAACCGTGCAGAAAGTTTGTGAAGGCCATGTCGCCTACATTGACGGCTGTTGAATCCCTTTTCGGATAGCTTTCATTCTACCACTCTCTCTCTCTCTTGTTCTCTCGCTCTCTTACTCTCTCCATTTCCTCTCTCTTTCTCTCGCTCTCTCATTCGCTATTTCGCATCCGCATCTCAGCCATTTCGTACCGCCCGGTAATTAATCAAGCAAGGGTGTCGGCCCGCCAGCAGGGCAGCATGTCGCAATGGACAGGAAAGAAAAAGAGAATTTCAGAAAGAGAGAGAGAGAGAGAGAGGGAGAGAGGGAGAAAGCGAGAGCTGCAGGCAGAAGGATAAGCAACATAGTGCACCTCAAGAGCCAGCTGATCTAATACATCCCAAGCACTCCTTCTAATAATTTTCTCGTCTCCTCTCTCTCTCTCTCTCTCGCTCTCTCTCTCTATCTCTCTCTCTCGCTTTCTCTTTCTCTCTTTCTTTTCTCTTATTCCCTCTGATCTCTACATCGCTCGCTCCCTCTTTCCATCATCCGCGTACTTACACTCTACTAAATTACTACATCCACATGAAGCTTGAGATTCTGAAGATAATCTCATTGTTAGTAAAAAAAAAGAGCTAGAATCGTCGGAGAAAGCATGATATCTCATGATTAAATAGAGAAAAAAAAGAGGAAGAATTAAGGTACTAATCGAATTGAAGATGGTAGTCATACAAATAAACAAGAAACGTCTTGAAAGGGGCTGCGTATAATTAAAAACTATATGTATACATATTTAATACTAGAAGTTTGTTTTAAAGTATTCGTCATAAAATGTGTTAGAATTTTTTATTTGTTTTTTTCCTAAGCCAGTATGTTTAACATTGTCAGAGCCCGACGTTTGGCTTGACAACAATAGTTTCCTAAGCATAGTTTCTACACATTAAAAAAATTCGCAGCAACCTTTCCCTGGCAAGTAGCTTGGCAGTGTTAACAAGCGGGTGGGAAACACGTCAACAATAAGTTGTTAGCAAACCCTGAAATTTTCGGAAGATGTCAGAAGTTTGCAATAAAGCCAGTAAAAGACCAATGCAGAAAGAATGGAAGACATAAACATTCAGAATATGTATGTACATTCTCAAGTTAGTCTACTTATAGCGACACCCTCGAAGAACAAAAGAATGCATCGGATGATTCATTTAGAGAGAATTCAAAGAAGTGATGAACGGATATGCAGAGAATAGTTTTTAGTTAGCTTTTTTTCTTCTTCATAAAGTGAACATTTAAAAAAGCAGTGAAGCTGTGGACTGACATCTTTTGAGCAAGAATTGAGCACGCATTGAAGCTGTGTCGCGAAGCCTTGTATCACTGTTAGGTATCCTGCAATCAGCGAATAAATACTTTCTGTTTATATCCGAGTTCCCATGATTTATTTATCAATCTCCGTCCGAGTACGAACGGATATATCCTCAAATAACGGAGATAACTTCAGATAACGGATTTATCCTGAACGAGTGTTTGCCGAGAGGGAGACGCCAATATTTGCAGTGACCGGGTCATTTGTAATGCTCACTAAAGCACCACTCGTTTTGTGTGAATAGCAGACGCGGATGAAGCGCATAGTAAAGCGAGCAAAAACAGCACGAAGAGTCGTTAAACAGTAAGATGATATTCGAGCGGAACAATGGTAAGTAAGAGCTGACTAATAGAATGGTAGGAGGCGAAGGATAGCTTAGCTGTTCAAATACTATTCTGTGCATTTCTGGAGGGAGCAGATGTTTTTTCTCTTCTTTTTTTTAAAATATCAATCACAGATTACGGTGAATCAATCTTTAAATAGAACAGGAGAACAAAAAAGATTAGCTATTTTTAGCCAGCCAAGAGACAGAATGCTAACCTTGAGCATTCGTCGTGAGGTGTAAGTCTGCTGTCGGGTCGGACCTGGCCGATACGGAGTGAAGAGAAGATGAGAAAACGACGAAGAGAACAA
This sequence comes from Allodiplogaster sudhausi, assembly GCA_945643635.1. Lineage (NCBI taxonomy): Eukaryota > Metazoa > Nematoda > Chromadorea > Rhabditida > Diplogasteridae > Allodiplogaster > Allodiplogaster sudhausi. The sequence continues at coordinate 3,366,925 of CALZFC010000328.1, read as the reverse complement.
GTGCAGGCCACCTAAAATGAACAACGTTAAATAGAGGTACATATGTACATTGAGTAAAGCAGGTAATTGTAAGGCTTTGATTCGGCAACAAACAATATATTCCTACAACAAATACATACATCATTTGAAAAGCAGAGATGCACTGTTCTTTTTTCCCCGACCTTGTTAGTTGTTCTTGCCTCAATCGACCACTGCTCCCCCCGGCCATTCTCGGTTGCTGCAGGCCTCTGGTTGATGTCCGGCCCAGGCAAGGGCTTCCTCTTCAAGGGGAAAGCGGCTGAAGGAGGAGGAAGAATAGGAAATGATGAGGGTGAGATCGAGAGGTCACAGGGAAGTTGGAAGAGAATTCATTTCCATCCATCACATTCGATCACAATCGAGCGCAACGGTGAATTGGAACCAACTAATGACCACTCTCACATCGGCTTCATTTACACAACCGGAAACCAGGAGGAGGACACTCGAATGTTGTCAGACATGACAATAAAAAGCGAATGAAGGAAAAAAATTGGTACTGCGCCGGAAAGCTAATGCGGTGGAATTTCAAAAGGTAGGGAGGAGAGAGAGACAGAGAGAGAGAGAGAGAGAGAAGGCGAAGGCGCTAGAAAAATTGAATTGGAGCGTGCAAGATATTGAGCGAGAATGTCCACCAGTATAATTCTCATCGCAACTTCAACGTGGCCAAATACGAGAGACAGAGAAGAGAAAGCCGGAAAGGGAAAGAATGCATGAAGAAGGAGATAACGCGAGGCAGAGAGAGAGAGAGAGAGAGAGAGAGAGAGAATTAATGACAACAACAATAGAGAGAAGACTACTCAGCTGCTGGCGTATTCACTCGGCAGGCTAGTATCTCTCTTCATCTTCACTCTTCTCCTTCATGCTCTATTCCAAGCACTTCCTTTGCATTCTCTGATTACTGCCTTTCTCTTTCTTCGTCCTATCTGTTTCTCTGACACTCCCTTCTCTTGCTGCGTTCCTCTCTCTCTCTCGCTCTCTCTTCTTTCTCTGTCTCTCTCTTCACCCTCCTGTCTTTCTCCGTCTCCGTCTCTCTCTCTCTCTCTCTTTCTCTCGCTATACACATCTCAAAGCGTGTGCACTGCTCGGTCAGTGCGCCGGGACCAAGGTCACCCCCCCCCCTCCCCGAGAGTGCGTCATAATTGGAGTGATTCAGAGAAGGTGAGGGATTAAAGAGTGTGAGAGAATGAGAAGCAGACAAGGGATAACCCTCTCCTCCGTTCTCACTCTCTCTTCATGTTTCTCTTACATTCTCCCTCCCTCTTTCCCTCTCCCTCTTTCTTTCTCTCTCTTTCCCATCCCATCGCTAAGCAGTTTGCACAGTTCTATTCATGTGAATATCATAAGCTTGATTGACAGTTGAGGCCACTAATCAGACATTCAAGGTAATTCAGAGTAGAGCATGACGGCGAAAAAGGCATGATTCATTTTTTAGCATCGGCAATTAAAAGATTATTCAGACAACACAAACGACATTGCTACCAAAGAACTTACAGCGGACATCTGTACATTGCATACGAATGATCGATTGCAATGGCCATAACAGTAAAGGTGATAAAAGGTAGCCCGAGGGGAGAGACAACGAGAGAGAAACTTAGAGAAAAAAGAGAGCGAAAGCGAGACAGAACGAGAGAGAGACAGACAGAGAGAGTGAGAGACAAAGAGTGACAGACGGAGAAGAGTGAGTGAGAGAGCTATTCTTTTGTTCGTCAGAATGATATGAATATCTATGGAAAGCGATCATATTTTTCTCTTGAGAATCTAATCTTTTCCGCGAAAACTTCAACGAAATTTTCTTAAAATAGTCAACTGCAAGAGTCGATTGTCATGACAACAGCGCATGGATATCTTTCGTTGGCTTGGCATCGGGCGGTTTGCATGCATAAATCTAAGGTACATTTATGAACATACATATGTACATACATAGGTTAGAAGAAATACTACACAACTCTTTGCGCAAGGATAACTTAGAAGCCTTACTATGACGCAAATATATATGTATGTACATAATATATATACATATGTATGTAAATGCGTAGACGCGGAAGATCTACCGTCGGCGTCTGGGTAAGAAACCACAAATACATATCGAGAGCCCGTTGTCGCCTCGCCGCCAAGGCAACGGGAAGGAGCGTATTTGCCAGGAAAGCAGAGCAAGAACTGCACATATATTCTTTGAAAGTGGCTGCAAAACGAGCCGCTGCAAGAGACAACTACGACAATTATAGCTATTTGACATTTGAGAAGTTGATACGCAAGGATATGTGGACTTTCTCATTCTTAGATTGTGGGACAGAAAGTTCTCTCGGAGTGCAACTCCCTTCTATACCTTGAACCCACGATGACCTGGTCCGATTGCAGTGATTCGAGCCACCATTGCTATCAATAATCGGTTGTGGCCGACAATAAAAACCGACGGCCAGATCAATCTTGACAGCCGTCTGGGTGGCCCTCGGTGAAAACAGGCCATTTCAGACTGGCAGCTGCCTACTTTTGAAGCGGCGTTTCGTAAAGGAGCAAGATGGTGACAAAGGATGGACAACTGAAAGTTGGAGCTAGAGAAGTGATAGAGACAGGGAGCGAGAGAGAGGGAGAAAGAGAGAGGAGAGAGAGGAGAGAGATAGATAGACAGAGAGAGGAAGAGGGGAGAAAATAATGAAGAGAGAGCGAGTGAAATGAAGAGACGAGAGATAACAAGCCAGCCCGTTAAGTCGTCATCATCATTCCTCAGCCAACCCTTCTCTACTACCTCGTGCATCAGCACGAACAAAGCGGATAAACAGGAATGCGGCCATCGAGTGAAAGAGGGAGAGAGAGAGAGAGAGAAAGAAAGAGAGGGGGAGAGAAGGAAGCAGAGAGACAGAGAGTGAGAGAGAAGTAGGGAGAAGAAGAAATAAAAGAGTGTACAGAGTTAGAGAACGAGAGAGAACTGGTAGAAGGTTCCCAAAAAAGTAGACGAAGAGAGAACGGATGCGATTAACAAGAAGGATGCCTTCGCGAAGTTGCAAGGGATAAAGAGAGAGTGCATGAGAGAAAGAGTAAAGGGAAAGAGGGGGATATAGATAGTGATAGGGATAGAGAGAGAGAAAGGAGAATGAGAGAGAGATAAAGAGAGATAGAGAAAAGAGACAGAAGTTTGAGAAAGGAGCGAAACGCGATACATGTATGCATGTTCAGGTAGAGCGAAGCACTACGAGGTGGAAGGGACGTATTTGCTACTCCTGCTAGCACGGAGAGCCGCGCATGAGGCGACCGAAAAAGGGGACAGAGAAGGAAAGAGAGAGAGAGAGAGAGAGAGAGAGAGAGAGAGAGAGATAGAAGGAGAGAGACAGAGATAGGCATACCAACAAATGGATAAGGGTAATGAGAGAAAGAGAGGGCGATGAGAGGAGCCAAAAGATGCAGAGCAAGGCAAGATTAGCGACCGGGAGCGAGAAAGAGAAGAGAGAGAGAGAGAGTGGTAGAGAAGCAGACGGAATTTGGGTGGGAAAACAGGGATGCGAAGACGGAGGTGGTTGCTTTGCTTCTGCCCCTGGACCCGATGAGGTGGTGGCGTCCTGAGGAGAAAAGAAGAATCGACGGGGAGGAGAGAGAAAGAGAGAGGGAGAGAGAGAGAGAGAGAGGGAGGGGGAAGTTAGATATAGAGTGAGGGGAGGAGGAGAGAGAGAGAGAGAGAGAGGGGAGAAAGAGAGAGAAGGAGGAAGAGAGAAAGAGATTCAGAATGCGAGACATTGTGTGAGAGTGACAGACGAGAGAAACAACGAGAGAACACAAGGTTAGCTCAGAGAAGAACGAAAGGACCATAAAGTGGGTAGATGAGAGGAGAAAGCGAAAAGAGACGAAGAATGTGTGAGAGAGTGAGGAGTAAATAAAAAGAGGACACAAATGAAGGGGGAAAGGGAAGTGGTAGAAGCTGACAATGAGAGAGAGAAAGAAAGAAGGAGAAAAAGGAAGGAAGAGGAGGTCCGGTTGTCTGGGGCGTGCAACTATGGCAGCCAGAGGAGCCGCTGAATGCTCTGCAACATTGTGACCACCGAACTTGGCTAACCATAAGTCATGGAGATGGTTCCTTTTAGGGCCAAGGGCAGACTAGCAATTTATGACATAGCACAGAAGGCACAAACGAATTGAAAGAGCTGAACTCGTCCTCGCCACCTTCCTATTTCCTCATTAGAAATGCATCATCTTCCATGTCGGATGTGTTCTTTCCCACTCTACATCCTCCCGCTCTCCCATCCTACATTTGCTCGCTATCACATCTCCGATTTGCTATCTATTTTTCTCACTCTCTATCCCTCTTATCCCTTTCTCCCTCTCTTCTCTCTCTCTCTCTCGCTCTATTTCATCTCCGTCGAACACTGCAGGATGCCCATCTATGGAGGAGGGTGTGAAGAGGACGCCAGTCGCATGTACTAGCCCCGTCTAAAGATGCAATATATCGGGCGACTCCAGCAAAAAAGGGGGAGAGCTCTGTCGCCTTGCCACTTTCTGAATAGTTTAGCCTTCTCGACTTATTTCTCTGCTTCTCTGCTCCCTCCTTATCCTTCTCGTCCATTCGGTAGACTCGATGAGGAAGGCGGATATCTTCCCTCCTCCCCCTCCCTCTTTCTCCCTCTCTGCCTATTCTCTCTCTCTCTCTCGCTCTCTGTATCACCGAAACTCTCCTGTCCTCTATGTATTTCTCAGGTATTCATTGTCTATCCTCCCCCTCTCGTCCCCCTTGCCAGAAAAATAGTGTATGTGCCAACTCCGAGTTGGCTGGTCGTTGCCCGGGAGACCGTTCAGGGCTGTTTCCTTTTTTGTCCAACGACTAGAATAAACTAAGAGGGAATGAATATGCACAGCTAAAAAAAAAGAGAGAGAGAGAGAGAAAGAGAAGAAGAAGAAGAAGAGAGAGAGAGAAAGTAAGAGAGATTTTGAGGATAATTGATAACAAAAGAAACTTTTGAAACGGCGGACTATCACTTCGTACATATGAGTTAAGAGTGAAACTGTGCACAATTTATGACAACGATAAAGAACTTGGTGATATTTCGGGGCTTTTTTCTCCAAAAAAAATTAAATTAAGTCTCATATGAAGGTCGCATAAGTTATAAAAAGAAATTTCATTTGTGGGAAAGTTCATGACAAAAGAATGAATGGAGAATGACACTGTTGGGAAACAAAAGTGCGACCAATTTTCGAGAGAAAGAAAGTTGCTGCCATAATAGAATGATTGCCGCCAATTTTTAACACTTTTTGTGAAAAAGTACAAAGGACGCGGAAATACAGTATCTCTCTGCATAACAATAGTGAAATATGTACATGAATAGGATACATTTCTGAGAAGAAGGAAAATGTTTATGCGAGGAATTTTTTGTAGCGGACCGTGTGAAATGGCAAAGTCGAACCAGACAGGCCATTTCTGTCACTTCTGTTGCCATAGATCACAAAGAAGGACTTCTTTTCTTCTCCTCTCTCTTTCTCGAATTTAATTCATCCTCTACTCTTTTTATTGTTTTCACTCTTTATTCACAGATGGCAAGGATACTTTTTCGCTCTGAACATATTCTGTGTTGTGACGAGGATATTCGTTATCCCGCTTTCTATCCACTTTATCTCTCTCTCTCACTCTCTCTCTATCTCTATCTCTGGTTCTCTCTGTCTCTCTCTGTCTCTCTCTCTCTCTCTCTCTCGCCTGTCCGCTTAACAATGAGTCACCCTCTTCGCCTAATCTGCTTCACTCCTCGAACTGCCGATTTCCTCTTTAAAACCGAGCTACATACATACAACATATCTCTGTGTATTTCTGTATCTCTTGCGTCATTTTCACTCTCTTTCTCTCCTTCTCTTTACTTTTCTGCATCTCGATGGCCTCTCTTTTCTCTTTCCATTTCTCTCTCTGTCTGTTTCTCTCTATCTCTCTTCGTTGTCAGATTCCCTCTCCCAAATATCTCCCCACCACAGACCGAGATGATGACCGGATGTGTGTTAGGCCATCCCTTGTTTTCACATCTGCAAAACTCTTATACTCTTTCTCTCTCTCTCTCTCTCTCTCACACTCTCTTTCGATTTCTATTTCTCTCGATCTGTCTAGAGTTCTTGATTTCTCTATTTCTCTCTGGTGCTCTTTGCCTCTCTCTCTCTCTCTCCTCTCTCTCTCTCTCTCTCCTCTCTCTCTCTCTCTCCTCTCTCTCTCTCCTCTCTCTCTCTCTCCTCTCTCTCTCTCTCTCCTCTCTCTCTCTCCTCTCTCTCTCTCCTCTCTCTCTCCTCTCTCTCTCTCTCTCTACCTACCCCTCTACCTTTTACAGTTGACAGCATTCACATAAAATCAATCACCGAGCTGTTCTGTCTGAGAAAGTCGATTTTAGCCTTTTCCCAACCCTGCTTCGTAATTCACAATGTCATTCAAATTCGAAAGGGAAAAATTAGTGCTTGTTTTTCAAATGTCTGTCTGGCATTTTCCTTCTCTCTCTCTCTTTCTCCTTCATTTTTTTCTGCTCCTGTCATTCTTGCCATTCTTTTCTTTCTCAGCCAACTCATCCCCTCTCATTTCGCTCTCACTCTCCCTCCTCAATGCGCTGCAAAAAGGAGCAGCAATATGATTCTGTTAGATTTTCCATTATAACCAAACGCGGGCCTGAACATTTTGAGGGATATTTTCACAATTTTTCGGGTCAAAGTGCAAAAGGAGAACACGAAATTCAGAAACTACGTAAAATACATACCTGAAGTATGAGATCCAAGACAAATAAAATTCGAAAGATACTGATTAAAATGCTGGCTTCATCACAGATTCTCAACTTTGCTCATTGTCAGTTGGCGCCGGAAATCATTTTTCCCATCTACAATACAAAGTTTGGGCTCCAAGACACAAAGATCAGATGATGTTTCAGGGGAGGGTCTTGACATCCATGAATACCTGAGTTCCTCTCATCCTTTCGAGATACTCTTCTCCCCCTCTCCCTCCCTCTCCCTTCCCCTCCCTCTCTCTCTCTCCCTCTCTCACACACTCTCTAACCGCCTCTCAATCTCTCCCTATCCGCTCTCCCTTTCACTCTTTCTCATGCGCCCTGTCTTAATCTTACACACTCCTCTTTCGCCGAAACAAGATCGGATCAGCCGTGAAGGGTCAGAATTCTAAGCCATTCAGCCCTTTTTTGGATGCAGCACTCAGAAAGGAGGAGAGTGAGGAAGAGTTACAGAGCGAGAAGTGTAGAGGAGTAGTATGAGAGAGGGAGGAGAGTGAATGACAGGATTTATGACGAGAGAGATGAAAGGAGAGAGCGTGAGACAGAGATAGAGAGAGAGCGAGAGAGAGAGTGAGAGAGAGAGAGTAAAAGATGTTAGTACCAATTTAAGTTATTAGGCTCTGTACCACATCATCTTTCTCCATCTCTTTCTCTCTGCCCCTCTCTCTCTCTAGTCTTTCATTCAGCCCGGCCCACATCTTCACTACCATCTCAGGCGACCCCAGCATAATACTCGAAGTTCAGAGAGCATAGAATGTCTTTTCCTAAATGGCTCATTTTTTTCTTTCCCAGCCATGTTTATACATAAAAGAGGTATTCTCCATTAAAAGATGCGTTTATGCAATCATCTATTTGAGTTGCTAACCACGCACTATTTAACAAATAGAGCAATGAATGTAGAGCAGAGGAGTGAGAACAAAGAAGATCAAGTAAATATCAGAGACAGACAGAGAGAAAGAGAGTGACAAGGCGAAAGAAGGAAATAGAAAAAGTTAGGATGAAATGTCTGTTGTATGGCAAGTAAAAAACGAGTGCCGCAATAGAGAAGGCACACCTTTCAACGTCATCACTCTCGAAAGAGAAAAAAGTGATGGACATTGAATACGGGTGTACAGAAGAATTGCAAAGAGAAAGCGAGAAAGAGAAATAGAAACAATGAGAGAAAGAGAGGAGAGAGAGAGAGTAGTCATTGGACAGAGCAGCAGAAATGAAGAGGAAGAGGGTTAATAAGAAATTTCCTGGCTGTTAGAAGTCTGACTGCAGTTTCTGCAGAATTAGTTGCAGAGTAACAACGAGAGAAAGAGAGAGAGAGAGAGGCAGAAAAAGATAAAGAAGCAGCAGCATTTTGACACAGCAGAGCTTGTGCATGCTATCAGCGAAAAGGTGATGGGAGAGACCTATCGGCATCTGACTTGAGGATCACTGGGAGAGAGAGAGAGGGGCAGAGAGAGGCAGGGAAAGGAGAGAGCGAAAGAAAGATAGAGAAAAGAAGAGAGACAAGGACAGGGGAGAGAAAGTGATAGAGAGTGAGAGAGAGTGGGAGGAAAATGAATTGAAGAAGGAGAGTAAGAGTCAGAGCAAGAGAAGGAGACAATGAGTCGATCACGATGAAATCCGTTGAGAAGATGAGCATTTATGATCGTCCTGAACGGAGAAGGTGGGGAGAGAAAGAGAGGAAGAGAGAAAGAGAGAGAGTGAGGAAGAGAGAGACAGAGAGACAGAGAGAGAGAGAAACAAAGAAGAATGTGTTGGGAAGGATGAACAATTTCAGAGGCGACTAAAGCAATGAAATGTTAAAAAGAGAAGGAGAATGCGGAAGGAGCCGCAGTGTCCGCTTTACGGATGTGCGACCCCGAATCTGTTGGCGAACGATGTGAAGCCGGGAGTGGAAGGTCAGTGGAAAGAAAGAGGTGAGAGAGAGAGAGAGAAAGAGAGAGAGAGTGTGGGTGAAGATGCGAGAGAAAGAGAGAAGACGAAAGAGAACGAGTAAGATGAAGTCGCCATCCCAGTTAGCTAAGAGAGCGTCGCTTGGGAACGCGCACGACGGGAAGAGGAGAATGTGGGAGTGAGGGCTTGGCTGGCTTCAACTCTCTTTCTCTCTCTCTCTAACAAACTCTCGACACTCTGCTGTTACATCTATCTCTCGCACTCCTTGCTCTCTCTCCCTCGCACACTCTCTCGCGTCTTCACAACTTTTCTGATTGCCTGCATTGTGTCGCGCCCTCTCGCTCTCTCATCTTTCTTCTTCTCAGTCCAGTGGTCACTCTCAAGGTTGCGTCTTGGAAGGCGGTGAGGAAATAGAAAAGCAGAATGAAGAGGCGCCGCCACAGCCTTGGGGAAAGTAGAGAAAGAAAGAATGAAAGATAATGTCAAAGAGATAGAGAGGGATAAAGAGAGAAGAGAGATAGAGAGTAAGAGAAGGAGAGAGAGGAAGAGGGAGAGAGAGCGAGAAAAAGAGAGAGAGAGAAATAGAGATGTTGAGATAGAGAAAGCGAGAGAGAGAGAGAGATAGAGAGAGAGAGGAAGAGAGAAAGGAAGAGAGAGAGAGAGAGTGAGAGAAAGGAGGAGAGATCTAGGGATAGAGAGAGAGAGGGAGAGCTTAACAGACATATGCAGGGAAAGAGGGAGAAAAATAGAAGCGGTGACAGAGAGAGGGAGGGTGCAATGAAAAACCGAGGGAAACTAGGATGACATCTTAGAGATTGCAAGGAAGTGAGTGATGGGGGACGCGGGTTAGAATGGTGGAGAGAGGACGACCATGTGTTAATGGTGGCCATCATCATTGGGAACATCGGGAGCATTCTAGTTTAGTAAATGAAGGAGGAAGGGAACGACAGAGAGCAGCAGAGACGGAGAAAGCGGGAGAGAAGGGGGGAGGAAGAGAGAGAAAGAGAGAAAGAGAGAGAGAGAGAGGGAGAGAGGAAGAGGGAGAGAAAGTAGGCCAGGCGATAACTTTTATGTTGTGCGCTCTGATTTTGCATCATTTGACCGCTGCATTCGATTTGACAAGATAAAAAGAGGAGGAAGATTCTGGGTAGCAAAAGGATGGACAAAGCCAGCTCGAGACGCCACTAGCCTCTTGTTGACTATTCAAGCTATTCAACCTATGTATGCAAGGTATGCACGTACTGTATTCGTACATACATTTTCTTACATTCCAGGTTTAAATCATTTTCATTACTAAAAAAAATTAATGCACTCGATGCTTTCGCCCTTCAGCGAATTACTTAAATAAAGTTACAAACTTACAAGTGCTGCTATTCTTTGTAGGCTGCCTTGAAAAGGCGATAAAATTAGAGCTTTCACAGGCAAATGACAGAGTGTGAATGAGAATGTATTCTCTAAAACATGCTATTTTACAGCCAATGAGACCGAGCTGAGTTCAAGTCATAGCAACGAAAAACGCTGCCATGGTGAAGCTGCTCCTTCTGGGGTTTTCAGAGATAGCAAACTGTAGAAGGGGAACGAAAACGGTGGTGAGTGAGAGAGAGAGTAAGAAGAAAATGTATGCATTTCTTTTAATAAACAATGTGTAATATAAGACTTTTCGTTGTAAGACAGAGATCTCGGAAAGAGGATGCTTCGGTTGATTACAGCCTCATGGAAAGTGGTCAAGAGAGTTTGAAATCTCGAGGGAGTCCTTAATGAGGATTCCAAAAGCATCCGAGTGATGGCCAAGACGGATTCAAGCGCGAAGGAAGAAGGAGCAGCCAAGGAAGGAATGTCACATGGAATTTATGGAATTCTGATGAGTGTTTTTTCTTGATATTAATAAAATGACCGAGTAGTAATTGACATTGTCCTCACTTTTAAGCATCTCATATCTCTCTCTCGTCTTTATTTTTTTTCTATATAAATAAATATATAAAAATTAACAGGGAACCATTTGAATTACGTATGTAATACTCAGGTTTGCATCGCCTCACTTTCACGTGATTACGTTGCCATAATTGAATTGACTTCCAACTATCTTCATAACGCATAGTATAAATGATTCGCAGTACGAATGTCATCGTTTTCCTGTCTTCCATTGGCTTTCCTGCTCACTTTGGTTTCCGGCATTTTCATTCTCCTGTCACCAATTCAGTGAGAGGGACAGGAGTCTTTTCTTACTCTTGCTCCTCTCACAGTTGAGTGTCCCCATCAAGATGGTCAAGAAGGTCGCCATGTCTTCAAGAAAGTCGTTTGTGTGCACGCAAACCAAGATGAAGCAGCTACAACGAGATTCAACAACGCCGTGATGGAATGGAGAGGTCTCCATCACGAGACTCGACAGCTTGCCGAACACGCAGGCAGGGAAGGCAGCATCGGCCAACAAGATAGAAATTGGCAGTTACGTGATACATACGCCGGCTCTGCAGGCAGACGCCTTTGTGAAGTTACCTGAGATATCCTTTTCAGTGTATTTAGTTCGTACAGGCTTTATTACTCAAGTCATCTTATCAACAATTTTTTAGTGTAAGAGATGGTGTTACCATGTGTTACCAAGTTGAACATACATACATATAGGGAATTGACATGATAAGTAAGAGTTAACAAAATATAGCTCGTCCGAATGAGAGTGCGAAGGTCACAGTATTTTATATCTCAAATAATTTCTTGGAGAACGCCCTTCTAGAATACAAAAATAAAAAAATTGTCGTAAGTAATAGTCTGTTTATGAATAAGCCATCACGATAGCTATCAATGGAGATTCATTCAAATTGATGATGCATGTAATTTAACCATTTGCGAAACTCATTTTCCATTTCTCTACACTTCAACAGCGGCGAATGGCTGCGTCAACGTCTACTGCGGAGACTCTCGACTCTCTCTCAAAAGATCAGAAAGTCGCCACCCTCTACAGTGTCTTCAACTACTTGGCCAGTTAGTCAACTGGCTAGCCATTTCAAGTCACTTATTCGAGATTACCACCTTCATATAAGCAAATTTTGAGTTTGTTATATCAATATTGGTGTTGTAATATCGACGAAAAAAATGCTAGGTATGTACATATATGCTACGAGAACTCCTTTTTGAACTATGAAAACTATGAACACGTTCAAAAGTAGTTTTCACAATGAGATGTGACATAAAGCGAACTACTTGTAGAATAAAAAAATCATATCACGATAACGCATATAAACACTCAAATCTCCCTGTTAGATCACTTGTATTTTTCTTCTTAAAGGAAGTATCCGACGAAAGAATACCGTATCTGATAAAATTACGTTTCAAACTGCGCTAAACTCCCGACTGGATGAGCCTTTTTTCAGCGCCCGCTACAAAATTTCAAATTTAAAACGCATGTGTATCTAACCTCTCTCGACTTCTTTCATTGTCTCGCTTTTCTCTAACGTCTGTATCTCTCATCGCTTGGTGAAAATGGGGGCTAAGTGGGCAAGACGGGCAGAGACTGCCTCTTTTTCCCACCCGTTGGCACTCCTTGCTTGGATTTGAGCATACACCGGGTGCATCGACAGAGACGTTTTCTACCGTATTCCAAAAAAACAAATGCAAATTTCTGGCTAAATACTGAGTTTCGTAAAGCGGGACCACCTTTATTCGATCTTTTAGGCCAGTTGATCATATGGGAATATAAAAAAGAAGTTATTTTTTCGTTGGATACTTCCTTTAATACTCATCTATCGTAGTAGACGATCGCATAGAAAAGGCTTGTACAGTCTCTTCTTCACACGCGTTGGCACCCTTCGGTAACTGTTGAGGACGCAACCGGCACATTGGAGCAGACATTTCCAATTGTATTCAAAAACAAAAAGGCAAACATCAGAGAATCGTCAAATAATTCCAATCAATCTTTCAAGCTAGAGGAAATATGTGAGGATAAAATGAGTGGTAATGTTTTCGTCAGACACCTCCTTTTTATTGTAGGCAAGGATGGCTGGTGGTTGAGACAGCGGCAGAACATCTTCACTTATCTCATAATCTCATTCATCTCGGGACTTGGACTGTACGCGGGTTATATAGAAATTGAGCAGGTATCTAATTGTTTGATTTAATCTTAAAGAAAAAATAAATAACAAAAAAAACTTTATTGGCCTGGGATTATGCGATCCGGGAAGACGTCTTCTGCTCATGCACGCAGATGTTCGTCCTTCGAAATACATGGAAGGAATGGTCAGCAATAATCTATATATAAAAAACAAAAGGCCTCATTGAAAAAATAGATTCCGGTCAACATTTGAGTTGAATTGAACAGGTAGAATTTTGCAGGGAATTTGGCCTGAGGTCACAATAGTTATTTTAAAAAGTTTTGATTCAGTCTTGGCGAAAATTTTATCCAAGAGTTTTGAATATTCTGTTAGTTGCCATTCCTGACGAAAGGAAAGATTGTCAAATTAGCGTCTTGACATTTTTATTTTGCATTAGGAATGGAAAACAGTGGAATATTACAAATTCCGTATCGAAGATTTATATGTAAAAAGGCCAATTTTAGAGTTGACATCGTCTTATCTTATACAAACATTCTCGTAGTGCTTACTTTATATGATTCAGGATCAGGATGAAGTGCGCCTTCAAACAAAAGTTATCTTCGGCATCTGCGTTCTTCTCAGCTTTATTCCTTCATTCGTAGCATACAGGTGAGTTTTTCTCAGAGAAATCAAACTTATATTTATCCTTGTATATAAACTGTTTAACTAAATGATTAATGAATTCAAAAAAAATGTTAAAGGAACCGTCGAAAAGTGATTCAATCGCTGCTCTTGCTGAGCTCATTGCTTAGCCTCTTGAAGTTCCTTTACTTCGAAGTGTCCACATTCACGAAAGGCCTCGTTATGAGTCTGAGCATTGCGTCTTTCTTGGTCCGACTCGCATGCACATTTCTTTTACACGTTTTATGCAACAGCGAGTGATATCTACTGGTATTATTGAAACACCTTATTTTCTCTATTGGTACCCTCGGGGGTATAGAGGTAGGATACTATTTTTCAGTGTAATACACTAAGAGTTTGATATCAACATTTTATTCTCAAAAAAGTAATCACATTGGAATATTCGTTTTACCGCAGCTTTTGAACGAATTTGCAATAAGTTCATTGGGAAGAGCATTCATCAGACTCCATTCGAGGTCCGTCTGGAGCTGAAGTATAAGAATATTAAAGTGGGGCACAATTAGTGGGGGTGGGGTCCTATTAGAAGGAGTGGTATTATTTTTCAATATCATTATCAAGGGGTACTGTTAGAGGGGGGGGGTGTTCTAATAAAGGGAGTACTAATAAGGAAATCCAAATAAAAATTTGTAAATTTTTTACAGGGCAATCAGCAAATGTATTTGAAATCACAATCAGTTTAGGCGCAGTTCACGTTGTCCTCGGTAATTATAGTCGAGCTTCTACCGACCTCGGCCGTGTTAGTCTCTTTCATCATCCGTGGATTAGAAAAAAAGGAAAACGAATTATTATAAAGAAAATGCAAGTGTACCACTCGTATAATGTATCTGATATAGTGAAATGAACACTCTTAGCGCCTTTGCAACAACACTGATATTGTTGCAACTTTCATCCGTCGGTGTACTCTTCTTCGCGTTCCTGCACTTTGCTGATTGGTTATTTTTCTTTCTTAAATCAAATACAAATTGTCGTTTTTCCAGGCGTTCACTCGACGTGTTCCAGATATTGCTATCCTTGGTCGGATTCCTGCTTACATGGTTGGCTTCTATCTTACAGTGTTGCCTCTTGGCATTGCACGGCTTGTCAGCGAACGGGACGACCGCTCATTCCTGTGAGAGAATGAGCGGTCGTCCCCTTCGCTGACAATGACCATATCCCAACGCATGCTTGTATTCAGCAGCCCTTGCGCAAACATGCTTTCAGTTTCGTCGCAAAGTCGAACTGACCACACAACTAGAGGTGTCAACGGGCCTGACATTTTTGTGCCGGCCCGGCCCATCGGGCCGAAACTCTCGGCCCGGCCCGGCCCGTACTTTTTCTTACCTTAGAATTTAGGGCCCGACCTGGCACGGCCCGGCCGGCCCTATTTTCATAATTTTTCTTCAAATGATTTCTTAAAAGAGTTTTTAAAAGGTGATGTTTTTAGGAGGGAAAGGAAAGGAAGAGTAGCCACTGCACCCGCCTCACTCAGGGGGAGCCAGGCCCTGATGCATTAACTTTTAATAACTACTGAATTTGCATTTCCAAGTGTCGTCACATTAATTTATTTTGATGTCGATAAATATAAAGAAAATCATTTGAAGAAAAACCGGCAAAACATTTGAAAAAAAAATCGTGGAAAAAAAATTTCAAATCAGTTGACCCATCCACCAATTTCTCAAATAATCGGGCCCAAACGGGCCCACGGGCCGGCCCAACATTTCGTGGGCCCGGCCCGGGCCCATGGAAAGTTGGGCCCAGCGGCCCATCTGGCTGGGCCGGGTCGGGCCGTTGACACCTCTGCGCACAACTCGTACAAACGATGGCATTTACATATGTTTTCCCCCACTTTTCATTACGATACGAAAACTGAGAACCTGCATAGCAGCCAAAAGGACTTGAAGGAAGCCGCGCGAGATCTTTTAATAAAAAAACAATAGAAAAAAAGTAAATAAAAAAATTATAAAAATTACAGTCTACAAAATATATAATAAACAAATAATAAATAACTAGATATTTCTTACTCGCAGTCTCGCCAGCATATCGCCGTCGACTTCGCTGCTTCTGCACGACCATTCCTCGCTCAAGGACTTCTTCATGCAATCCTTGCCAAAAGACGGTCCGCTAATTGCGAAATTAAGTTGCTTTCTGTAGAATATTTATTTTAATTTGTTTGAAAAAAAAGTAAATAGAAGCATACTAATTAATATTCATAGAAAGATCATCGGAGCTCGCTGACCGACTGGTCGATGACGTCGAGTTTCGAGATGATGACTACGAACACAGCATCTCGCATTATCTCGGCAAGGTTCTGCGACCAAGCACATCACCGAAGCTTTCCTTTTTAGAAGACGTCATAACTCTAATCTCAATATTTGTAGGGTATAACCAACGAATTATGATATTTATAAAAGTAACACCGAATCATTTTCGGCTTCATTCAGGTTCTCTGCAGTCCTTCAATATTGTACGTCGCCATCATATTCTTCACCAAGTGACTATTTTTTGTTTGTTACATAGCTATCAGAGACTTCATGAGTGAGAGAGATGGAGATAAAAAGGATATTTGGTTTTCATTATCCCTTTCTAATAGTGACTGTAAAACGGTCAGCATTGACAGCATCAGCTATATGGAAAGACGAGAAATAAAAAAAACACTTGAGCTTCTTGTGCTACATGCTATGGGTTACAACGGCGCATACCTTTCATGAGTTCAACATGGATATTCCAGAGGTTAATTCATTCTAAATACCATGCGAATATTAAGTGAGCAATTTGTTTCCCTTCAGATAACGTTATTCTGACCGAACATATAAATTTTTAAGAAGAATCTTTGAAAGCCATTCTTGCAGAACTTCTTTCTACGTGCGACCGGACATTTCTTCTCGATATTCATTGTCTACTGCACAAACTCTTCTCAGTATGAATCCTGATTGTTTTGAAAGCGGAGCAGACGTAACCAATTCGGCCTTTTGCAAAGAAGACATAATTAACACTTTATTTAAGGTTCCGTCGCCGTCAGTTCTTACCGGTTGTCAGCCTCCTACTTTTGCTGGGTTTAGCGGCTGCCTTCTTCACAAGCATTCATCGCCATCCCGTTCCGTGCAAGAGGTTCATCGCAGTTTGGTGCGGCAGCTGCCAGTAGACTTAATGATAATGCATATACACTTAAAGCATAAAAGTCTAAAAGCTTATCCCAGACACCACGCTCTATTCCCTCGCCGTGATTGTTATGTATCCGCTTGGCGGCAGCATTTGCGCGCTATTCTTCTCGTTCCTGCTCCAAGTTACGCCCATCGTCATGCGGTATCCTAACAATTTGTGCTTTTATGAAGGCCTTTCTAACAATGAGGTTCTCGAACACGAGAGTGCAGTAAATTTTTTTTACTTTTTTTCCTTTGTATTGCTTATGAAATATCGTGAGAGCTTTCTAAAAAAAATTTTTTTCAAAAATATTTCTTATGTATATCTACAGTATACCCCGATGTACCCATAAAGTTCCGTGGTCATAAAAACGTTCATCCTAATTTAATTCTGATGAATTCTATCTTTCTTAGCGCTCCCGTGGGGTCGCTGTTTATCTCAGCTTCGTCTTGCTTCACGCTCGTCTTTCATCTAATGTTCAATTCACGCGAGGTCAATCTCGGAAATTCGTGAATTATTTTGAGCTACATAACTTTTTTCTCTTTGTCTCAGATGGCGTACATCAATAATAAGCTTGAAAGATCTAACAGTAAGATCAAATGCTTTCTTGCTCAATTATGGATAAAAATTTGAATTAATGATTCCATTTTCCTTCAGAACCCGGTCGGGTTCACCATCTTCGCGGCGGTCTCCACGTGCTGCCTTGTCATCTGCTCACTCCATCTCCGTCATCTGCCGGCACACAAGGTCGTGCAGTTACATTATGTTAATCGCAAAAATATTATTTCTTTTTGTAACCGAACAGTAAAATGATACGTTTATTTCAGTTCGACTACGTCAATGATCTTCTTCGGTTCTCGAAGGAAAATGGAACAGAAGATCCGAAGAAATCAAAGCAGCCCAGCACCTATTTCTTTGAATAAAGAGGCTTTCTGTTGAAGGATTCAGATCAGATTTATCTAATCCACCAGTATGAACTCTAGCAAACATAATATGAACAATCATCCATATTTTGCGGAAATTCGGTAAGAGAGAGAATATCATAATCGAAGAAAAGCAATAGAACAGCAAGCAGAAATAAGGAAATCGTGTCGAAATCAAAGTTAAAGAATCCATCTTTTTCAATAGAAACGAAAATTGTTGTGCCTTCAATGGTGCACAAGAATACCAACTAAAAAAGATTGTAGTTTCCACGAGTGATCGTTAAAGAAAATCTTTCTGGGCGTAAGCAAGACGACACCACTATTCCACAGACAATGAAAACATGATTAGATTTTCTTATGAATTCACACGCAAACGATGTAAGATTCTTAAATCGGTCAATGCAGTAAACAAATGTATTGATTGCTTTTTTGTTGGAAAAAACGTGACTTTAATGATTATGCAAGAAAGCGAAATCGTTTGAAACTGAATCGGTCAAAAGGCATTTCCGCCTTGTTCGTTGCTTGAGAATGGCTGATACACCAGCAGCTAGCGATGAATCTGAGATCCCTCTTCTCACTCCGCTTACATCTGACGAAGACGTCTTCAGCTATACATTTTCGGTGATCGCCCTTCTTCTTTAATGCAAATATTCAAAAAAAACAATCGTTTTAAATTATCGTCTTTTACGAATAAGTAATCACGATATAAACAGTTTGATGTTGAACTGATGAAGCTTGCAATCTAACCATTTGCGGTATTCATTTATTAATTCTCTACACTTCAGCAGCGGCAAATGGCTGTCTCCTCATCTGCTGAGGAGACTCTCGACTCTCTCTCAGGAAAGCATAAAGTCGCCAACCTCGACAGTGCCTTCAACTACTTGGCCAGTGAGTCAGATTGCCATACATCACAAATATAATTTTTAGATAGTACTTTTCCCTGAAATGCAAGATGTTATTGGAATAAATAACTCGTGCCTATATATATCCACGTTTTGAATTACGAAATGCGAAGAGACTTCATTTTATGAAGACCTGTAGATTTTGAATTATAACACATCTAAACTCTCTCATTTCCCTTGTAATTTAACTTTGATTATTCACTCTTGCACCGCATTTCCTTTGCTCCCGTTGAGACTCTTCGCTATCTCTTGAGGATACAACCGGTGCATTGACATTTTCAACAATATTCGAAAACAAAAATTTCGAGTCTAATATTTCTAATGGGTCTTTCAAGTTAGTGGCAATATACATATGATGATCAAAAAAGGGGTTATTTTTGGCGAACAACTCCTTTCTCTTCGTAGGCAAGAACGGCTGGTGGTTGAGACAGCGCCAGAACATCTTCACTTATCTCATAATCTCGTTCATCTCGGGACTTGGAATGCACGCAAGCTTCATAGAAATCCAACAGGTTTATATTTGTTTAATTGCAATTTGCGAATAAAAAACAGTTTTGCATAGAATCTCGCGATCCCGCATGACGTCTTCTGCCCATGCACCCCGGCTGTCCGCGCTTCGAAATACATGGATGGAATGGTCAGCAATTATTCTAAAATAAACAAATCAACAAAAGTTTACTTTTTAAAATGAGATTTGAAGTCGGCGAGTATTTGAGTCGAACTGAACATAAGTAGAATTTTGCTGGGATGTGGCCAGAGATGGCAGCTACAAATGAGTTTGAACTGGTGTTTTCTTTGGTCATAACGGAAACTCATGATACAAACACTTCCACGGTGTCTACTTTATCTATATTCATAGGCCGAAGTACGCCTTCAAACGGATGTAACCATCGGCCTCTGCATTCTTCTCGGCTTTATTCCTTCATTCGTGTCATACTCGCAAGTTTTTTTTCAATCGAATTAACCTTATATTTGTAATTCTTTTTAAACAGTTTACACGATGTCGAGACATTTGCTCGCTTAAAAATATTATTAATAAAATAATGCTAATAAAATATTGTACAGATTCAATTAAAACAAAGATTAATGTGTTCAAAAGAAAAGAAATAATGTTAAAGGGACCGTCGACGAGTGCTTCAATCGTTGCTCTTGCTGAGTGTGCTGCTTAGCCTCTTGAAGTTCATCTTCATCGATGCGTCCAATTTCATGAAAGGATTCATTATTGGCCTGAACATCGCGTCTTTCTTGGTCCGAATCGCATACATATTTGATTTTCAAATTATGTACATACGATAGTATTGTTACACTGCGCGTCGAATGAGCTAGAGAATGGGAATGCCCCTTGGCCATTCCAAATATCTAGTTAGAGTCTCAATTTTCGGAGCCTTAAGGATACTCTTTTGGAACCTCAGCCATTAACATTCTTTTGTAACCTCACCTTGAATATTTCTCCCTTAATACGGAGGAAAAAAATCGCTAGTTTGCAAATTGCGAACATTTTACTTTCTATTTTTTCATGACTTTTTCAAAGTCTGATTGAAGGATGCAAACCCTTGTTTCCTCTGCATTCCGGGTTATCAGTAGGAAGCCTTTCTTTACGCTCTTCGCGCTAATATAAAAGCCGTATATTTGGGTTAAAGCCCGAGATCGAATAAAAGTAGAGAAACTACTCGAATAAAAGTAGAGAAATCACAATCACAAGAAAACAATAAAATTTGCCAACAACTCAAACAAAAATCGAGTACTCTTTGTGCTCTTTTTGATTTCTCTCTTTTATTCGAGTTCATCTTCCAGAAGGCGGTAGTGAGTCGGCTTATTTGTACTGGCCTGAATCAGGTTGAACCTCCTTTTAGGCGCAGTTCGCGTTGTCCTCGGTAATTGTAGTCGAGCTTCTGCCGACAACTA
The DNA here is from genome assembly GCA_945643635.1 of Allodiplogaster sudhausi. Classification (NCBI taxonomy): domain Eukaryota; kingdom Metazoa; phylum Nematoda; class Chromadorea; order Rhabditida; family Diplogasteridae; genus Allodiplogaster; species Allodiplogaster sudhausi. The sequence goes on along the minus strand of CALZFC010000328.1, from coordinate 3,346,715 downwards.
CCGTGTTAGCCTCTTTCAACATCCGTGATTACAAAAAGGAAAAAGAATTAGTTAAATGCAACTCCGTAAGTGTACCACACCTACAATTCAACTACCATTGCAATATGAACATGTTTAGTGCCTTTGCATCGGCACTGAACTTGTGGGGATTTGCATCCGTCGGTGTGTTCGTCTTCGCGTTTCTGCATTTTGCTGATTGGTATCTTTATATATATACACATATTTTTATTTGAGATTTTATTCCTTTTCAGGCATGCATTCGACATGTTCCAGGCCTTGCTTTCCGTGGTCGGCTTCATACTTACTTGGTTGGCTTCTTAGAGCCTTGTTCGTTGGCTTTGCAAAAAAATTATAAAACAAGAAAAGTACTGGCTAAAAAGTACATTGAACAAATAAATAAATGAATTGATGACTATTTCTCACTCACAGTTTTTCCGGCAAATAGCCATCCACCTCGCTACTTCAGCACGAGCACTACTCCCTCAAGCACTTCTTCGCGCAATCCTTGCCAAAAGATGGTTCAAGAATTACGAAATTATGTTTTTTATGCTTGGAATATTAGTTTAAATTTATTTTCTAACGTTGGAAATACAGTAGTAAAAGTGTATAAGGTAAAACGAAACATTAATTAATGTTCATAGGAAGATCATCGGAGCTCGCTGACCGGCTCGTCGACGCTGGTGAGTTTCGCGACGACGACTACGAACACAGCATCTGGCATTATCTCGGCCAGGTTTGGCGGCCAAGTCTATCGCCAACTTTTTGCTCTCCTTTTTAAAGACTTCATAACTCTTACCGCTGTATTTGTTGGGTATAAGCAAAGAATTACGATATTCATTATGTTGCACCGAAATCTTTTAGGCTTCATTCAGGTCCTTTGCTGTCGTTCATTATTGCACGTTATCATCATATTCTTTACCAAGTAAGTTTTTTTTATTATTATACAGAGATAAAGATTAGCACCTTGGACTTCATGAACGCGTAATATATGAAGAGAACGAGATGTAGTGAAAGAGAGCGAGAGAAAGAAAGATGTAGATAACGAGATATTTGGCCCTTTCTAATAGTGACTATGTCAACATTGACAACTTCTTTTTCTGTTTGCAAAAGATTAGAAATGAAAACCACTTCAGCTGCTTGTGCTACGTGCTCTGGGTTACAACGGCGCATAGCCGTTTTGAATTCAACGTTGATCATCCCGAGGTTTATTTAAACATTCTAAATGCAATGTGAATGTAAAGTGAACAATTTTTTCCCTTCTGATAACGCCATTTGACCTGACATAAAATCTTTTTAAAGATGATGAATGCTCTTTGAAAATTAAAGTTTTTGCAGAATTTTATTCTCCGTGCGGCCGGACAGTGCTTCACGCTAATCATTGTCTACTGCACAAATTCTACTCAGTATGAATCTTGAATGTTTTCAAAGCGGTGCAAAAAATACCGTCTTCGGCCCCATACAAATAAAAACTAACACTTTGTACTTGAAGAATCCGTCGCCGTCAATTTTTACCGGCTGTCAGCATCCTACTTTTGCTGGGTCTAGGAGCTGCCTTTTTCACAAGCATTCATCGCCGTCCCGTTCCGTGCAAGACCAGCTCAGCGCAGTTTGGTGCGGCTGATACTAGTCGTTGCAAACTGATTATAATATACAGTACGGCACTACATTATTTTATGAAAACAGTTTTTTAACAAAAAAAACAGCAATTAAAAAGTAATTCTTTTCCAGGAAAATTTTGTGATTTTTTTTTCATTTTGTGCCTAATTTTCAAGGTGCATGCACTCGAATTTTTTATTTAAAAAACTTTGCATGGCAAAGAATGATGCTTTTTGCTTTTTGAGAATTGCCCAGTTTTTTTTTAGAATTTATTCTGTAAAGAAAAATGCTGATTCACATTATCAGAGAATTTGAAGAATATATTAAATATTTTCATTGCATGCCTGACCCAAGACAGTTGGGGGACTTGAAGAAAAAATCTAAGAACTAATATATTTTAGTGCATAATAATTGGGAATAAGACTGGAAAGTATCACAGACTCCACGCTCTATTCCTTGGCCGTGGTAGCTCTCTATTCGATTGGAGGCAGCATTTGTGTGCTGTTCTTCTCGCTCCTGCTCCAAGTTACGCCCATCGTCATTCGGTATGCTATCTTCGATTTTTTTGTCTTAAAAAAGTGTTAGCAAACTGAAAATAACTAAAAGTGCAGTAAAAACATGAATTATTATTTTTTAAATAGCTGCACCTGTAAATAAACTTTTGGCTTTCTTAGCGCTCCCATGGCGTCGCTGTTTATCTCAGCTTCTTCTTTCTTCGCGTTGGGCTTACCTCTCATGTTCAATTCACGCGAGGTTTTTCTCGGAAATAAACCAGTTCTTTAGGGAAATTCGAATTGATTAACTATTTTTTTAGACATTATCTTTCAGAACGCGTTCGTGTTTACTCTCTTCGCGGTGGTCTCCACGTGCTGCCTTGCCATCTGCTCACTCCATCTCCGCCATCTGCCGGCGCACAAGGTCGTTCAGTTACATTATATTAATTACAAAAGTATTATTTATTTTTGTAACGGGGGTAAAATGATGCGTTTATTTCAGTTCGACTACGTCAATGATCTTCTTCGCTTCTCGAAGAAAAATGGAACAGACGATCCAAAGAAATCAAAACAGTCCAACACTTCTGAGTAAGAATAAAGGGGATCTTACTTGAGAGATATCGTTTCGAACTTATCTATTCCACAAATTTAAACTACAACAATGATGTGTTTTTTTGTGTGCTTATGCTATCCGTATTTATCCAGCACCGCACGTACCCGATGTGTATAAATAAATAAACAAATAAATGATGTTGATCATAAGGGCTTTCACTATTGATAATACAAATATATTTCACTTTGGCCCCTTTTCTATCAAAATCCCAACAACTTTTGGGCATTGAAGTGCTCGTTCAAAAGCCATTCGACGGAAGGCAACTTCGGAAATAAGAAGATCGAGAATAAAAGTTACTGAGAGCACCTGCTACTTGTCCTTTTCATAATTTAAAATTTAAATTGGACAGGTGAATGCGAGCTCTTTTCTCGGAAATGAAACGGCCAGAAGTACGAAATCTCTATCTCTAATTGTAAGATTTAGAGCGACAGAAAGTGCACTTTACATGCTTGAAACTTGTCATTACCATTGCATGCATGTTACATATATCAAAGGTATGGGTAGAAAGTTTCATTTACACAACTGGCGAACTCAGGCCAGCAATGCGTTGGCTGCTCCTTCTCTTCACCTTCCACCAGGCAACGCAAGGCGATGTCATTTGCAGAGAAACCGTCTTCGGGATGTTAGTGAATTTTGAGGAATTGCAAATCGGTGTTGAATCTGCTACAAACTTTTTTATTTACATGGATACTTGCAAATGGAAAAAAAAAACATTTTAGATGTTATTTGAGTCAATTATAGAGAGTCCACTTGCTGCGGCGACGCATGTTTCATGATCTTCCTAGATGGAGTTCCATCGGGAGCGGTAAGAACTTCACATATGTTCCGATAGTCATCAATAATAAAAGAACAACCCATCTTATTTGCCAAACAAAAAAGAATGTCATACATTATATTTTCACGCATGAGAGTTTAGCTTTGCTAGAAGGAACATTGAAAAGAATTTGGCGAATAAAAATATTTACAAGATGATAGAGTTTTTTTTTCAAGTCGTGCATGATTGGAACTGCGGTGAAGGCCTTCGACGAAGGCTGCCAGGGAGATCCGAGCAAGCAGCTCATTTGCATGTGCAAGTTAGATTGAGCGTATTACTTAAATCGATAATTGTAGGCAATTCATTACTTTAAAAATTTACTTTAAAAATAGATTTTGTTAAATAATTGATATAGCAATTTTGTATGATTAATTTGAAAAGAACTCCTCTCTGCAACGTCGACGACTTCGCTCAGTACACGTTGCCACCGAAGAAGAACATCACTTGCACACAAACGAAGTCGGAGAAATCGATTGTGACGGTGAGATTTCATTTTACCTGTAATGGGGCGAATAATTCAAATTCGCGCCTTTTTTCCTGGGCAAGAAAGCATACGATTAAGTGAGACGTGACTAGAATGGTCAGGAAAAGTTAGATAGATTTTAGGTTCAGTTTCGTGTTACTTGAAAGAGTAGACTGCTTAAGAGAGCCTCTCTGTAAGACTCATGGAGAGGTCCATACAGGCCTGCCCTAGATGCAAGATGACGGATCCATACATTGAGAATGTGGTCAGGCATGACCAAGGACCTCTCTATTAACTTTTTGGGAAAATTTTATTTTTATAAAAATTTTCTTTCCAGGAATACCATAAAGTGTGCTCAAATTTTGAAAATTCATATCTTGCTTTAAAGTCAACATTTTTCACTATTCTTTTTTTTATTCGATTTCTCGTCGATTATTTAATAAAAATTATCAGGAGTTTCTTTCGAAAAGTTAAATTTTTGATGTTAAATTTTGTCATGAATTTCTTTTGCAATGAATTTTCGATCGTTGAGTACCTAAACCTCATTTCCTCGTGGTATTTTAATTTCAGATTAAAGAGCATGAAAAACTGTACAAGATACGGTCCAAGTTCAGTTCAATCTCTTTCCCACCAGCCTCGAAAAAGTGACGCGAATAGGAGCAACTCTCACCAGAGCGAATATGGTAATATGGATACAACGTGCCAAATTTGAAAAAAAATTCTCTACAAAATGGTATCTATAACCTTTTCGCAAATCACGCGTTTTATTGATAAAAACTTGAAAATTCCGTTCTCACACATTTTTGAAAATGGCTGAAAACCTATTTCATGAAGTATAGTACGTACGAGGTAGCTGAAAACAATATCTCCGTAGTTGCATCTTGTAGAGCATGACATTCTACACAACATATATTCTCATCGCATTATCTTGATTTCCCACTTGATCCGAAAAGTTGATTTCGAATTCGCTGTCCGAGCTAAAATTAGCTTCGGGTGTCGTTTATAAATGAGTTAACTTTAGAAATCGATGTTTTCGTACAAAATAACAATCTTTCCCGTGTTCCTGGTATGGATCAACACCTCTAGGATAAATTTGGGGGAAACTTTTTTTTTCGACTTTTGACTTCCTATTTCGCCATGGGCGGTCAAAAGTCGAAAAAATAACTGCGAAATGGGCAGAGAAAGGTCGAAAACATTTTTCCCCCCAAATTTATCCTAGAGGTGTTGTTCGATACCAGGAACACGGGAAAGATTGTTATTTTTTACGGAAACATCGATTTCTAAAGTTAACTCATTTATAAACGACAAACAAATTTTAGCTCGGACAGCGAATTCGAAATCAACTTTTCGGATCAAGTGGGAAATCAAGATAATGCGATGAGAATATATGTTGTGTAGAATGTCATGCTCTACAAGATGCAACTACGGAGATATTGTTTTCAGCTACCTCGTACGTACTATACTTCATGAAATAGGTTTTCAGCCATTTTCAAAAATGTGTGAGAACGGAATTTTCAAGTTTTTATCAATAAAACGCGTGATTTGCGAAAAGGTTATAGATACCATTTTGTAGAGAATTTTTTTTCAAATTTGGCACGTTGTATCCATATTACCATATTCGCTCTGGTGAGAGTTGCTCCTATTCGCGTCACTTTTTCGAGGCTGGTGGGAAAGAGATTGAACTGAACTTGGACCGTATCTTGTACAGTTTTTCATGCTCTTTAATCTGAAATTAAAATACCACGAGGAAATGAGGTTTAGGTACTCAACGATCGAAAATTCATTGCAAAAGAAATTCATGACAAAATTTAACATCAAAAATTTAACTTTTCGAAAGAAACTCCTGATAATTTTTATTAAATAATCGACGAGAAATCGAATAAAAAAAAGAATAGTGAAAAATGTTGACTTTAAAGCAAGATATGAATTTTCAAAATTTGAGCACACTTTATGGTATTCCTGGAAAGAAAATTTTTATAAAAATAAAATTTTCCCAAAAAGTTAATAGAGAGGTCCTTGGTCATGCCTGACCACATTCTCAATGTATGGATCCGTCATCTTGCATCTAGGGCAGAGCCTACTGGAGCCTTACTGAGAGGCTCTCTTAACAGGATGACTGACGGCTGCGAGTACTGCCTCGGCATTTCTGACACTGGCAGCGACTTCTTCGGCGTCTGCAGTGACGTGCCGACCATTCGTGACATGACAGGGTCACCTTTCTTCTGAAACGAACACTGATTAATAGATCGATGAATCTTAGAAACTTATCAATGTAAAGCTTTCCATAAAACTAGGTAGAGATAAAAACTACGATTAAAACATTGATAATTGGCCGACAGATGAATTTGGTTAAAAAAAGGTTTTCGCATGACCATCCATAAAATAATTAAGTCAATTTAACTTTAGTTTCTTCCGTAACACCTGTTGTGCTATTAATCTAGGAAGAAAACGGGGCGAAAGTTGAGCTCAACTTTTTAACAAACAAGATTGAGGGTGAACTCTGAAAAGAGCCGATTAGTATGGAAAAGAAGAAAGATGGGCCCAACTTGCTCCAAAAAGATCCCATCTTTAAAAAGCAAGCTCAGCCAAGAAGTGGTCAACATAATGGTCAACTCTTTTTTTTTCGTCTATTAGTCCCAGCCTCACACCTCGGCCTATGAGCATGCTATGAAAAACCCGCCCGACATCGGTTGCTGCCGAACCTTTGGGATCCTTGCTGCACTGAGCCGGTTTAAATTCCCAAGTTTGAGGTATGCATTGGAATTCTATAAGAAAACTCGACGCGATTGTATAGAGAGTTGAACTCAACTCTGAAAAAAGTTCCAGACAAAAAAGTCGAGCTCAGCTTTCTTTCTTCCTAGATTAATAGCACCACTGCTTCACCGTCAACGAAAGAGCGGCCAATCAGATGAGCACGATGTGCACATGCGATAATGTAAGCCATAATTATTCATTTCCAATTTTCGTTAAAGTAAAAAAAGTTGAGTTAACAAAATAGTAGAAAAGTGTGAGGAATGTGAATATAGAAAAGGAGAGAGAAAGAGAGACCGAGACAGAGAGCGAGAGAGAGAGCGAGAGAGAGAGAGAGAGAGAGTGAGTGAGTGAGACGGAGTACAGCCAAAGAAGAAGATGGAGAATGAAAAGGCTGCGTTGTGTAATGAAGCTGCGCTCGAGCCGAAGAATCAAGCGGTGACTGGCGATCTCGAATGCTTCGTGGGCGTCGGCACCGAAACATGCACAGCGAGTAATTTTTCTTCATTTAAAGGAATCACTAGGCCAAAGTTTTCGATATCAAACTTTTGGACTAGGAACATGGGTTTCCCATCGTCGCAACCCTGTGACCTACATACATATATTTTTTCGTCAATAGAATAGCGAGAGAAAAAATTAAATAAATCCCAAGCAATGAAATAAATCCCACGCAATAAACGAAACAACTTTAAAAGGGACAGTAAGATATACCGACTGCAACTCTTTCACCTTTTTTTTATTTTCCAAGTTGAAAATTCAAAGCAAAATATTCGAATGCCTTCATCTAATTCTTGAGGGAAAATACTGTTTCGTAAGGACATCGCTCTGCATCCAATATCGTGGCTGCATCTCTTTCCCAGATGACCACTCTGCAGGCAGTCGAGTCGAGGTGGCACCTTCAATTAAATAAATCCATAGTTTTTAGATAGTAAATAAATATTTAAATTACATCCATACCAAAAAGGGAGGCTTGACTCCCCATTTCGCAGGCCGGCTACTTCAGCATGGAGGACACCTATGGGTACATTTGCGCGACATCCCTCTGCAACCGCAACGCGTCGACTGCACGCGCTGCAGTCGGCGAAGCGGCCGCCGCTGCGCCCACTTGCCAAGGCGGTGACAAGGGCGCGCGCCCTCAGCGAGACAGCGGCGAACCGGTCCACTGACATGCAATCCATTCCATTCTCAATACGATTGATTATAAGAAGGATTATGCGTTTTTGTAATAATGGGGAATAATCGTTGAGGAAAATAAAGTCTAAATTAAATTTATATAATTTCCATTCTAAAGTAGATCAAAATGATAGAAAGATGGAACTATAATAGATTATTGCTGCAGTTGAAATGAGGAACTGAAAAAAACTTTTTGAAGGACAACTCTTCTGCACAAACGACCGGAACAGCCTTGTTCGTCATCCTTCTTTTGTCTGGATCGAAAAACCTTTAAGGAGAGATACCAAAGAGAAACTCTTCTCAAAGTTGACTTTATGTAGCTTTTTCTGCAGCTTTACCATACTTCTCAGCTTTTGCTCGTTTATGAATATTTTTACATCCGGATTGTCTAATTAATGATAACAGAATATCTTCGTGTTGAAGCACAAAGATATATCATCAGAAACAAGGCTTTGAAAAAGAATATAAGCGCAGAAACAAAACTTTCTTTATAACATCTTTATTTGCAAAACTAGGTGGGATAACAAAGCGATTACGGATGTTGAGTCAGGGATAATCGCGGAAAGTACTGAAAACATATTAAATATTCCATCCATAACGAATGCATACATACGTACTTATTACGAAGGCTGGGCGCACAAGTATTCAGCATACGAAGAAAGCATAAAGAAGAGCTGAAGAGAAGATCGCGCGCGAGTGCCTCTGAATCTTTTGTTCATCTTTATTTTGGTTTCAAATATTTTTTTGTAAGCATAAAAATTTCTTTCCTTTTTCCTGACAACCGCAGGAAGAAGAAAGGCAAGAAGCCTGCAAAGGAGAATGAAGAATAGTAACGCTTGGACAAGAAGAGAAAGGCCTAGGACAAGAAGATGAAGAAATGGGAGAGGGCGACTCAGCCAAAGCAGAAGCCAGCTAGGATTGCTTATCTCTAGAAAAGAGAAATCGAGCTAATGAAGATTGGTGGAGAGACTCCGTGGATTTTGTAGAGTAGGAGAGAAGGGAAAGGAGAGAAGGCCTTTCCCTTTCATATTCGCTTCATTTCGCGTCATGTCGAAGAACAATAAAGAAGAACAATTTTATTGCATTGAGAACCCTAATTTAATGCAGAATTATTTATGATGTTCACAACATCTCTTTTGGTCAGAAAGAATAATCGAGATGTCAGTAAGAGACTGGAGGGAACGTCACGAGACTTGAAGAATAGTGACAGGGGATGGCATCTTGTTATTAATTACAAGAAGCAATGCACAAAAAGTGCAAAACAGTAGATGTTCACACCGGATCTTGCAAGTCGCATTGTTGCTTCATTACCTCCGAGCAGCGATAAGTCGACAGAGGAAGAGAGAGAGGGTTAGAGAAAGAGAGAGAAATAGAGAGAGAGGGAGAGAGAAAGAGTTAGAAATAGAGAGAGAGGGAGAGAGAAAGAGAGAAAAATAAAGAGAGAGGGAGAGAGACGAGAAGAAAGGGTTGGGTCCAAGGAGTGTAGGATTAGGGGAACAAGGGCGGGAGACTCGGGAAGGACGACGGGAAGCAGACAAGCCGCGATTCACAGCTGAAGGCTGATCGCCTCCGGGAAGAAGCTTCGAGATGTAATCGGGAGTTTACAGAATTGCTATGCAAGCTCAATGGATCGAACTCATCACTCGTTAAATCGCGCGTGCATACAATTTTGCACCCTTTTTTAAAGACCATGTCAATTTATAACAGCCTCTCTTCAAAATACAATGCGACAAACAATATCTTTTAAGGACTTTATAGCTATGGGACTAGTTGTTGGGAAGGATGGATGCGAGATTGGAACGGTTAGGGAGGGAGAAGGGTTCACTCAAAGGGCCCTCCTACTCGTCGATGAAGGGGCTCGCGTAGTCGTTGAACTCGCTGTCCTTGAACCAGTGAGAAATCTCGCGGTTCGCCGACTCCACCGAGTCGGAGCCGTGTTAGAAGTTGCGGCCGCTCTGGATGGAGGAGTCTCCACGGATAGAGTGGGGGGCCGATGCAAGCGACTTCGTCGCTTCGAGAATGATGCGGCCCTGCTTGACAATGTCCGGTCCCTGCCACACCATCGCGACCACGGGGCCGGAGGTCATGTAGGAGATGAGTCCCGGGAAGAAGGGCTTCTCCTTCAGGTCCTCGTAGTGGGTCTCGAGATGATCCTTGGAGGCGGTCATCTGCTTGAGCGCCACGAGCTTGTAGCCGCGGTTCTCGAAGCGCTGGATGATGCTGACGAGACCGCGATGCACCCCGTCCGGCTTGATCATGATGAAGCTGCGCTCGTTCTTGTCGGCCATCCTCAAATTTGGGTTTATACAAGTTCTACTATTCAAATGTTATTGCTCATTAAACTAACCAATCCCTCATGGTCAGATGAGAAATCCCAGGTACCCCAAATAGCCTTGCTACTTAATAACGCTAGCATGCAACCACTTATTAATTCTCCTCGACTATTTGAGGGGGTTTCACTGAGGGCTCGTGTAGGCGAGATGGGCGGAGCTGTTGTGTTGAAAGTTTCAATGATAGAAAGTGAATATTACGGCTCCAATATGGTGCTGGTTTTTTGAATTTTTCATGCTGGCGCCCACGGCGATATCATTTTTGGTTTTTTTTAATGGGATCTATTGGAGCAAGTTTCCCAACTTTCTCCTCAGCTTATTTTAATGTTCAACAGTTTTTTTTGTCTAAAAGTTGAAAAAGTGGTGGAGAATAGTTTAAAGAGGAGAATGAAATGAGAGAGATATTTCGCTTTAGTTTTGACATGATGTAGCATAAATAGAAGAAGAAACCAACATGTTCACCCCGCGGCTCGGTGAGAATGCTCTTCCAGGGGAAGGGAGAGGCGGAATGCCTTTCTCGGAGTCTAAAATTTTTGCAATTGCAAATGGTTTATTTTAAATTTAAAACGGTTTTTCATTAATACTGTTAAAAAATTAATTTGTTATCCTTCAGCCAAAATAATAACAAGTTAACATCAAGACCAGTCGCAATGCTTGGAGATGAGGGCCTCGCGCGCCCCAGGGGAGGCGAGTGAACAGAGAAAGTCGTACGGGGCGCGACCGGCGTAATCGAGGGCACTCGATAGTTGCATTCCTCTGAGCTCTGCTGAGCCCCCATCCAGAAAGAAACGATGCTCACCTGTAATAAAAGGAGAGTAGGCCCCGATTCCTGCAAAACCGCAAGCTCCGCCCACTTCGTTAAACCCTAAGGATCTCAAGGTAAGTAGGTTTGAGGCTAAGACGTACATTGCGTTCCACGCAGATGGAACTGGGGCTGGTTGCCAGAATACTCTCTGCGAACTGTGTATTTCCGTCCAACTGCGAGATCCTCTTGTTCAGGACGAACGGCAAGCCTCTGAAAGAATTGAGAAGGATTGAACGAAACGAATATATTTTAAAAAACATTTCTTAATTAACGAAAAATAAAAATACCAGTAAAAATAAATTAAATAAATATCATAAAAAAGCTCGCCAACCCAAATATTCCTTCAACGAAGCGAAATGTGATGTCGTTGCTCTCAGAAGTTGTCAGTTCGGCTTCTGACTTGGTCATCTTGACATCGGTCGTAACGGTAATTCTCGAAGAGGAAGAGATCCTTCAAGCATTCAATTTTTCAATCATGCATTTCCTAATTTCATTTTGTTTTTAACACTTTTAAAGCGCATTCCTCATTGTTCGTCGCGAATTTTGCATGAATCAAAAAATAAATGAATGATGCGCATATATGGAATCTATTGGCTACCTGCCATCCTTGGCAACGACATTGATCGGGCTGTTGTAATCGCGGAGGGTGAACTCATTGATTGTGCCATTCTTCTTGCAGCGCTGTAAAAGGGAGGACAAGATGCAGCATCCGATTTGAAGTACCTCCAATATTTAAATTTCCCGCATAAACTGACCGTGCTTGAAGCTTCTCTGCGAATCATCAGCGATGCGTTGCTGACCATGACAGACACCTTCACCGACGGCGATGAAGAAGACAGACTCTCGTCGTCTGCGGAATTGAGAACCTGGAAATAATTAAAGTGAATTTTGAAAATTTAAGTGACCACCAAACCGTCCATCCGTCGCCATTCGGGGGCTCTGCCGAATGAAGAATAGTCTCCGAGAGGAAGATCAGCGCTCCAGTCTCCGGGTGGATGGACGTCGCCTGGCGAGTTTTGATCTGCAGTATTCCGCTTATTTTCTTCTCCCTTCTTTTCATGCCTATGAAACAGGTAAAAACAAGCGCAATCAATTTTCTCTTGATTATTTGTTTCTGTGTTATGCATGAGATTGGTAAAGTTCTTTTCATTTTACTCTCAGCCAGCGCAGCGCCAAGAGAAACCAGTATTTGTGAAAAATATTGTGCAAAAGAAAGGTTTTTGGAAACATTGCAAGATGCTGTATAAGCATGAGATGGATTATTGAATAAAAAGAAGTATTTTTGATCACTGCATCCCCCATGGTCGAGTCTATTAGATTGGCTCTATTATCATTCAATCAATTATTTTAAATAATAATATTTCCACAACAATCAGTGGCTCGCGCAGCACGCATGTGCGTGGGAATAGCAGAGGTCGGAGGGGTAGGCCGCGAATTGCCATTCTGAAAACAAACGACTCATCTCTTTTAAATCATTTTATAAAATGCATGTTAATCGATGATCTTCTCAAATTTATTATCATTGTCAAGATTCAAAAAAGGAGAGGCCGGTTAACTGAATGGGAGCGACTATATTAGAAAATGGACTTCATTTTTAGACAACTTTGGCTTTCGAGGCGGTGTAGTTCAAATTTCAACTGAACTATCTATTTTAAATTAATTAAAGAGCCATGAGGGGAAGTAGTAAGAACCTTAATTGATCGTAGACTACTAATATTGATGACCAAAGTCGTTTACATTTGTGAGATTAAGCCAAAAGAAGTAGATCACCAAAAAACGGACGATTCTGACCATGGAATGGTCAGAAACCCTACACTGGAAAAAATACAATTTATAGCTCAAATGAAAGCCCTTGAAATTTGGTGTGACGGAGTATAAAAATTAGCTGCTGCCATGCATAACCCAAATTTTTATGGCATTTTCAAAATTTTTTTTAAACAAATTTTCACCATCAGAGAGTGGTCCACATATAAATCGCGCAAGAAGATTAAAAATGTGGTCTTACGGCGCAGTGGATAAGGCGTCTGACTAAAAATTTTTTGGCGTGAGTTCGATTTCTCTTCGACTCATCGTTTTTGCTATTTTTTTAATGTTATCTTTTCTTTTATTCTATCTTTATTTAACAAAATGGAATACAATCTACAAAACAGCATCATGTGCTCCAATGTGCTCCGATGTGCTTGAACCATTTCTGTGACACCATTGTTCACATGTGCTAATTCCCTTCCCTGGTGAGCATGTCGTCAAGGACAAGTAACGAAGGCCAAGTGGGACAGAAGAAGTTAGACTGCGGTAGCTCAGGAACACAAGTGGCGAGGCGATAAGACAAGTGTTTATCAAAGGGCCAGGGACTCTTTTATATGGAGTTGAGGATGGAGTACTTTCATAAGGGCACGGGGGCAAGTCAAGGACAGGTAGATATGATAATATTCTGACATGAGATATCACCCCCATCTAGGTGAAATGAATCGAGAGCTTGGATCGCTGCGCTATGCTATTTTCTACTCTTTCATTTTGAAAAATTTGCGTTCGGTCTTTAACTTTCAATCAAGGGCAAGTATAAAAGCACTCGAAATTGGCATATGCATTTGTTGGCACAAGTAGCTTAAAATAGTTTTCCTGGTGGTGATCTTCCCATTCTGATCTTCCCCATGTTTTCGAGCCTGGGTGGCCTAGTGGCAAGTGGCGCCACTATCATCTCCCATTCTGAAGTTGCAGTCCTCCATCTTCAATCTGCAATCTAGTAAACTGTAATCTTCAATCTGCGCAACAAAACTGTTGATTCCTTTATAATATTAACTTCTCGAAAACATGGTTCAAGGGGTTTATTCGGTTGGTTATAAATCTTTATAAGTGGTCGAGGATCACCTGCCGTAATCTGGCGAAGTGACCGTAGATATTGGGCTCCTCGCCATCCCACCGTTTCTCCAGATGCAGCGTCGATGATGAACGATCGGGACGATCAAACACGGGGAGTTGCCAAACATTTTAGGTTTAATTTTTTTTCTTGCTAAAATCCACTTGCTGCTGCGACGCATGCCTCATAACTTTCCTAAATGGAAGTACATCGGGAGAGGTACACACTTCGAATCTTTCCCTTGTTCAATAATGAAAGAAAAACCCACATCAAATTGTCTTATAGAAAAAAATCAAAGGTACAGAAAAACTAGAGAACACTATTTTGTCCTTATCTTTTTTGCTGACGAGTGTTGCGTACGAGCCAGGTTCCACGATAAACTCTGCACTATTCTCTCATCCATGTGTTCGAGGGATAGAGAATGAGAGCACAAGAGTGGCGAGAGAGCGTGGAAAACAGAGAGAGTCAACGGCGCGATGGCGAGGGAGTGCGTGCAGGGAAGAGAGCGATGACAAGCAGAGAAGCACACAAAGACCGCCGGACGGGCGCCCATTCCTTCACTCCCTCCCGTCTTTCTTCCTTTTCCATATGTTGTGCAATTTTGTTCACGACTATATAATAAAAAGTAGCGCGTAGCTGAATCGTAGTGAACAAGTCCCGTTGAATTGCTCTTATCTATGAGCTTTTTCTTGTAACGAGCCGCTATAAAAAAAGAATGAACCCACCATCCCCTGCGATTAACAGCGCCTTTATCGATGACAACGGCGAGGTTCGTTGACCGTATCAAACGTCAGACTATTTGGCAACTTGTTATTTATGGCTAATTTTCTCTATGGCGTTACAATTTGAGAAAATAATGAAACAGTTTTTTATTGCAATGAACTTTGTCTCCTTCATATGCTTTCAGTTCCTAAATCAGCGACCGAATGTAGAGAAGATTCGCGTTTCCACCTCCGCCGTGCCTGAGGAATATGCTGAGAACATGAATGATGCCGTCTCAGAGGATGGAGAGATCGAAGGAGGAGACGAGGCGTCTTCTGAAGCAGCTGAAGACGTGCCATTGCCACTCTTCGAACGAGTGCTCAACCGTATTCTTTGCCGGTGAAGTCGAATCATTTAAGCATTAAAAGATGAATTAGAAGAGACTCCGTCCACTTCAAGCTCAACAAAAGAAATTTCAGGGGAGACATTGAAGAGGACCGACTCGAAGCCAAACCTGCTTCCTACTTTGCTTTGGTTTCTTCAATTTTTGTCATTCCCGCAGGAAGTGCTTTATCTTTTACCTGTAAATACGGTTCAACAATAAAACATTTTCCTTCCATTTTCAGTTCCGCTTTACGAGTCGCCGAGACAGGATCCTCATGATAATAGCATGCACTCTCGCAGCTATCGAAGGCGCTGCACTTCCTGCAATGTTTCTGATCACTGGGAGAGTCATCAACATTTACATTAGCACAAAAGAAGTCAGTTCTCTGCATCTTAACTTTTTTACATTTCCGATTATATTAATAATATCTCTTTAGCCCATTGGCAATGATGAATTCTACAACGAGATAATTCATCTTGTATATTTCTATGCTGTCATGATCGTCGTCATCTTTCTCATATCATTCACAGAGGTATGAGCTATTTTTAACGGATCTGTTATGTATATTTTCCCTAATTATTTAATTCTGTTCCTCTCAGTCCTTTATTCTCCGTGGCGTCATGTACCGTATCATCAAGAATATCCGTCGTGAGTTTCTGCGTGCCGTAATGGTGCAGGACGCCGCGTGGCATGACAAGCACGCCGCGGGCGCTCTCACCAATCGATTGAACAGGTATGTATTACTAATCATTTATCATACTATTTGGTATGTTTGATGTCTTTCTTTTCTTTTTTACTGAAATAAATATAAATCTATTCTTAAAAATTGATTTATATTTATTGCAGTAAAAAATTCTTAAAAATTAGAAAAAAAAATCAATTTTCAGCAACATTGAACGGATCAAAGATGCGCTCGGCGACAAGGTCGGCCTGATGGCGCGCGGTCTCGCGACGACTGTCTCGGCTACGGTAATCAGCTTCTACATCCAGTGGCAACTCTCCACTGCTATGATTCTCATGGTGCCACTCGCGGCCATGATGATGGGCACCGCGCCAAGAGTGCGTATTTATTTTGCAAATTCTTTGAATGAATTTAACAGATTAGGGAGATATGGCGAAAAATAAGAATAAAAACTGTCTGTCCATGCTCATTTCTACTTATCTGGCAGTTCTCCGCAAAGCCGACGAAGAAGTCGATGGAGTTTTTCGAAGACGCGAACGCCGTCTCTGAAGAGGCCATTTTGAATGTGAAAACTGTGGCGAGTCTCAACGCTCAGCAGAGCATTGTCGAGGTTCCTTTTCTCCAGTTCTGTAGTTTGATTTGAAAGTGTTCTGATTACCCAGATGCAAAGAATTTTTTTTTATTTTATAAATAATTAATTGGTGATTTTTTTATTTTATAAATAATTAATTTGACAACATTCTACATGAAAAAGGAATGCAAATAATGTGAAATTCACTCGTCATAGAAGTATTCGTTGATTCTACGGGCAGCAAGTCATCAATTGATGAAAGGAGCGCTAATCAACGGGACCTTCTACGGCGCTTCCGAGTTCCTCATCTCCATGTTCTTCATTGGCGGCATGTGGTGAGAGACATTACAAAAATAGATTAATAGCATCACATTGCAATCCAATCAATAAGTTGTTTGCTTTCTGGAGATTTATTATCCTTACAATAGAACTCTATGGTTAGTTTTAATTGAATAGAATAAATTAACCCCTCGAATTGTTTTAAACATTCATGCCCACCAAGGTACGGAATTGTCCTCTTTCACTCGGGAGTCATAACGGAGGCAGGAACTGTAACAATTGTTGTGAATCTGCACGTCTGGTCGGCGTTCGTTGTCGGTCAGAACAAGCTCTTTACGTTAAAAGTTTATTTATTTATTTTACTTAATTTATTATTCTTTATTTGATTAGTATATTATTTTAAAACAATTACGGAATCATGCAAGCAGCATTCTTTACCCAGGATCGCTCTCTCCCCATATGATGTGCATTCTGAAAGCAAGAGTCTCATGCGCTCTCATCTACAGGACAATCGATCGAGTAGCCAATCTTTCTTCTTATTTCTCTCTTTAATACACAAACAAAATGTCTTTTTATTATTCATGTTTCCAATCAAGAGCTATTCATATAATTAATTTCAAATCGCTTTAAATTTTCCAACAGGTTCCTACAACCAAGACTTCCACGGGTACAAGAAATCCTGCAGCATCTCGATTTGATCTTCACTTCAAGGTTTGGGCATTCGAGCATGGGCTAACTGTTTCTGACGATAAACAAAATGGTTTATTTGCAGGATTGTTACCACCCATACTGTTACATTCCCCACACGTTTTTCTTTGGTTTTGTCAAGAATAAAAGTGAGAGAACCACCTTCCTCTCCAGGAAGTCCACTTTGACTACGCTGGAAGGAAGCAGCCGGCTCTGGACGGAGTCAGCTGGCATGTCAACGAGGGAGAGACCGTGGCACTCGTAGGGGCGAGCGGATGTGGGAAGAGTACTTCGGTTAGCTAGGGAGATAGAGAAAGAAAGAGAGGGAGAGACAGAGATAGAGAAAGAGAGAGATAGAGAAAAAGAAATTGACACTGACTACGGTAAGGAACGTCTCGATATGCAAGGAGATGTGAAATGAGGAAAGAAGATGACAGGGTGTTTGAGGTGTCACTGATCACTCGTCTCTACGAATTCACATCCGGAAACATCGAACTTGGCGGCGTCGACATCAGAGAATTCGACGTGGACAAGCTGCGAAAGGTATGAATGACCTGGCAATAGCAAAAGTAATTAAACATCGTGCATAAAAGAATTTATCAAATAAAGCGTTGTCGGGAATTGTAAAATTTCAAATCTCCAGTTGATCGGCGTCGTCGCACAAGAGCCGTCGCTGTTCCACGGCACGATCGTCGAGAACATTCGACTCGGGCGGGAGTGGATCGACGAGGCGGCGGTGGTGGAGAGTGCCAAGACGGCGAATGCACACGACTTCATCATGGCACTCGAGAAGGTAGCAAGGAGGATACGGTAGCACTATTAATAGATTTTTTTTTTCTCTTCTTTGTACGGTTTTTTTGTGCTTCACATGCAAGGTTTTATTTCAATCTTCCTGTTTTATTGTAATAGTTATCAATTAAATCCTTAAAAATTGAATGAAACAGGGCTACTCCACTCTGATTGGCGGCTCAGCCGGGGGTGGAGTGTCGCTGTCGGGCGGGCAGAAGCAGCGCGTCGCCATTGCACGCGCAATAGCCGGCCAACCTCGGATGCTGCTGCTGGACGAGGCGACGTCGGCATTGGACGCACACTCGGAGAGGGTTGTCCAGGTTGGGAGGGCAGAGAGATAAAGAGCGAGAGAAGGATAGAGAAGGATAATACGAGAGAGAGAAAGAGAGAAAGATAATGAGAGAGAGAGGAAGAGAGAGAAAGAGGAAGAGAGAGAGAGAGGAAGAGACAGAGAGGAAGAGAGAGAGAGAGGAAGAGAGAGAGAGCGAGATATACGACCCCTCCAGGAAGCCCTTATGCGAGCGTCGGCCGGCCGTACGACCGTGATGATCGCGCACCGGCTTGCGTCGATTCGCCATGCGACTCGCGTGTATGTCATGCACGAGGGAAGAGTCGTCGAGAGTGGAAGTCAGAACATTACTTTACTACTTACATTACTTAATTTAATCATTGAATTAATAATAATAAGTATGAGAATACATTTATAATAACTAGCATTTTATACTAGTATATGTATCTTAGCAAATCTTCACAAAAACACAGACACACAAAAGTAGAAAATCAGGAGTAATAGCAGAAATACCACAATGTTCATAGTATAGAAGTTGTACATACATATATCTTCAGCATACGACGAGCTCTGCGCTAGAGTAGACAGCCGCTTCGCTGGAATGGTCGCCATGCAGACTCTGGCTAAAGAAGAAGCTGCAAAGCAGGAAAGCGAGGATGATGATGAGGATTACGAGGATCAAGCGCCAGCGTCAGTTCTTTTGCATCCACGAGCAGATTCGAACCATGGCTGCTTGATTAACAGCCGAAGATATTTGCCTATCGGCCATCTTAAGACCTCTCGCGAATGCCCCTCGCATCTCTGCGACGCAGCGACAGTCTTCGCGGACATCGCAGGGCTCCGGTGACCTTGTGCCTCTCATCGACGCGACGGAAGAGGTAAAAAGAATTGGGCAGAATTATATTTTAATCTACCTTTTGAGCAGACAAATACATAATCGTTTACATATTTGATTACTCGACATCCTTTGTGTCAATTTAAACCTATCGATTGCTCCAGAACGAAGTCTCCAAGAAGGAGTCGGCCTCCTCACTTCAAGGCGGCGTCTTGTCTCTCATGTTCTACAACAAGAAGCGGCTCGCAACCGTCATTTTATTCGCGTATGACGCTCTTCCATGTTTATTTAATCTTCTTTCTCTGTATTCTATTCAGTATTTAATAGTTGCTTCCTTACGCTTTCGTTTTCCAATTCGGGTTCCTCTTAATTCCAGAATGATCCGTAGTCTCGAGTACCCGGCGATCAACCTCTCGCAGATCCTCTACCTCCGTGCCTTCTGGCAGGCCGACTTCATGCCAACGGTCTTATTCGCGACCGGGCTCGAGGTGGCCGCTGCTGTCATCACGTGGATATTCTCGGTTGCGCAGGTTACTGTCCTTTTTTATCAAATATCTCTCACAATTGCTCTTCCTTCCTCGTTTACTTGCCTGTAGAAGAAGAGTAGCTTCGTAGTTGACTTAAGGAAACGTCGGCTGCATATTTTGCTGAGAAGACGCTCGGAGAGCTGCGCGCGGCGGCTCTGCGCTCTCTTCTTCTCCGCCCCGCGCCCTACTTTGATGTGCCAGGTTCGTTTATTCTTTCACTGTCGTTTACAGTTAAAGTTCTTTTTCGCTATATTTACAAACTCAAAATATTATGTCTTTACCAAACTTTTAATGGTAAACATAAAAGAAATAAAAGACGCATTACTTAATGTAATGTTCTTTTATTCTTTTGAAGACACGTCACCCGCTGCCTCGGCCGTTGCGCTCTCTCAGCATGCGCCTGCAGCCGCTGGGGTGATTTAAGAATTCTTGCCATCTCTTTGAATCAAAAAGAAACTTGAAGTTTGTAAACTCTTATTATATATCTTCAACTATTCATTTTTTTTTCGCTTTCACTAACATTCAAGTTCTGTCACCTAACATATCGACCATTTAGTCACTCGACCAACGAGCCGCCTACATTTTTCAAAGCTGTGGCCAAGGAATCTTTTGCATGGTTTGCTTAATCATATTTTTTTCTCGATTTCACTGAATTTTTTATCAGCCCTTAAAGACACGGTTCCTTTTAATTAGCCGACAATTATCTCCTATTCTTACTCTCCATCTCGCTCTATCTTTCTCTCTCACTATCTCTCTCTCTCTTTTCTCACTTTCAGTGTCTACTTCTCATCTTCTGCTGGCCAAACGCCCTAACAAGTCTAGCGTGCTCTCTCTTCATGGCGTGTGCCTTCAACTTCTGTGGTTGGCTCCTTCGCCACGCTGAGGATCGCCTCGAAGAAGTCGACGGAACGGCAGAGGTTCGCTTTATCTGTTCCTATCGGCTTACTTGATTCTTTCATGCATATTGAAGACAATAAGGAATTCAGCAATTTTATTTATTTATTTTTTTCCCATTAATAAAAATAAATAAATAAAATTCCTGAAGAAATAAACTTTCTTATTTATACAATATTCTTATATTTGATGCATATAATTTATATTTCTTGATAAAAATTCAGCTTGGCCTGGAGGTGTTCGAGAACGTGCGAACGATTCAGCTGCTCGCTATCGAGGACTTCTTCACGAGTCGCTTCACGCACATGCAGACGCTCATTGATCGATACCGATTCAGAGTATTTTCTGCTATCTTTCATTTTTGACATCTTGAGCCTTGTATTTTAACCAAACATATTTCCTCGTCTTGGAGACACTTCATGCTTGAGCTCTTTTCTTTAGAAAAACATCGCTCTTTCCGGAGTTCACGCCTTATCGAATGCCTTCCTCTGGGCTCTCAAGGTCTAAATTCTAGATAGATTTTTTTCCATTTTTATTTATTGGCCAGTACTGTTCGATCGATCTCGATTGTTTCCATTTCATCGCACCAAAGGAGCTCCATATCAGACTGAATAAAAATGCCTTCTTTCAGTGCGCTGGAACTGCAGTTGGCGTGAGACTCGTCTACTATGGTTTCTTTAAGGTGGACGCTGTCTTTCTCTCCGAGGTTGGCCTGCCAAGTGTTCTGGCCAAGAATGTTCCTCTTGCTTGCAGTTCAGCATGGGCTCGGTCGGCTACGCGGTGCGAGGCGTCTCCGAGTCACTCAGCGACATCATGGAATGCAGACGACCGGCGCAGAAGATGCTCGCTCTTATCAACCCCAGCGATCCCGACCTCCACCAAGGAACGACGCCGGTATGACCTCATCTCTGCAATATTTCTGCCTTTTCTGAAGTTTTCTGATTTCAGTTAAAGACGATAGTTTTATGGTGGAGTCGTAAAAGAATTATGTTTAAAAAAAGTACAAAACTCAACCATTAGATTCTCAATCACCCATTCTCAATCACATGCTCTTTAACCTACGTGCCAGGAAATAAGGCGCGAATTCAAGATTGGGTTTTTGGCTCCTTTAAGAGCATAAAAGGCGCCGTGTCGCTCCGCCACGTCACGCTCCGTTATCCGACTCGCCTGACGCGTCCGGCCTTACGCAAGCTGACTCTCGACGTCCCGGCGCACGAGACCGTCGCTCTCGTCGGGCCATCCGGTATCTTTTTTTTCTGTTTAAGCATTTCGTTTCAATTATCTGTTTACAACAATATATTACGAGTTCTATAAGTAAGTAGACAGTTAAAAATTTCTCTATGTTCAGGCGGTGGCAAAAGCTCGATCATCTCGCTGCTTGAACGATTCTACGAGCCACAGAATGGAGCTATTGTTAGAACAGCTTTTTTAAAGAATGAGTTTCGTTCAATGAGTTAAAAACTCCTTTTTTATCACCGCCTTTAAGATCTAGAGAACTTAGTATAATTCAGATATGAAGGTTCAGAAAGATTTAAATAAATTGCGAGTAAGTTTCTGGCTTCTTTATAAAGAATATTCAGGCATAATTGGCCTATCGCTCAATCACTTTTTCTATTTCCTCTTCCTTCTTGAGACTATCGACGACAATCTCATCGGTTCTCTTTCTCTGCATCATCTCCGATCTTCACTTTCTCTGGTTGGTTTCATTTCGATGATTTCTCTACTCGAATCGTAATAATCAAACGTTTCACTGACTACTTGTGCTATTTTACTTATTATTTACTTTCTTGCAGATTAATAATATTTTGTTTTTTTCTTCTTTAAATCGACAATTCTTGCTTGAATTCCAGGTCGGCCAGGAGCCGGTGCTCTTCCGCGGAAGCATCGCCGACAATATTCGACTGGGAGCAGAGGGAGAAGTCAACGATGAGCAGATCAGAGAAGCCGCCAAGGCAGCCGCCGCGAACGGGTTCATCGAGGCCCTGCCGCAGGTCCCACTCTTTCTCTCTTCTCTCTCTCTCCTATTCCTTCAAATTCCAAATCAGTCACTATTCTCTTCTTCTCTCTCTTATTGTACTCCATTAATCATAATCGTTATGGTTCTATCCTTTTTTGTTGAGAACTTGCATACCTTTTGATCCAATTGAATATGATTATGGCAGAAAATAATCGCAGGGCTACGCCACGTCGATCGGAGACGCGGGCCGCCTTCTCTCGGGTGGGCAGCGACAGCGGATTGCCATTGCAAGGGCACTCGTCAGACAGCCAAAGGTACTGCTACTCGATGAGGCTACCGCCGCACTCGATGCGGCTGCTGAGCAGGTTGGGAGAGAGAGAAAGAGAGAGAGAGAGAGAGAGAGAGTGAGTGAACAAGGAAGAGAGTGAAAGAGCCAGAGAAAACAAGACTGTGGAAATGAAAGAGAAAGAGAGGGAGAGACAGTGAAAATGGAAGAGAGCGTGGAAAGCGAAGAGAGAGGAATATTAAGAACGAGTGAAAGAGAGGAAGGAGAGAGAGAGAGCGCGCAAGAGATAACTGATTGGATATAGTCAGTCCGCCATGCCCTGGAGGCCTCCTCGCTCGGTCGTTCTACCATTACAATCGCCCACCGACTCGCTTCCATCGTGCGCGTCCGCACCATTCATTACATCGAGGACGGCCGGTCAGGATCTAGAGATTAATTACTTTTATGCTGTTTCATTTTCTCCTTTAAAAACAGCCTTGTGTGAAAATGGAACTACATACATTGTCTGCTTTATATAAAAAATTTACATAAATAAAATAGTTATTAAAAAATAATAAATCAGGATAGTGGAGAGCGGCAGCCATCAAGAGCTGCTGAGGCGACGTGGGAAGTACGCGGCACTCGCGGCGCAGCAGTCACTCGAATAGACCGCCAGCTCTCACATCAGCTATTTACTTTTTCATTTTTTTTTATTTTTCAATTTTGACATGAATATCATATTTTGTGGTGACAAGGTTTCTTATGGCAATGCGAATTAAACTAAATTACAAAACGAAATAATTCCATTTGTTTTGTTTCTGTTGATCTGTTGATTTGTCTTCGTCGTTACTTTTTGTTATATATGGCCTTCATGCCTTAAATCAATTATATGTCAGTTAAAATAAGTATAAAATATTTTTGAGATCACTAGTAAAACAGTTCTGACAAGGGAATGGTCTCGGCTTCCCCCGAGGTTAGGAAATGAGTTATTTACCATTCGAAAGCAGACGGCAGTGGTCTTCCCCTCCTCCCCCCTTCGTCCCAATCTCTTTTAATCTCGATTTACAGCAGTCCTCAGTACAATTCTCTCTCTCACTCCATGATATTGCAAGGTTTTTGTTCTCATGCTTTCGCGGTCGTTTTATATCACTTGTGGTCACATAATATATTTAATGGTGTAATAAATTATTATTATTATCGTCGAGGAGACAACGAAAATGATAATTAAAATCTGCAAACGGATATTATTTCTCGATCGGATTTTCGAAACATGGTGGCGTCGAAGAGTTAACGATTTCGCCTCTAATTCTTAAATCAGGCGTTTTCAGCCGCAAAAGTTGAGTATACGGAATGTAACCGAGTTGCTTTTGCATAAAAACAAGATGCAGGTAGAAATCTCGCAAATCGCGTCATACATATGTACATTCAGGATACCCATCAGCTATAACAAGGAAGGGTTTAGAAGTAGAGACAGGGCAGAGATAGTGGCACTGTCCTTCTCCCTTTGCAATAGACCTCAAACTCCCTTCGCTCTCTTACTTTCCCAATCTGTCATTCTGTTCTGTCACGGAACAGTTTCATTAAACTCAGAAGAATGTAACAAACAAAAATTTTATTCTCATGATATACGGCGACACTGAGGAAAGAGAGATTGGGAGAGGGAACTTTGGCCAAGGCCCATCGGATCAGAAATGAGAAATGCGAGAACCAAGAATCTGGCCTGAATTCGGGTCTGGGGCTTCTCTAGAACCCGGCCGCGTACTCTTTCATAGAGCGGACGTTGAAGTCAACGGCCGCGGCTCCTCCTCGGCGGCTCCACTGGAGGCCTGAGAAGCTCATCGCATCCCAGTCCTTAGAAGCCTGAAATGGAGAGGGGCGAGGGAGCAGAGACAGAGAAGGGATTGAGAGAGAAGAGAAGGGAATGAGATAGAGAGAGGGAATGTGAGATAAGAGATACGGTGAGCGAGTCAGAAACAGGGAGAAAGAGTGATAAGGAAAGCGAGATCAGGTTGATTGATACGATCGAATTACATATACATATATGCACCTCGCGATACTTGGGTCCCAGCTTATCCATGATTTCTTGGCGAAGTTCCTTAAAAAAACCACAACATATGTATGCGAGACATTTAAAGTCCTGTGAATACGGTAGTTAACACACAAAAATGAGACATTGAAAGAAAGCGAAACCGAAGGGAAGCAGTGGTCAAAGAAGACCATGTCGTCGTTCATGATGTAGACACGCGGATCAATCAGTGCATGAGCCAGATGGATTCGCTCACTGATGGCCTTGAAGAGGGTCTGAAAAGAGAAAGAGAGAGAGAGAGAGAGAGAGAGAGAGAGAGAGAGGAGAGAAAGAGACAGAGAGACCGGCATTAATGTGTTTTAATTAATAAAATTATTTAAATAAAAAAACAAAGCGAACATAAGAATTGTGCGAAGCTTCGTGTGGGCCCCGCGACACGCCGATGGTAATGCTGGCGTGTGAATTTAGATCTTTTCAATGCCTTATATATTTGTAGATATTAAGTAACTATTATCATGAAATAAGATTAAAAGAAGAATAGAATAGCCGACGTCATCGTAGCCACTTCGATGGGAGGCGATGAGTGGAGCCATGAGAATCGGCACGCGAGCCTTCGCTGCCGATCGCGACAAGCAGAGCCACGTCTCAAAGTTGCCCTCAAAAGAACTCAGTGAGTAGAGAAACTGGTTTATATTTTTCTTTGAATTCGTTTTTCTATTATATTTTAGAATAATTAAAATGAATCAATCGTCTTCTTTGGTTGTTGCCAAAGTGAGTACTCGTTTGGAGAGAAGTGGACTCGCTGCTTTTCGAGAGAAGGAAAGGAAGAAGGAGACTAGCCGAATAAGAGTACATCTTCATAAAGTTGTTTGAAGGCGAGCCGCCAACCGCGAAGTGTGAACCGAATCTGTGAGAGGAGAATAATTATTTGAAGCAGGTAATTTATTGTTTCAGCTAAAATTAAGAAAAAAATAAGCAATATATTGATGAAGATAAGCTGACGAAGAGTAGAGACTCGTGACACCGACGGCCGAATCTCCGTTCTCAAGAACAACCGCAACGCTCGCCGTTCCTTGCCCTTCGTTGTTGCCGTATATCTGTCAATAAATCATAGTTTTAATGACTTACAAAAATGAATGGATCCTCTTTTATCTAAACAAAAGAGCCACTCTTTTGCTAATTGAATGGTATCACCTCCTCACCTATTACGAAAATTTGGTTTAACTAAGTTTGATTTACACGCCAAAAAACGCTGACCATGCTCTGAGTTCGCGAGCGAAGCTCACCATCCATGCTTAGTGACGAGTTATCCGTTACTTCACATCCTCTGAAAGGGGAAAAATGACGACATTTAAGATTGCATCCTGCAGACGAATAGAACGAATAGAATTGTTAGAATTGCAGACGAATTGCAAATTGCAAATAAGAATTGCAAATAAGAAAAATTGCAAATAAGAAGAAAAACAAATAAGAATTGCAGACGAATAGAATTGCAGACGAATAGAATTGTAAGAGACGAATAGAACGAATATAAAGATATTTTTTTTTAGATTGTAAAGATATTTTTGTTTAAATGTTCTTTAAAGAAAGGATATACGTTGATTAATCCCTTTATAATGCAAAATAGTGTAGAAACAAGTATATTTATAGTATAGTAGTACCGTATAAACACCGTCCAAAACCCAGCTGAAACACTGCTCAAAAGCTATCGTAGACAATTTTAAACTGACAGTCTATTGAAACGCTTCTGCAGAAGGCGCTCGGCAAGCGGTAAACCGCATCGGACCGAGATGGTGTCGGTCTTCCTGGCTGTCGACTACAAATACTCTCTTATTTATTTATCCTTTTATTTTAAAGATTCGTAACCGTAATTTATTTGAATTTTTCTTAGTTTCGTCTCTCTAAAGAACATGCTCTCTCGCCATTCTGTCAGACAAAAATTCAAGATTGAGTTTTCGGCTAATTGAAGTCAATTTTTATAGGTAAAAAATTTTTTTTTGCAAACCACTGAGAGCGCGAAAGTAGCTTAGACCGTCGACAGAAGTGTAGTATTCGCCGGGGATTCCGTAGACCTGAACAAAATTTTTTAATACAAAATTAGGACTAAAGAATGATCAAGCAAATTAAAAAAAAAAGATGATAAAAAACTTACACGAATCAAGGAGCGAATTGCCGCGATCGAAACCGATAGGTTTTCGGCTGTCTCCCAAACCGACACGGAGAAAACAGCTCGGACTTTCGCCCCCTCTCTCTCTCTCGCTCTTCCTCTTTCTCTTAACACACTCTCCATCTCTTGTACTCTTCATGCACTCTCTTCAAACTCTTCCTTCATACAATCGCTGGCGTCTTCGGAGATTTCGTTTCCTTCTTCGCTCTTCCTCAGCTGTTCCTTTTCCACAATAGCTTGGGACAGATTCTTCTCGATCTTGTTTAATCGTCGTGCGTATTCTGAATTGAAGACGTCTCCCTCTACATGGCGGCCTTGCTCGTCGTCCACAAAGGACGACCTGACAATGGAAACAAACACAATGAATGCCAAGTCATGCTCAACATTATTGTCTCAAAGTGCCTGACAATCCGGGCGCGGCTGCGAGTTGCTGCTCATTTTGGCGAATGGCGGCCGCCAGCGAGGGAGACACCGGAATATTCTGAATTTATAACAAACTCAGCCAAAATACCCTTTTTGTCTTATTAATTTTTTATTACATCCGGGCGATAGAAAATAAAAGTATTGATAAAAGGGCACTAACCTTGCCATCATTTGTCCACCAGAGGAGCCGCCGAATGATCCGCGACAACTTGTAGGGAGTTGTAGAGCGAAGAAGAATGTCCTCCTCGAGTGGAACCGTCGATGTTGGACCTCAAGCACTTTTGTTTTTTATTCTGCTTTTATTTATTCAAAAAGAAATTATTCAAGTACAATTGTACAAAACTTGAATAAACATTTAATCTAACCACTTTGAAGGAGAGAATTATTGTTGGGGATGTTTTCCTGGAATATGGCGGGCTCAAACGGAAACAACGGCTTGGAGGCCATCGAGCGGGCGCCATCCATTTCCCTTCAATCGTTTTTAGGGATGTATGTAGTAAATAAAAAGTTTAGTTTTTAAGCGTAAGCTATATTTATTAATTAAAGAAAATATTCATAAATAATGTGAGTGCTTGCTTGTAGAAGAACAACTCGCACCTGCCACCTTTAACTTCGAGAAGGGCTAGGACGGCGCTGGCACTTGCCTGTAATTTTTTTTTTTGTTCTTTATTTAGGAATTCCATATTTAATAAGTTTTATTAGTTTTCAATTTCGGCTTTACTCTCCACGCTCACAATAATTTCCCTGCTTTCTCTCTCTTTCTCTCTCTCTCTTTCTCTCTCTCTCTCTCTCTCTATCCCTCTCCCTTTCTCTCAACCTCTCTAAATCTCTCTCTCTCTCTCTCTCTTATCTCTCCCTCTTTCTCTTTCTCTATCTCCCTAGCTCTCTCTCTCTCCCAATATCTCCCTCATCTACCTCTCCCTCTATCTCAATCTCTCGTTCATTCTCTCTCCATCCCTCTTTCTCCCATTCTGCTCTCTAAATCTCTCTCTTATCTCGGCCTCTATCTCTATCTCTCTCAACCTCTCTTGCCCGCTCTCACTAACGCCCTCTCTCAATCGCTCTACCCCTCCTTCTTTATCACTCTCAATCTCTCTCTCCCTCTCCTTCACTCTCTCTCTCTCTATCTCTCTCTCTCTCAATTTCTCAATCAATATCGCTCTAAACGTCTCTTGCCCGCTCTCTCTAACCCCTCTCCAATCTCTCTACCCCTCTTTCTCTATCACTCTCAATCTCTCTCTCAATCTCTCTCTCTTTCTACCTCTCTCTCTCTTTCTCTCTACCTCTCTCTCTCTCTCTCTCTCTCTCTCTCCCTCAATCTGACATGGTGTGGATGTGCGATTCGAAGACAGAGCATAATGCCGATGAGTGCATCGGAGGCGTTCATTACATTCTCTCGGTCGTTCAGCATTAGAAATCTGTCGAATTATATGCTTTTTATAGTTTATATTTATATTTTCCACTGTTATTAATAAACAATAAAATTAAAACAAAGTATTTTGCAATGCACAATGAAGAATGCTTCTCACCTGCCAAACTCTGAGCAGTAGAGAGACGGAGATTGGAAGGCCGCCACAGGAAACGTCGTCACTTCGATCTTTTTCAATCGCTCTTCGTACCACGTGTCCTGTAGAGAGAGAGAGAGAGAGAGAGAGAGAGAGAGAGAGAGAGAGAAAGAGAGAGAGAGTAAAGAGAGAGAGTGAGGGTGATTGTGAGAGCGAAGGAGAGAAAGAGAGAGGGTGAGGGTGATTGTGAGAGCGAAGGAGAGAAAGAGAGAGGGTGAGGGTGATTGTGAGAGCGAAGGAGAGAAAGAGAGAGGGTGAGGGTGATTGTGAGAGCGAAGGAGAGAAAGAGAGAGGGCGAGGGTGATTGTGAGAGCGAAGGAGAGAAAGAGAGAGGGAGAGAGGGAGTGATAGATATAGTGCAATATCTAATTCCACACGTATCCTTCATTCCTGCCCGTTCGCTCTTTAGCATAGCCACGTGTTTTCTTCCATTCCCGTTATCCTCGAATTGTACTTGCAGGGACTTCTGCCTCGCCGGTTGCTTCCCATCTTCATGAATTCCCCCGAGTCTTGCTATTCCCGCGCATTTTATCATCGAAGCAGGACTTTTGCAGAGTTGGGAATTGTAAGAGAAAGTGATAGAATGATTTTTGAAAATAAAAACTAAATTAAATTCGATTAAGAGAGCCAGAAACGCACTAATTTCCGATGCCGAATCAAGAGAAATGAAGCTGCTTGCCGAACGGCGATAATGACAGCCAACGCGTAGAGCATGAACAGAACGACGCGCATGAACACGAGAAGATGAGCACTGTGAAGTGACGTCATTTTAGATGATAGACTCCGCCCATCCGTCCACCAATCAAGAAATCAATCGATATTTGTCGACCTTAGTTTTGACGCTTTCCGCACGCGTCTTACTTCTTGCAGCACTTCGGCGGAGTAAAGAAAGATATTAAAGCAATTTGGAATTTACCATTATGCAAGTAGCATCTTTGTCCTATTAAAGTACATCTTTTCATCTGAAATATTCCAGATTGTATGCAACGAAAATCGCAGTATAAACGAAGAAAAGAACTGTCCTCTCTCTCTCTTTCCTTCATTCTCTCTGTCGCTTTCTCTTTCTTTCAATCTCTCTGTCGCTCTCTCTTTCAATATCTCTGTCGCTCTCTCTTTCTTTCTATCTCTCTGTCGCTCTCTTTCTTTCTATCTCTTTGTCGCTCTCTTTCTTTCTATCTCTCTGTCGCTCTCTTTCTTTCTATCTCTTTGTCGCTCTCTTTCTTCTTTCATTCTCTCTGTCGCTTTCTCTTTCTTTCAATCTCTCTGTCGCTCTCTCTTTCAATCTCTCTGTCGCTCTCTCTTTCTTTCTATCTCTCTGTCGCTCTCTTTCTTTCTATCTCTTTGTCGCTCTCTTTCTTTCAATCTCTCTGTCGCTCTCTCTTTCTTTCAATCTCTCTGTCGCTCTCTCTTTCTTTCAATCTCTCTCTAGCTCTCTCTTCCTTTCAATCTCTCTGTCGCTCTCTCTTTCTTTCAATCTCTCTGTCGCTCTCTCTTTCTTTCAATCTCTCTGTCGCTCTCTCTTTCTTTCAATCTCTCTGTCGCTCTCTCTTTCTTTCAATCTCTCTGTCGCTCTCTTTCTTTCTATCTCATTGTCGCTCTCTTTCTTTCTATCTCTCTGTCCTCTCTCTCTCTATCTTTCTCTCTCTCTCTCTCTACCGCTCTCTCTTTCTTCCCTTGCTTGCTTTGTCTTTCATACCTTCTCATGATGAATGAATGAATCTGTGCCCAGGGGAGTCTGGGGATTCTTGACGAGTTGGCCAATTCGACTCTACGACCTTACCGACCCTTCTGCAACCATCTTTAGCTCACTTTACACGTCAAGAATGCAGAGAGGAAATGAATATAGATTATTAAACTTTTTATTAACATAAGAACGCAAAATATTTTAAGATATATTGTGGTCTCTCTCTCTCTCTCTCTCTCTCTCTCGGGTCTACATCTAAAAACATTCTCTTTCTATCTCATCCCCTCTGTCTGTGTGCTCTTAACCCTTCTCTATTCCTGTTTCTCTCTATCTTTGTCCTACTTTTGCCATCTTTCTATCGTTTTCTTTTTTCTATCTCTCTCTTTTCATTCGGTCTCCGTCACTGCCCTCTCTCTCTCTCTCTCTCTCTCTCTCTCTTTTTCTCTAGCTTTCTCTCTCGCTCGTTCTCTCTCTCTCCCTCCCTCTCTTCTCTCTTAACCCTCTGTCTCTCTCTCTCTCGCTCTAGCTTTCACTCTTTCTCTCTCTTATGTTTGGGGTAAATTTTAAAAGAAAAATAATACAGCTTTAAAATTAATATTAGAAGAAAATATCAGTAAAAACAATACAACTTCATCTCTCTCTCTCTCTGTCTTTCTCTCTCTCTCTCTTTATCTCTCTCTCTCTCTCTCTCTCTCTCTGTCTTTCTCTCTCTCTTTATCTCTCTCTCTCTCTCTCTCTCTCTCTCTCTCTCTCTCTCTCTCTCTTTATCTCTCTCTCTCTCTCTCTCTCTCTCTCTCTTTCTCTCTCTCTCTCTCTCTCTCTCTCTCTCTCTTTTTCTCTAGCTTTCTCTCTCGCTCGTTCTCTCACTCTCCCTCCCTCTCTTCTCTCTTAACCCTCTGTCTCTCTCTCTCTCGCTCTAGCTTTCACTCTTTCTCTCTCTTATGTTTGGGGTAAATTTTAAAAGAAAAATAATACAGCTTTAAAATTAATATTAGAAGAAAATATCAGTAAAAACAATACAACTTCATCTCTCTCTCTCTCTGTCTTTCTCTCTCTCTCTCTTTATCTCTCTCTCTCTCTCTCTCTCTCTCTCTCTCTCTGTCTTTCTCTCTCTCTCTTTATCTCTCTCTCTCTCTCTCTCTCTCTCCCTCTCTCTCTCTCTCTCTCTCTCACTCTCTCTCTCTCTCTCTCTCTCTCTCTCTTTATCTCTCTCTCTCTCTCTCTCTCTCTCTCTCTTTCTCTCTCTCTCTCTCTCTCTCTCTCTCTCTCTCTCTGTCTTGAAGAGGGACAGACCAGGCAGCACTTTTCACCAGATGTGCTAATGCGATTGGCGAGTGTGTAGCTATTAGAGGAATTATACATTTTATATTTTATATTGCTATGCATTACTTTTCAAATTATTTCTCTTTTGTTTTCTTTCTGTTTGAAAGCCTTGTCTCTCTAGGTTCATTCCTTGTAAATAATCCATTTGTTCGGGACCTTTCTTATGCATATTTATCTTGGTTTATTGAAACGCTTATTAAAGAAGTCTTGCGTGAAAACTTCCAGCAAGCATGGCTTCCGCGCTGAAGGAGAAGGCAGAGGGCACTGAGTCAGTTCATTGTAAGTCGGTCAAGAGAACGGGAAAGAGAGAGAGAGAGAGAGAGAGAGAGAGAGAGAGATGACGGAGGGAAAGAGAGAGGGAGAGAGAGGTAGAGTAAGAGAGATATGGTATTTTCTTTATTTATTATTGATCTTCAAACGAGAAGAAACAATCAAAATAAATCTCGATTGCCTCTGTCTTAGAAATGTTCGGCTCACTTCAGCGAATTAGATCAATCTACAATATGGGTTGCCCTGAATATAGCACTCTCTTTAAATCATCATATTTTTTTTGACAAATTATATGTGACAGAGGCAACACGACGCACACCTTACAAACTGATCTTTGTTTTTCTTTTCTTCCCGAGCCTATCCTTGGATTTCGCTGCGGGAATTTTGGTAATCGCTAAAAAAAAATTCCTTGCACATCAAGTTCGTTCGATCTATAAAAGGTGTCGAAAACCTCTCGCTATCTCCCTCTCTCTCTCTCTCTACCCCTCCAGCTGTCTTTCTCTCTTTTCCTCTCGCTGTCTCCCTCTCCTTCTCTCTCACCCTCTCTCTCTCTCGCTGTACATTCCTCTTCTCTCTCCCTCTAGTCATCGCTCACTTCTCTTGGTGTCTATCTCATGCTTCGCTGTTTTTTTTCAGATGAAAATAAAGAGAGCTCTCTCAGAAATGCTCTTCTGATCTACTTCCTCTACTTCTCTCTGCTTCGAAAGGAATACCTTCGACGTGGCACCAGGCAAACCAAAAAAGGTCTTCGGTGCTGAACTACAAGCTAGATATCTCGGCCATTTTTTTTCAAAGCGAAATTAATAAACAAAAACAACAACATGTCCAGAGTTATATCTGTGAGCAAAAAAATTTTTAAGCACGAAGTTCGGGAATAAATTACAGTGTGTTTAAACAAATTGCAAGAAGTGTCAAATTAAAACGATTATACTTTAGTTTGATAAGAATCAAACTAAAGTATAATCGTTCAAAATAACAAAGGCCAGCATAAAAACTGAAAAATAAATAAAAACTATTTAAAAATTAATCCGGCTGACCGGGAAAGTGCTCTAGTCGGTTCTAGTGTATTGCATGTTGAGTAGAGAGAAGAGTTCAGCGATACCGCGGACATTCTCCTCCTTCCACTCTACGGCCCGGATCTTTTCCGCGATCGACAGAGAAGGCCTCTGGAAAGAAATCCCTCTGTAATTTTCTTATTTCAAACGAGTTTTATTTTACTAATACTCTTAACAAGTATTTTTTTCTTTAAAAAAAAGTTAAAAAGAAGAGCTAATAACGAACTTGCAAATTCACAAAATCAATTAACGAGATTCAAGCCAATAAAGTAATTAATTGTAATAGTTGTAATCAATATATTTCTGTTGCGTACTGGTCCTGGAAGAATCGGTGGAGATTGTTGATGCCGCTCTTGCACTTCTCGAGGTCCATGGCCGGGCAGTAGAAAGTGAACGCCACGCACATCCCGTCCATGATTTAGTAGCCACCCTGAAGAAAAGCCTTCTTTTTAGGATCAAAGAATTTTTTAAAGTTTTACCGCATAATAACTACCAAAAAAAGATCTGTAATAAATACAATATTATTTATCAATTTAGTACCTAATAAAGACAGTCCCTAACAATAAGGTCTTCCTATTAATGTAGTATTTTGCAACCGATTCCATTAATATCCTTAATTTTTAATATTTAATTTACCACATAAATACATTTATAATTTCAGCTTCTTCTTCTTACACTAATTTCCCTTGTATGAGAGTAATACCCGAAGATAAAAGTAGGAGAAACAAGAATAAAAAAATAAATTCCTCCGCTCTCGAATGTAACTCGCGGCCATTTTATTACAATTATTATTGAGAATCGATTCATAGATGAGGACAATGGAGAAAAATGAAGTTCTACCACGCCAGGATACACCCCGGGGCACAACACAGCTGTGGCCAGAATACGCCCCCCCCGGGGCCGTAAATACTCCCCCAGGTACTGTAACTGCCACACTGACATATCCGGTGCGATCGGCCGTGTAGTATCCACTCATCGCAAATCGATTCTGATTCGGCAGAATCGAGATTACATCTCCGAAGAATACGCCAATCTCGAGGATTACCGTGTCGTTCGCGCTGCAAATTATTGCTATTTTTATTACCATTTTGTTTTATGTTCATAATTTATTATATATTTAATAATCTCAATTTTAACTGCCTTAATCCATATCGATTAATGTTTCCTGATCCTATTTCCGTCTTTCATATTCCTCAAAAAAAGCTTAATTTATTTACACAATAACTAAGTACAACACGAACCGAAATTATGTGATGTTTTCTGGAAGATGATGGAAGCTGTGAGTCGCAGAATCGCGCACCACCAAGTTGTTACTTCGGATGGAGCCTGCAAAAAAACATCCAGTTTATTTTCATTTACTTTTTATTTAAGCGGGAGCAAAAGAAGAAATTTTTGGGCAATTCTGCAGTTTACAGAAGAAAAAAAGAAAGCAAGAAATGACCACGGTGACAATCTTTGGAGACTAAGGTGCGAAAACATGCTTTCTTTCCAATTGGCCGCGATGTGGAGGCTAAAGGAATCGGCGAACGGTGAGGCTAGAAGTATCGCGTGCAAGGAGTCGAGTAAGCATCTTGTCGGTGAACACTGAGGGGGAAGAGATGCTTGAGGTGGACAACACGAACACTGAGAGGTGCCTCCCTGCAAAGCGGAAGACTTAGATGATCTCACAAGTCACTTCCATAACAATAAATCGTTTATTTTGAGATTTGAAATAGTAGTCATTGACTTTAAATTTCGCCTATTAGGATCGCTTTACAATGCAAAAATGTTACATCTGGAATACCAGCAGAAAAGCAGCATAAATAATTTTCAAGTTTCCAGTAAACTCGTACTTTCCCTTTAGTAAACTCGTACTTTCCCTTTCCCTTTAGTGGAAAAGGTAATTGCAAGAATCCGTGCAATACATTATATCAAGGGGAATAGCAATGTTAATGGCACTCGAATTCGACGATGCTCTCATTCGCGAACGCCATGTCATCCAAACCATTTCTCGACTGCATATAAAAGAATGGCCGGAATTACATACAGAATCTCACTGCTAAAGAGCCTTCAGTGAGACTTTAGAATCGATTCTTCAGTGAGACTTTAGAACAAAATACACGACATCCAGTAATCAGATAATACAAATGATCAGCAGCATAATATGGCGAGAAATACGCCTCCACATAGTCATTTAGGTAAAGAAGCCACCTTCTTGGCAGCATCACCTTGCAGGCTCTTATTGGCCTCGTGACACTTCAATAAACAGCGAGAACCACAAACAAAGCAAATTACAAGCACGAGCCAATGTTTTGGTATCAGGTTTTCACAACCTTTGGAATAAGAATGTTAACCACGAATTCTTACGTCACCCTCATAAAAAGCAATAACGGGAAATACAAAAGGATCGAGCGTAACAAAACGCAACAAACAAACAAAAACATTCCTTGCATGAAGATGATCTGACAAAGGGAGAAGTAGTTTCGTTTTGTGAGCAC
Organism: Allodiplogaster sudhausi; assembly: GCA_945643635.1. Taxonomy (NCBI): domain Eukaryota; kingdom Metazoa; phylum Nematoda; class Chromadorea; order Rhabditida; family Diplogasteridae; genus Allodiplogaster; species Allodiplogaster sudhausi. The sequence goes on along the minus strand of CALZFC010000328.1, from coordinate 3,310,967 downwards.
AACCGTGAAATAGATAGAAATCATTAAAGCCACCACGAAACACAGTTTTTCTTCACTATCTCCGATGCTTTATGCTAACCAAGTGTTTAGAATTTCTGCTTTTCGTTATGAAGAATTTGTTTTCCACTCACATTTTCACGAGTGTTTCATCCAAAAAGAATAAAATCCAATCCGAGATAAATACAAAAACTGAATTTCCTAATTGATGCAAAAGTTTCCTAGTAATATTTCATGATAATTTAGGCCAGAGTTTATTTTTTATTTTTTTAAGCGACTTTCTTTGTTGTAATGTTATTTCGTGTTTTTCCGTTATTTCAAGTAATTTTTCATTGTCAGGCCGCTTTTCCGAGTTGGGCCTTTCAACAAGGGCTCCTCCGACTCGCCGTCTCAAGGTGAAAGCGATCAGGGGACTTGTCGCCGGACATCGAGAAGGTATGGCAAAGTTTATTTAAGTTTTGCAAATCTAACTAATGCAATATTGCTTGATTTTATTTACGTGAATTCTTGCTGCTGGGGCCATGTGCCATGCCTGACTTTGTTTTCGCACTCTAAATCCAACACCTCGATGTTGGGCAGGCCATAGTGGTGGTATCCTTGATCATTACAGAAAGGCTCTCTTAAAGTTAATGTTACTCAGTAATATTATATAATAAATGTTTGTCCCGCTTTTCGCTTTTTGTTTTAGAAGCGACTTTGTTTTGTTATACTGTTATCTCGTGGCTTGCAGTGTGATGTTTAATTGTCAGGTCGACTCGTCGAGTTGCGCGGCTCAACGAGGCGCAGCGCCGTCTCCACCGCGATTCCCTAGCGAGCAGAAGATGCGTTTCTTTCCTTCTTTTTTAAACATTCGTTTAAAATTTACATTTCTCTGCTTGTTGCCCCCTAGAGCTAGCCAGATGGGCTTTCTTTGTCCTTTGCCCGACCCTCTCTTCTTGGTCCCCTCATGCACCTCCACACAGCAAAAGGCAGTCCTTTATGGATAATGCCGGAATGCATTGGGGTGGTAGCCTTTGCCCGCCCGAGAATTGTTGAGCTTAGCTCCAAGGACACGGCGCCCATTGATTGGGATAAGGCAGGCCAATACCTGGTATAGGCAAGGGCTTTTATGGGCTTTTGCCCCACATTCCCTCGCATTTCCGGCGTTGTGTTTTGTGAGTGGGTGGATTGGAGGGAGTTGGAAGGTCAAGGTGCAAAATGGCCCGTCCTCTATGGCCATAAGTAGGGAATTTTTACGAAATGTTTTTGTTATTTGAATGTTGATTTTGAAGGATTTTTAAAAATAATAAGAAGTTTTTCTCCCTAGGATCCCTCGAACGCATCGCGAAGAGAGAAGACGGTGGGCGAGATGGTGAATCTCATAGCCATCGACGGCTACCGCTTCCAGCTGATCGCGCCCCAGACAATGCAGTTCTGGAGCAACCCGCTACAGGTCGGCGGACAGTCTAGGGGTACTTTGGCCGAGAAGTTAAAGGTCTATTCGGTATGGAATATGAAAAATAAAATGAATTTATGTTCGTTTTAAATGTTCATGTAATTTTCTTCGAAGATACTCTTTTGTTTTAAAATGAATTTGGTGGTTTGTCGCGCAAAGCGCATTTTATGCAAATAAATTGAAATGTTCACATGTTTAAAGGGCTCTAACATTGGCTTCTTATTTGATTCTTAAAATAATGAATAATTAAATGATGAAAAACTAATTGTAAAATTTTTTCTCAAGACGACGACGTCATCAACGTGTACGACGCGGATCTGCACTGGGACCACGAGGAGCCGCGGCCCTCTCTCACCGACCTGAACATCAACGCCCAGAAGGAACAGCTCATCACCGTGGTCGGCAGGGTCGGGTCGGGCAAGAGCAGTCTGCTGCTCGGACTCCTTGGTTAGTATTGGTCCCGAGAGGGAAAGGAAAAAGGTTACGGTAGGACTTTAGATTAATTATTATAACGAGAGGAAAGGATTCGGGTTACGGTTTGCATTTGTAATTGTCCCTTGAGAAATGGTATCGGGTTTCGGTAAGGCCTTGATTAGTATTGGCCTCGAGAGGAAAAGGAGGGTTACGGTATGTTCTTGGATTAGCAATGATCCCAAGATGGATTAATCGGGTTACGGTTGCCCGTGGTTAATGGACCCGAGAGAAAATTGACAAGGTTACGTTGTAGCCTTTGTTAGCAGTTTTCCCAAGCGAAAACGGATCGAATTTACTGTAATGATAGCTGGTGAATTAGGGTTAGAATAATTTCCTTGATAATAATATAATGCCACAAACTTCAAAATAATGCATAAATTATAATTAGCAGCCTAATTGTGTGTTGATTAAAGACGAAATGGAGCGTCTCCGTGGCTACATCGGCGTGCGAGGGAGGGCGGGGTACGTGCCGCAGCAGGCGTGGCTGCCGAACAGTCGCTCAGGCAGAACATCACCTTCGGTGAGCAGTGAGTTTGAGAGAGAGGGAGGGAGAGGGAGGGAGAGCGAGAGAGAGAGAGAGAGAGAGGGACAGACAAGAGGTTGTTAGATGCTAGTGGCAATCAGAGGTGGGAATGGGCCCCAAATTTTTGGGCCAGCCCGGCCCTGGGGGCCCAAAGTATCGGCCCGGCCCGGCCGGAAATTTCCGGGCCTTGTAATTTTGGGCCCGGCCCGGCACGTGGGCCCGTTTGAGCCCGATTTTCAAAATCAAAAAAAAAATTTTTCCAAAAATTTTTTTTTCATTTCCGGAGACACTCTTGGCATCCTAGATTCGACGAGTACTTCTACCAGCGAGTCCTCACTGATCTGCAAGTTCTTCCTCTCGGAGATGCGACTGAGATTGGAGAAAAGGTTCGACTTATTATGAGAATTGGAAAATTTCCTGTTTCAAGAGTTAATTTGTTTACGGCAAAAGTCATTGGCAAAAGAAATGGAGTTGGCGCTCGAGAACGTGGACCTTGCCTTGGCTGTGATATATCAGCTGTCTGGTGCTGAAGGGGGCATCCTGCGTTGTGCAGATAGAAAAAAATAATTTAAAATTAAAAATGCATACATTTCAGGGCATCAATTTGTCTGGAGGGCAGAAGGCGCGCATCTCTCTGGCACGCGCGGTCTACCAGAACCACGACGTGTACCTCCTCGATGACCCCATCGCAGCTGTCGACTCGCATGTTGGAGCACAGGATGGGAGAGAGACGAGAGAGAGAGAGAAAGAGAGATGAGAGTGAGAAAGAGGGAGAGAGAGAGAGAAAGAAAGAAGATTAAGTGAACGAGGGTAAAGGATAGTAGAATTAGTAGTTTTATTGCTGTTAATGTATTATTTATGAATGAAGGTGATTATGCTTTTTAAAATTAGTTATTTTCATGATTTCAGCTCTTCTCCTCCGTGATCGGGCCCGAGGGAATGCTACGGAACAAGACGAGGATTCTGGTGACCAACGAGCTCTCCTTCCTGGGGCACTCCAATCTCATCCTTGCATGAAAGGTTGGGTGCTTTCTCTAT
>CALZFC010000328.1:3060000-3302500 GCA_945643635.1 Allodiplogaster sudhausi | reverse complement strand
TCTTTAGGGCGAATATACATTATTTAATCTAAATAAATAAAAGTAAATTTGTGAACTTTCACAATTTCACTACCACTATGTATTTATTCTTTCTGTATTTCTCATTCTTGTGCAGCTCGTCTGATGTGCTCCACCGATCGAAGAGAGAAATAGCAGGCCGACATGGACAATCATCTAGGTATCGTTTACTAACCCTCCCCCTTCTCTCTCGTTGTCGGTCGCGGCCACGGTGGGCTTCCTTACTCAGAAAGTTCCACCAATGCCGCTCCCGTGGTAGTTGATAGAGTGTGGTGTCCGTGCGTGGTCGTACCCCAATTTCTTCGTGTTTTTGACCGCACCCGGACACTAATTTTTATCTTTTCTTCCTTGAAGTACCTGACAGTTGCGAATTTCGTTGTTCACTTATTTTCATTGTATTTCAGGAGTACCTGCGCTATTTATCAAAAAATTAGGGTATATCTGTGAACTGTCGCCATAACACTATTTATTCTCTCTTTTATTCTAATTCTTTTGCAGCTCGTTACATGCGGCGCAGCCATCTCAGTCTGCAGGCCCGTTCTCGTCTCCACCGAGCGAAACGAGAGGAAGCAGGCCGCCGCGGACAAACTTCAAGGTAAAGTTCCTCTCCCCGCCCTCTCTCCCTTGTTGTGGGTTGCGGCAGCGGTGAAGCTTCTTAGAAAGTTCCAGCAACGCCGCCGAGCTGGGCGGTGACATAGATTGGTGTCCGCTTGTGGTCATACCCCTATGTTTGACCACGCCCGGACACTAAGTTTGAGTTTTAGTCATCGAAATCAGCATCAATTGCTAATTTTCTCTTCTCATATATTTTATATCTATTAGGAGTTTACGGCCAACACACATTATTTATCTTTAAAAAAAAGTAAATTATGAACACTAATTTAATTTCTCCGTCATTTTCATTCTTTTGCAGCAAGTCTGATGAGGTGCTGCCATCCGCCCGGCGAAGAGAGGGAGAGAGAAAGAGAGAGGAGAGAGAGAGAGAGAGAGGAAGCTGGCCGCGACGGCTTCAGCTCCGCGTCAGAAGAATTCCCCCTTCCCTTCTCTGGCCCCTCTCAGCGGGCAGCAGGCCTTGGGCAAGTCTGTTGTCCCTCCCCTGCACGATTGCATGACTTTTGCTTCTTTTCAGGGTAGCTTAAGAGTATATTGATTTTTCTGCTTGCTTGCATTCCTTTCCCCCATCTTCCCGACTTATCGACTGCGTCACTCTTCTACGTTTGAAGTCAGCCTTTTTTTACTGTTCTGATGAAGTATTTTTGTCATGGATTTTTTTTTATTTTACTGATTTTTATGTTTGTGTTAAATATAGTGTAGGAATATTTTTCATAAAACAAATTTTAATGTGGGAATAATGCAAAAATTTGTTCAATTTTTTTTTATTCTGGCTCAGGGATTTGTTCGCAATTTTATTATTTTAATGTTATATGGGAAGCGGGAAATATCTCGTATAAGATGGTTGTTTGGGGGGGGGGCGGAATGTCGTGCTAATAAATGTCTCTCCTTTAACATGTTTCTGGGCAGAAATCCCCTTGCATGCTCCCTTTCCCCTTCTTCACGTCGATCTGGTGTTTGAGGAGGGTTCTTCACGACGGGTCGATTTTCTGTCGGCCAGTCAGTGCTTTTGTTATCAGTAGATCATAGATAGATTAGAAATGTCTAGCCAATATCTACGAAGAACGACTACGACTGTTGTGCATGTGCATGCTTGGACTTCTTCTTTGCACTGTACTTGACCCCATTTAGTTGAGGTAATGGCCCGTTACCTCTAACCCGAATATATCTACAAGATTCTAGTACATATATTGAGCGAACGTAATTCTATCATACTTGTGTTATTTTCCCCAAAAAACGGCCATTCTAGACGGGGTGTCCTCAATTTTTGCTTAGAGCTTGTACGTTCTGGGGCTAGATCTGCTATCTTTATTTACATTGTAGTGTCTAGCAAGCGATGCTGCGTACATCGCTATTCCTCTTTGAACTTAATATAGGCAGGACTGACTCTGATTGCAGTTTCTTGATTTTTGCTTATTTTTTCGTGCCTAAAACGGACATTGTAGATGGGTCAGGCCCGATTTTTTTTTCGACCTTTGTACATTCTGGGCTCGATCTATAATCTGTATGTACATTTTAGTCTCTTGCAAGCGCCAACTCCCTATTTCTCAATCTTTTAACTGAATAGGCAGGGCTCACTCTTTGTTTAAAATTTCTTGATTTTATTCGCTTCCTTTTTCGTGCCAAAAACGGGCATTGTAGACACGTCATGCCCGATTTTTTTCGACCTTTGTACATTCTGTTATCGATCTAGAATCTGTATGTACATTTTAGTCTCTTGCAAGCGCCAACTTCCTATCTCTCCCTCTTTTAACTGAATAGGCAGGACTGACTTTTTGTTTAAAATTTCTTGATTTTATTCGCTTCTTTTTCGTGCCAAAAGCGGGCATTGTAGACAGGTCATGCCCGAAAATAATTTATGCGTACAATTGTTCTCGCGAGTTTTTAACCACTGCTTCTTTCTTCCAATATCCCGCCCGTCTCTGAACACCATTTTATCGACGAACATGCCTGTGAAACAGGGTTGATTGCATTCTTTGTTCGCGTTCTCTCTTCATTTCGATCTCATTGCACTATCTTGCTTTCCTTTCTCCTACCATCTTACTTTCTCCTTCTATCTTACTTTCTCCTTCTATCTTACTTTCTCCTTCTATCTTACTCGTACGTCTAATTTGTGCTCTGTATGTATGTCTGCAGGGTAATCAAGTTCCAATAACAACATTTATGTTGAAGAACTTGTTAGGGACATGGCTGCCTTTTACCAGACTGCACATCGCTGCTCATTGCCAGGATTCATCGTGGAGCCGACCGGGCAGTTGTATGCCTGAAAGTACAACTTTGACTCTGTTGAATTAGCATTAACTTACTACTGGGTCTATTTAAATAATGCTAATGTAGCAGGTGATTATTGATTTAAGGAAATCTTAGCTATATATATATATTCAGAATGACCTTAGCAAACTCTGGCTGGTTCGCGAGGGGGATCTTAACGCGAGTGCGGTCAGGCGAATGGGAATTCGTAAGAAGATGTTCGGTCAACTTCTCCGGCTTCATGTTGCTGCACCATGGCTAAAAAGACTTGTTCCCGCCAAAATTCAAACATTTTATGGATCTCAAAGCGAAAAATATACGGTATTATGGAAATATTAAGGTAAATGGATTGCCTGCGCAAAGCCGACAAAGAAGAGTTGTTCATTGGTGAGCTGATCGACGAGGAGCGTGCGAGGTTCGTGGCCGTGTGTCTGGAGATGCTTGCGGTAGGCCTTTAACAATGATTCTTGTGAAAAAAGATGCCAGCTTTTGATCTACAGAAAATTAATGCTCCGATTCATTACAGTGTAGAGGTCCACTTTAAAAGTTGAAAACAAACTCGAAAAGATTGTTTGATGCCGCCGTTGTCTGCGATGTTTTCTCCGAGCGTACGCATTCCATTCACGCTGAGATTGACTCGGTCGAACTACGATAGTATCAGAATAGAATACTTTTTATTGCTTCAAAAGTATAAATGCAATTAACAAGTGTCATAATTAAGATAATAAATCAACGAACATGTTCATCGGAGTACTGTTTGACGAAACACTTAGAACGTTCTTCAAACTTGTTTCTAGTCGCAGGCTGACACCAATTGTAAACGTTGCCGTCGCCATCAAAGTGACTGCCTTACAATTAGTCGTACAAGAGAATATTTTATAATAATAATAATAATAATAATACTAATAATAATAATAATAATAATAATAATAATAATAATAATAATAATAATAATAATAGGTAATAATAATAATAATAATAATAATAATAATAATAATAACTATAATAATAATAATAATAATAATAATAATAATAATAATAATAATAATAACAACAATAATAATAATAATAATAATAATAACAATAATAATAATAATAATAATAATAACAATAATAATAATAATAATAATAATAATAATAATAATAATAATAATAATAATAATAATAATTCTTTCCGAATAAAATTTGCCGATTTTAAACCTTAAAAATATATTAAATTATCTGTCTCTCACCAAAATTGTCGAATCCATGCGTGAACTCGTGCCCGACAACACTTCCGATGGCGCCATAATTGAGTGCGAGTGGAAAGCCGTGGCAGAAGAAAGCCGGCTGCAGAATCGCGGCAGGGAAATCTGACAATCGATATGGGCTTGTGGACAATTTGTCAACAAATGTATAAGGTTTAAAATAATTTTATAAATTTACTAGTAAATCAAAAATATGTACATATGTACATTGATTGGTGTAATTACACAGAGGACTTGAGAGTTGTTGTTCCGGAGGATTTAAACCGCGTATAAGTGACAGTAACGCTCCAGATGGCTTTCTTTTCTCGGTTTACAACAATATATCTTATAATGGTAAACAAATATAATACTACAAGCCGTCGGCTGACAGATGCTGTTGCGGAATGTAGCGTAGAAAGCGTTGACATCGGTCGGATTCTCGTTGAACTCGAATCGATCGACCGGCTTGAGGAGGCGGCCAAGTTCAAAGTTGGCTTGCCACTGGAGAACTTTGGCCACTCCATCGGCATACGAGTCCGTCGGCAGGACGTTCAACTGGTGGAACATTTTGAATTCTTCCTTTTTATGATTCCAAATTTTTGTTTCAGAATTATATAAATATAAAATAAAAACATATATGAATCATTTAACGCTTCATAAAAGTCGTCCAGCTTCTCGTTATCCAAAATCCAGTCGGGATAGCCAATCATACGTATGACGGAGCTGAGCTTGTTAAGTGCTTCCTGAATCTAGCTCTTTGATCTTTCTGAGATGCACAGTGCAGATAGTATTGCGAGGTCGCACTATCTGTATGAACTATTTAGCCTATGAATGTCTAAGATAAGCTGACATTTTTCGTGCTGTTGTCCATCCACTTGTTCCCTTCGATTGACTCGCGAAAAGCTGCGCTAATCTCCTCGATCATCGCCTCCGTCGCCGCTTTCGCGCCCTCAAGCAGAGTCGTACTTCTTGAGGACCCACGGGGGACCGGGACCATGACCACAGCAGAAAAATCTGATATACTGGTAACGGATAGAAAGTATCGATTGTAAGTACTTTCACCTTCATATCCGAACTTACTATACATGTTAGAGCGCCCTCTCTCACAAAGCCTAGTTAAGCTCCGTCCACCAAGTAATCGTATTCTTTAGCGGTGTGAGAACCTCCTTGAAGTGCCTCTCGACGTAAAGAGAACTGGTCGCGTATTTGAGGCGTTGAACCTCTCCGACACACCTCTTGAACCACTCCGCAGGCGCCTCATTTATTTTCTATATTTATTTTAATATTTAACATTTGCAAAGAATCGGGACAGTTTTAATTTCAAGAATGCCTCTTTAATCGCAGCATATCTCGAGTCCAACTCCAGCTTGACCGTCTTCACGTATGCGAGAAATATGTAGTTTGCCAGCATACGCGAGTCGGTCGCACTAAAGGCTTCTATTGACAGTTAGAATTATCTTCTAACGTGAAACAATTTGGCAGTAAAAGACTTTGTCGAAATTATTGGTATGTATGTTCATATGTATTTTGATGGTTTGAAGATCTCCTAAATATATATATTTAATACGAAATAATTTCACTTCTTTCCTTTTTTTTTAGACAAACTTGAGCAGTTCTTTCAGTTGCTGCAGAAAGGATAAATCATGGACATAAACATCGGGATCGGCATCGAAATAGGCAAGAAGCGATGGGGCTGTCAATTTGAAAATAATTATACTTAGTGCATGAAAAACCTAATTTAAGGAATTAAGTAAGAATAAGAAAAATAAGAAGAAATTGCGAACAAGCGGAAAGGACGTCTGCAATTCGCTGAGTTTGAGAAGATCAATCTTTTTCTCTCGCATGGCTCGCTCTCTCGACTCTTTCAGGCCACTCAGTCGCTTTTCAAGCTCGAAGACATTCGCAATTTCCAAACGCAGCTTCATCTCCGATATTTCACTCCCGGTGTCGGAAGCGATCAGCGATACTTGCGGGAAAACAAATTAGATAAGTCTGGAATTCACAATTTCACTGCTTAAATTTCACACAAAAAATAAGAATATATTTAAACAGGAATATCCTCTGTTAACCGTCTCGAAGGCGAACTGTTTACTCGCGTTGATCTGCCTTGCATGCTTTTTCTCGTCTTGGTAGAAGGCAGGCTTTCCAAAGATGAGCTCTGCTTTTCGAAGCTAAATTGAAATATGTCGCTAATTGGAGAAGAAAAAGTGATATCGCCATAGTTCAATAGAAACCACGATGCGTGGAAAAGAATTCGTTCTTGAAAAGTTTGCCTGAAGAATATTCCGCGTATTGTTTGTCGGCTGGATGCCGACGATGACAGTCAGAAAAATAGATGAGAAGCGAGAGGAAAGGCGGGCAAGCAGGGAAGTCAGGTCAAAGGCATCCGAATGCCAGTTCGGGGTCAGCATTGGCCAGGCACCGAGAGACTGAAACGGAGAGAGGGGAGAGAGAGAGGGAGAGAGAGAGACGAGGAGGGACAGAGAAAGAGAAAGAGAGAGAGAGACGGAGAAGGAGAGAGAGAGAGAGAGAGAGAGAGAGAGAAAGAGAGGGAAAGAGATGAAAGTCGAGAGACTTTGATTCCTTTGATGAGATCGACTCCCTTCGCCCTCTCAATGGCCTCCTCGTCCATGCATGCCCGATAGAGAGAACGGACCATCTGCTTGGCCTTTGATGGTGAAGAGTCCAGAGGGGATGACAGGAGGTCTAAGGCATTGCATTCGTGAAAACGAGTTATATCTCACAAGTTTTCATCACGTATTTGTAATTTGTTTAAACTAAAAAATTTGCAAGAAATTTTTCTCTTACTTCTAATGTAAGTGCGTCGAAAACTTGATTATGCAGAATCTCAAATGGCGAAAATCGTGATTCATCGGCAGGAATCGGATGTGCCGCAACCCAGCCACCGCACGCAAAGCCGTAGAAGTCTTCGCATGGATCCACCTATATATATATATATATATATATATATATATATATATATATATATAATATATATATATTAATTAACAATTTTAATTACCTAATTTGCGCGCAATGACTAACACTTGTATTCATGGCAGCAGCGAGCATCTTTCCAGCCTCGATAAGTCCCTGAAATGAAAAAAAAATTATTTCAGTTTTGGCATCTATTTCTGCGGCCATTTAGGCGACCTCGTATTATATTTTCTATACCTGAGAAGTTCCAATGTCGAGCTGGTGCGGGGCTTCAGGCACCGGCGGCGATGCAACCAAGACAGCGAAAAGCAGCAGAAGCAGCGGCAACATGGCGCTTCGAGATGAATTCATCAGCCCTCTCAGTCGTCGTCTCAGGACCTGACACGAGAAATTTGAACTTCTACTGTATATTTTTTTAAAACCAAACTGCTGTATACTTTTTTAATGAATAAAAGGAGCCAGTCCGGGTATTGGAAGGAGCAAAGAAGGAGGAGAGAGATCAACCGACCACGCGCGAGCATAGAAGAGGGATGAAGTGACTATGAATTATTAGAGAACGCGTCTGGCTCTGAATAATACTTTGGAAGAAAAGAATGAGAAAAGAATGTAAGTGTTAATAATATACTAATTGTAAGAGTGTAACATTAGTGGATCTATTCTTTAAATTTTTGAAAGGATCTACCGGTATGAATAATTTTGTTAGTTTTCCTTTAATTCTGGCTAAAAAAATTTGGGTGAAAAGAGAGTGATCGTGCAGCAAAAAGAGGAAAACGATTATTCTTCAAAAACATTCGACAACATCGGCAGATGGCCTTCGTAGATACAAAGATTGTTGGTTTCGATTCACAGCAAGCCTCATTCCTCCATCCGCAGTTGAAACAGCCGGAGGAACTGAGGTTCTGATGGGGTCGACTTCTTAGCTGATGGAGCTGATGACAAAACGAGTCCTGCCAAGAAGGTCAGAAGAAGGATAGAAGAAGTGAGTCCTCTAGACAATTCTTGACTCTGGCTTCAAGGTTCTTATTTATGGAGTACTCGAGTCTTTTAGAGTAGCCAAGTAGTCATACCCAGGGATGTCCAAAGCGGGCCGAGCCCGGGCCGGGCCCGGGCCGGGCCCTAGGCCCGGCCCGGCCCGTTGCTAATTTGGCGGGCCCGGGCCCGGCCCGGGCCGAGATTACAAAGGTAGGGCCCGGCCCGCATGCACCACGGGCCCGGCCCGGCCCGGCCCGCTTACCCTCGAGGCCCGGCCCGGCCCGGCCCGCGTTTTAAAAAATAGGCCCGGCCCGGCCCGGGCCCCCTGAACAATATGATGAAAGAAGCTATCAGGTGCTTAAAAAGCACCGCGCTTCCTTTTTATTGTTGCTGTTACAATTGCTTGTTTTAAACCTTTAAATTCAGCAAGCATGGAGGAAGAGCCTGGAGTCATCATTGAGCTTGACGATCGGCCCCCTACTTGGCAACCACCGCAGAAGGCTGCCATCTAACTCACAAAAGATGAACTGGATCAAGTTGCCGCGTTCGAGCAGTCGTTGCTGGTCTACATGGAGAAGAGCCGCGGCTTAATGGAAGTCTATTATCGCCAAGCTCACGATCTTCCACATGCAAAGACCACGTTTCTTTCGTGCATCCACTGCAATCCGCCTGTTTTCTTTAAAAGTACAGCGGCCGGCCACATCTCGTGAGTCTTTACAATGATTTATGTAGGAGTATCACTATTTTCTCTATTAAGTCGGCATAATAAGCGTGTCCACGATGATGAGCCGTTGAGTTCACAGCCTTCGATCAAGAAACATTTTGTTGCTGCGACGTTGGGACCGGAAGGAAAAAGGATTTTGGCTCATGCACTGGGCCGCTATGCCATTAATAGCGGCTCTTCATTCAACTCTTTGTCATCTGCTGATTTTGCTGAGCTTTACAAAGCTATTGTTCAGCTTCCGTTCGTTTTTGTTTTCATTCTTCTGTCATTATAATCTAAGACGGCCGAATACGTTAGTTTTTGGCACGTTAATTATAAATTTCGCAGTCAATCCACACACTATTCATTACAGATTTTCTCACAGTTACAAGACGCGTGTCGTCCACACGGTTTGCATTCTCAACTTGGAAAGCGATTTGTCTTCGTTTCCGATGCCGGAGCGAACGTTCTGAAGATGGGAAGAGATTTCTTCCCTATGAGTATGTTTGGTCTGCATTTTCGGATATTTAAAGCATAGTTCATTGTGTAGATGTTGCCTGCGCTGCTCATCGCCTTAACACATGGGCCAAGCGCGGATTCTTTCCATATGCTGGCTCAGCCTCTGAACATTTGGAAGTTGCTAAAAGTGCAGTGAAGATACAGAAAACTGCCTCTACTGTCGCAAATTACATGCGGTCACGCAAAGCAGTTAGTTTTTCTCTAGCTGTATTGATTCTTTGGTATTGTTAACACCTTTGCTACAGGAGTTTGCTGGGTATCGGATGCCGCGTGCCTATGTGTCAACCAGGTGTCTCTCTGCTGCCCACACCATGCAAGATATTAACGATATCCTTGACGGCCTGGTTGACTCACTGGAAGCTGACGATAGATCCAGTTTTGCTGTACGTTATTTTCTTTTTTCATAAGTTTAATTGGAACTAGACATGTATTTAGCTATTTGAGGAATCTGTCCGCTTCCTTGAATTCAAGAGAGAAGAGCTGACCTCGTTCGGCAAACTCATGTCTCTTTTTGAGACACCAGTTAAGAAGTTGCAGGTTGTTTGCACTTTTATTCGCTGTTGAAACCCGCGCACCCACATACACTCTATCGGCCGCATAACGGCCGCACACTCTCTCTCCCTCTCTACGCTCCGCCCCCTCGGGAGAGGGCGCGCCAGAGAGGGGCTCTACACGACTGCAGGACGGCTGGTTCGAGCACCGACCGCAAGCCAGGAGGCATATTAACAGGTCGGTCATTACACATTATTAGATCTAGATGAGGAGTCAGGCTTTAGGCGGCCTGGCTTCTTACATGGAGGTCCCGGGTGGGGGGGGGGGAGGGGGGGGGGAACTCTTGCCGCAGGGGTAAGAGGGAAGCCCAGTGAACAAGTAAATTAATTTTTTTTTACCAAAAATTATTTAATTCAAAATTTTATTTAATATTTAAACTATACTTGTTCACAAGGACTAACATAATCTAGTGAACTCTTAAGCCTCTAGCCGGTGAACTCACACTCCTAGGTTCTAGGTTAGATTGTCTGAGTTAACTAGTCACCCCCCCCAGTAGCATGTTTCGTGTTTTGGAGTGACTCCGTTTATTTGGTTATAAGGTAAGCGTTTATTTGCCGGTGGTAGCACGTCCCACCTTTTGAGAGTGACCCAAGTGGATAGTAACTTGCAGCACGGGGAGCTGCAAGGCTGGGCACCTCCATCCTAGTATCCCAGAGTAGACGAGGGCCCCCAAGGTAGCTGGATCCACTGTAGTTCCTCTCCTCCTACAGTGGCTAGGCAAGGCGGTAGCCTGGGATGGCGCTTACCGCCCTCGAATTCATATGTAAGTCTCTCTATATTCCAAACTAGGATAGGCAAACGGAGTTAGCAACTGGGTTTTATTTTTATTTTGGTGATAGCGGGCAATCTCTCTACCAATAGCTTTGATGGATACGATTAGAAGGATAGCTAAAATAGAGGTAAAAGTGTGACGTTCATTCCACGCTGGCTGGAGTACCTTTAGAGAAATGTGTATGCTCGTTCCGCCTAAGCCGTTTTGTCCAGCACTGTTTCGGGTATTGGTTTTTCTTGTTTTGTTCACAGTGCTTATATCCTATCCCTCTCTCATCCTCTCTTATTTATATATATATGTCGTACAAATTGCTATATGTATGTATATTTCTATATATCTGTATGTATATTTCTCTACATCTCTCTCTATTATCTCTCGTTGTTTCTTTCTCTGATGCAGGCGTACATTCTCTCTCTCTATCTCTACGCCGCTTGCCTTGATTAATTGCCTATGGCCGAGAGTACCCGGTCGCAGCCGATCGAATCTCTCATTTGACTATCAGCCACCAGGCATTAGAGGCACACAGAGTAAACAACAGAGAGCCACATTTTCTCTCTTTCTCTATCTAACTCACTCTATCTCATATGTATCTTATACCTCTCTCATCTCATTTACTCTCGCTGCTGCTGCTGCCTCCAACTAGGTCAAGATTGATGATATTAGGCTCAGTGCGCCTGTCAGATAAGACGGCGCACACAACATTTGCATTCCAGCCAGTCCAGCTGGCACAGAAAAAATCGTCAACAATCTCGGTCTAGCCATATCTTTCTCTCTTCCTTTCTTTCTTTCCTTCTTTCTTTCATTATTTCTCTCTCCATCTCAATATCTCTCATTAATAAGGCTTACCCAATATATTTCAATCAAAAGTTTCGCTTATTGTTATTCTTAATTTTCTCGTAAATGTATTTTCGTTATAGTATATCATGCATTTAGAAAGTAGCTAGTTATCTTTATATTTACTTCGTGCTGTCCAATGTCACGACCAAACTTCGTCTCGGCAAGGAAAACATCTTCGACTTAGCGCTCTCGCGCTGTACACCGGACGAAGAACAGCTATTACCATCATCAGACTTTCGTTCGCCAAAACATCGACAAAGGAGGCTCACTCGACGAACGAGCACGCGGGGCATTCGCCGCAAACGGCACCCCGTTTCACTTCATTGCCGAAGTCGACTACAACCTCCAGATTGGCAACGATCATCATGAAACAAATCGTCGAACACTTCCTCACATCCCCGATGCTAGCATCGCATGCTGGTATCGACCGCACTCTCGCATGCATCCGGCGCCGATACAACTGTGGAAGAAGCAGTCACTCTCTGCCTGAAGTGCAGAAAGAGAAAGACATTCTCCCACGAAGAGACGAAGGAGCCTCTTGGCACCTTCCCGGAGCCCAGTCTCCCCTTCGAGCGTCTCCACGTCGATATTCTGGGTCCCCTGCCCCAGACAATCGACGGCACCCGATACATCCTCTCCATGCGTGACGCGCTGACCAGGTTCGCCATCGCCGTCCCACTCAAGGACCAGCGCGCTACCTCCGTCGAACGCGCATTCATGGATGCAGTGATCGGCAAGCACGGAGCGCCCACCTCTCGCTCGTCATCTTCGCAATAAACCGTTCAATCGGTACATCACCATTCGAAGCACTCTTCGGCAGAACACCAAGGATTCCGGAGGATAATGGCAACGATCCCTGGAACTGCCAGTTCTTCATGGAGCCCTCGTACACAGACAAGCTCAAGGCAAACATGCAGAGCGTCTGGAAGCTGGTCAGAGAGAAGCTCAATGTAACCGAGCTAGAACAAGAGCGTCTCTATCAGCAGCAACACAATGTGGCGAAACGCCAGGTCATGACCGGTGATCGTGTCCTGGTGAAGCGGCAACCGCCAAAGAACAAGCTGGCGCCGAGACTTCACGGGCCCTTCGAAGTGCTCGACGTCCAAGGACCGCGAATCTCGATCCGAGGAGAAGACGGAAGGATCGAGTTTCACCACAAGAATAATGTGCGCACCTACGAGCCCAAGAAGAAGAACAAGAATCCAGAGTGCCTCCAAGAGAGCGAGAAGGAAAGCGAAGAAGAGCCAGAGGAAGCCGAACCAGAATATAATGCTTCGTCGAGCACTGCAAGAACACGAGCTACAAAGACCAAGAAGTCGAGCACTCCACGCGAGATGCCGACAACGACAGACGGACATCCAGTCCGAAGATCGACGCGCCACAGGCAGCCGCCTGCGCGCTACAGACGTGACTAAGGCAGACGAAAGAGCCGAGCTGAGCAGAAAAAAAAAAAAACCTAACACCATCCAAACTGCTCGGCCGGTCTCTCATGTACATAAGCATATACTCCCCACACCATAACCGCATATTTAACCACAACATCAGTCACGGAGTTACCGAAACGCAAAGTCGCGTCGTTTCGACCGTCGACCAGGGGATCGACAAGCTTCCGAAAGGGGGCATGTTGAAACCCGCGCACCCACATACACTCTCTCGGCCGCATAACGGCCGCACACTCTCTCTCCCTCTCTACGCTCCGCCCCCTCGGGAGAGGGCGCGCCAGAGAGGGGCTCTGCACGACTGCAGGACGGCTGGTTCGAGCACCGACAGCAAGCCAGGAGGCATATTAACAGGTCGGTCATTACACATTATTAGATCTAGATGAGGAGTCAGGCTTTAGGCGGCCTGGCTTCTTACATCGCATTAATACTTAACTATCAGTCATCACTTTTTGCAGTCTAACGACTGCACGATTGGAATTGTGGTGCCGTATGTGCTGGGTATAAAGGAAGGATTAGAGAAGGCAGCGAATTCGGGCACTGCTATCGAGATGGCCTTCTCTGCGTCTCTGCTCTCCGCATTCGTTGAAATCGAGAAAGACTTCTTCACGCCACTTCATTGCGCAGCTTCCCTTCTGGACACACGCGCATCGCGTATGCGCACACACTTCAGCAAGAATCAAGCCTTTCTTACCAAGGTTTGTTCTAATCTAGTTCCTGAGATTTTAATTACAACAATTATGTATTTTTCAGTGCAAAGATGACGTTGAAGAGATCGACTCTTCCTTCGACCACACAACATCCTCAAGATGTTCGTCGCAAGTTCAGGCTGTGGATGCGGATGCCACGGATTCTCTTCTGATGGGTGAAGATGACGCAGAGATTCGAACTCTGCGAGATGAGATTGATGAATACTATCTGACTCGCCCCTCCTATCCAAATCCCATTGAATTTTGGACCAACAAGTTGGACAGCATGCCTTCCCTCGCTCCCTTGGCCCTTTCCATTCTCTCAGTGCCAGCCACCAGTGCTCAGACTGAGCGGTCTTTTTCAAGGTTGCACCACCTTGTGAGCGACTATAGGCACCGTCTCTCTGACTCTAGCATCCAGGGCCTCATCACCGCATCCATGAATCGCACTGTAGTTGTTGGGGTTGACGAGGAAGACGATGAAATTGACAATTCTTAAATGAATCGCTAGTTGTATTTCAGAATAACAGTCCTTTTTTCCCTCTCTCTTTCCTTTTCCGCATCCCATTCTTATTCTTGTTTTGTTCAACTGACGAAATTATTAGCTCTTAATTCGTTCCATTACTTCGGTCAGTATTGAAAATACTCGTAATACAATTGCTCCTACCATTTCAGAAGTGCAGTCTTTATTTGTCTTTGAGTTAATAAATGCTAACGTGTTATGCGCTGGGTTGATTTGAGTGCTGTCTCTGTGTCTGGAGTGCAATCAAAAATAATAATTTATCTTGAAGAGCATAAGGGTGCAGATGGTTGCCTTTTACCAGACAGCACAACGCATTGCAGGATTCATATTGGAGCCGACCGGGCAGTTGTATGCCTTAATGAACAGCTCTAACTTCCGTAACATTATTAAAAAAATTTTTTATTATTTACATCTTGATAAATTTCAGACTATAGCAGCATGTGATGATTGACAAAATCCATAGCAATATTCAGGGTGACCTCTGCAAACTCTTTCAGATTCGCCAGGGCAAGCTTAACACGAGAGCGGCTCGGCGAATGGAGATCCGTGAGCATCTCATTGGCCAACTCCTCTGGCTTAATGTTGCGGCACCACGGCTGAACAGTCTGTGATTTATTCCCGCAAAAATTAAAAGATTTTATTGATCTCAAAGCAACTTGCGTGAACGAAAATATGGTGGAATTATAAATAATATTAAAGTTGATGGCTTGCCTGCGCAAAGCCGACAAAGAAGAGTTGTTCATTGGTGAGCTGATCGACGAGGGGCGTGCGAGGTTCGTGGCCGTGCGTCTGGAGATGCTTGCGGTAGGCCTACAATAATTACTTCAGGTGAAGAAATATGCGAGCTGTTCATCCACTGCTATTATGTAATATTGGGCTAATAATTAATTACAGCTGTAGAAGTCCGCTTTAAAGGAGCACGAAACTCAAGAGTTCTCTATTTTAATTTTCCTGACCATTGTCAACGCGTCTCTCTAAATCACATGCACTCTCGCCATTGTGTCAGGTATTAATAAAGGCACAAGTTCTTGAGTTTTGGCTCTTCGTTAAAAATGTGCGAGAGTAGTGCCCATGACCTTGGACCATCCAAATTTTCTAATGGTAAGTCAAGGGACGTCACCTCATACTATTTCTGACGCATTGGCCAAAATGTTCAAAACGAACTTGAAAAGATTGCTTGAGACCCACGTTGTCTGCGATGTTTTCTGCAAGCGTACGTAGTCCATTCACGTTCATGTGGACTTGCTCGAACTAAACATTTTTGAGAGAGTTTCAATGACACACAGAAGAATAGTTTTTTTAATGTTTCAAAAGTACAAATGCAATTAACAACTTATATAATTAATTCTTCAAACGAGGAAGTTATTTAAATCAACGGACACGTTCAGCGGAGTATTGTTTGACGAAACACTTTGAGCGTTCCTCAAACTCGCGTCTGCCGTGCTATTAATCTTGACAAAAGTGGCACCAGTTTTGCCAAAAGGTGCCCACCTTTTCAATTGAAACTGCGCCCAGTTTCAAAGCAAAGTGGATCCACTTTTCACTGGTGTTTTTGCCGTTTTGTGTTGTTTTAAGTGAAGATATTTTGTCAATCTTGCTCAATTATAAAGATTTGTGCGTTGAAGTTGAAGATGAAGAACTTGCTGATGCCGATTCGGTCTCGCCGCCCCAATCTGCATTATGTTCGGCAGCACCCATTGGTGGTTTTCTCGCAAAACGAAGCGCTCCTCCACGAGCGCTTTCGCATGTCACCAGCGAGAGTGCGCGAGCTTGTCGAGGAACTCACGGCGGCACTCAACCACTACACTCTCGGAGACTGGGCAATATCTCCAACCAACCAGGCAAGCTCCACCATCGAGACAAGAGGACTAGGACTAAAGAAGGAGTTCCTGAGCGGGATGCACTGAATGATAGCGAGCGAGACACATAGAGAGAGAGAGATTGAAAGAGAGAGAGAGAGAGAGAGAGAGAGAGAGAGAAGAAGAAGAAGAGAGAGAGTGAGGAGATAGAGACAGAGAGAGAGTGAGAGAGAGACAGATAGAGAGAGAGAAAGAGAGACAGATAGAGAAAGAGAAAGAGAAAGAGAGAGAGAGACAGAGAGAGAGAGATTCAGGAAGAGAAGATCGGCAGTGAGATCGAGGAAAGAGTAGTCACAACATTCCTAGGTTCTAATCCTGCTTCGTGCCCTCTTCACGAATGCCCCGCAGTCAGTGCTCGCCGACCTCTTCGGTTGTTGCCAAGCCACTGTCGCCAATGTGCTTGACCGCACTTTAGAGGGAATGCAGTCACTCTGGGACACCCACGTCCGATTCCCTCTGACAAGTGCACTTTACTGCGCCGGTGCATCCGCTGCATTTGCGAGACGCTGCAGATTTGGAAGTAAGACTTTCGATTGAAAGAAGTAAACTTTATTCAAACAGAAAGAACAACACCAACAACAGTAACTATAACAACTATAACATGTATCCCTAAAAAGATAGTTTTCATTTTGCAGATGTCATTGGCTTGATCGACGGGTCATTGATTCCTATAATGGCCCCCCACAACTCACCATGACAGTTTCGTACCCGCAAAGGATGGACTGCGCTAAACGTCCTACTCGTATGCGATGCGGCCGGCAGAATCATCTACTGTAACGCTCGCTACCCAGGGAGCTGCCACGATGCTTATATCTACAGACAATCTTCTCTAGCACAAGCTCTTGCTCAAGGATCCATTCCTCCAGGCTACGTTCTCCTTGGTGACTCTGGCTTCCCTTGTAACGAACTGATAGTCACTCCTTACCGTAGCCACCAATCAGCAGCCGAGGAAGAATTCAACAGGGAGCACAAGCACACTCGAGTGTTTGTTGAACAAGCAATCGGAATGCTCAAGAGAAGGTTTGGCTGCTTACGGGGACAGCTACGGGTTCAGCCCCGCGAAGCCGTGAAGTATATATATAATGGCATCCGTCATACTTCACAACTTCGTCATCAACAACATCACAGGAGGCTACCCGATCCCCCAAGCTCGCATAGCAAGGATGGCCCACCCACCAATTGGAATGAATCCCCGCACGTACATGACAAACAATCTTTAAGTAATTGAATATACTCTTGTTCCATTGTTATTGCCTATTTCTCTATTATATCGCGTCAATCTATCTTTAAAATTTGAATAAAGTAAATAATCTTCCTATTCTCAATTCACAATCACTATTCAAGATGATCTCAGTCTAACAAACTACAGCACCAAAACGACAAGCTTTAAAAATAGATTCATAAACAGAAATCTAAACTAGTATTTGGAACATCTAAGCTAGATTTCAGGAGAGCGAGTTGAGATAGCCGAGATGGATTCAGCTGGATGAAGAAAAACTTCTTCATGTCGCGCGACATCGTTCAGGAACGCATGCGGCGAGTATTCATCATGCCCTGCCATCGAATGCCGCATCTTAAACAGAGTTCCTTGCTTTTAAGGGAATTGCACAAACGAATAACTGAAATCGAAACTTAATATAATCGATTAAAACAGTACCTCTCGATGAAGATGCTCCGTTGCCGCATCGGCCGCCGACGCGTTGTTGAGGTGAATGTGAAACTTAGAAATGCTATTATGCTGAATGAAAGAAGAAAGTGCAGCCAGGCATACCTTACATAATCAATAATATACCATAAAAATGAATGGTAACCTCCTTGCTCAAGTTGTCGATGCTTCTTTCAATTCTTGCCTCTATATTCTGCATAGTCTAAAGTAAAGAGGAGTTGCTATATTTTATACGCACCGAAGCAAGAAGCGAAATCATTTACGCTGCTAACCTTGAGAGTATCATCCATGGCAGAGGTAGCTTTTTTGATGAAGACAGCTGTGTCCTGCGCCAGACTGCACGTTACATCTGCCGCCTTCTTATAAGCCTGTGTTCAAGAAGAAACAATTGAGCAGCATTAAATGGATAAGTTATTCAAACCTGCAGCATTTCCTGCGAACATCTCTGTCAGATGCAGCCACCTGACGCGGAGTTTCCAGATATGCCGCCGGTGGCTCCACGAAATCATCTCGTTTCTAAACGATAAGACAATTATATCTGAAAGGACAAAGGTAGCCTAAATATAGCAACCTAACAATCTAAAAAACAGTAACCTCAAAATCTTCTGCGCTCTTGCGCCGCGCAGAACCACTAGCGCGCATCGAAGCGTGCTAAATGTGCTTTTTCTTCGCAACTTGTGTGGCAAGTATTTCACCGAGAAAATCTAACTTGGCTTAACGCATTCATTGATCCCTCATGCGCAATGTTCGTGAACTGTCGCTTGAAATCAAAGAAGTCATGATGTTGTGACGGCTGCGCCGGTCTTTCTTGTCTGTTCTGGAATGGAATCGAATTCCACAACCTATTCTAAAAACTTACCACAATGCAAATAAAAACCAATGAAAGGTCGAACGAACATAATCGAAATCCTCACGTGTTCGCTCCAGAAAGTCGTCCGAATCCTTAAAACACCTTTAGAAAGCAATTTCTACTTATAAACAGAATGTAAAAGCTTCTCTATTCTGCACAACCTGCCACCAACCTCCAAATCTATTATCTCCGTCTTCACACGCTTTCCAACAGTATCAAATAAGGATTCCGATCCACGCGCACCAATGTCCGAATGCCTTCGCCTGCCGTTCTTGTTCTAGAACAAAGTCAACATAGAAGACAGAAGATATTGCAAGTAAACAACGACATTTACATGAATGTTGTAGCGCAAGTAACCTCAGCCAAAGGCAGTAGAGACGATTCGCCCTGCTCGCAAATCCCGTTGAATGCCGGGGTTTTCCGATATCGTCCGATCATCTCCTGCTCCGCTGGCACAAATCCGGCAAACTTTTGCTGAAGATTCGTCTCAGTCTTCTCGTCTATGCCTCCGCCAGTTAAATTCCTGTAACTAAACCACCGATTGCAAACAAATCGAGCTTAAACAGCAAAACCGGTAAGAAACCTCTTCTCCTCTGAAGCATACTGCTTTGTCGTGGCCATCGACTCCTGCAGAATGCGGCTGCAGCGCTTCTGCGTTAGCTCCTCGTTCTTGCATCGCACTCGAGCGCGATCCACGACTGTTGTCCAGGCTGCCGTCCTTTTCGAGTTTGCGTCAGACGCCCGGTCTAGGTTTCCTTCCACCAGCAAGTCACGAAACTTGAATATCTCTTCAAGGATGATTTGCTTCTGGTTGGAAGAAAGGTGCTTCGGCATTCCTAAACGAATGAACATGCATCAACAATATGGCAATTACAATCATAAAGCGAGAAATGTAAGAGATTGCCCCCTCCCAATACGAATCCCAACTTTTTTTGTTCCGTCATTATGCGCGCCAAACATCCTGCACGTTTGAAACCGTGCACACAGTTTTAGAGAGTGCGCGAATTTGAGAGAGCAAAAGTGAGTAAAGGTTTTCTACACACTTTTGCTCACTCTTTCGTGTTAGAGAAATAAACTGCGCCCTGTTTGAATATGGGTCCAGTTTAAAACGTGGGTTGGCTGTTGAGCGAAACTGGAGCCATTTTGGCCATTTTTCATAGTAAAACGGCGAAAAACCTGCTCCAAGTTTCCATTTTAGTTCGACCAAATTTTACTGAACACTGGATCCACTTTTCTTCCTAGATTAATAGCACGGCTGGTCTCGGGTTCCCACCAGTCGTGCAAGTTGCCGTTACCATCAAAGCGATTGCCTTTGTCATACAAAAGGGCTAGTTTTATTTTTATTACAATAATAATAAACTTTACAAAATGGCCCATTTTTGGCAAATAGTGATATTCACCCATTCACTCATTCACCCAGAATCACCCAAATGGCAAACTAGATATGAATATTTCCATTTGTGTGAATTGTGTGAATGTGGCTGAATGCTGGGTGAACGGGCGAATATCACTAATTGTCCCCATTAAAAATTAAACTGCCTCTCACCTGTAGTATCGAATCCATGAGTGAGCTCGTGCCCGACGACACTTCCGATGGCGCCATAATTGAGTGCGAGTGGGAAGCCGTGGCAGAAGAAAGGCGGCTGCAGAACCCCGGCCGGGAAGTCTGAACATCGATATGTGCTTGCGGACCACTTCTCATGATATAAATGTTTAAATTATTTTATTTTATTTTATTACTAAATAACAATATATACATATCGTATTTTCTCTATTAGTGCCCCTCCCTCTATTAGAACCCCCCCTCTAATAGTGCCCCCCTCTCGCAAGGGTACTGAAAAATAGTACCCATCCCTCTAATAGAACCCCCCCCCCCTCCAATAGTGCCCCCCCTAATTGTCTAATAGAGACGTTTCTAGAATCCATGCTTAGGTATGGGATGCTCTTATAAATGAACTGATTGCAAATTCATTCAAAAATCTAATGTAAAACTGATATTCCGGTGATGATTCCGTTGAAGAAGAGTTATAATTCTTCGTTTTTGAGAATAAAGTGGTGTTATCAAACTTTTTGTCAGTCACATTGAAAAATAGTACCCCTCCCTCTAATAGAACATCCCCCCCTCTAATAGTGCCCCCTCTCGCAAGGGGATTGAAAAATAGTGCCCCCGGGGGCACTAATAGAGAAAATACGGTATGTATATGTGTAGAAAGGTAAATATACTTTGAGAAACGCTGACAGATGCAATTGCGATCAAAACCGTAGTAAGCGCTGATATCGGTCGGATTTACGTTAAACTCGAATCTATCCACGGGCTTGCGGAGGCGGAGAAATTCAAAGATGGTTTCCCAATGTTCAACCTTGGCCATTCCCTCAGCGAACGAATCCGTCGGCAGGATGTCCAACTGGATGAATCTTTCGAAATCTGTTTTAGTTTTATCATTCCTAATTTCGCAAATACAAAATATTTACATCCGTATAGAAGTTGTCCAGTTTCTCGTCATCCAAAATCCAGTTGGGATAGCCAATATTGCGGATGACGGAGCCGAGCTTGTTCAGTGCTTCCTGAAGGAAGTTGAACGAATCTAATTATTTGATCATTTAAAGTGCAGAGAGTATTGCGAGGACGCACTATCAGGCTGAACTATTTAGCCTTGTGAATATTGAGCATTAGTTGACATTTCTCGTGCTGTTGTCCATCCACTCGTTGCCTTTGATTGATTCGCGAAAAACGTCGCTGATCTCTTCGATCATCGCCTCCGTCGCCGCTTTTGCATCCTCAAGCAAAGCAACGTACGGTTTGAGGCGCACGGGGGCGATAAGAACAGCACACAGAAAATATCCGTTTTTCTCCTCCTTCTTGAGCGCTGTCTATAGGGAAGCCTACTTAAGCGCCGCCTACCAAGTAAACCTCATCTATTGCTACCTCCTTGAAGTGTTTCTCGACGTAGAGAGAACTGGTCGCGTACTTGAGGAGCTGAACCTCTTCGACACAATTCTTTAAAAACACAATTCTTGTGTAAACGCTCCAAACAGCGATATTCATATGTACATATTGGCCAGGAGAGACTGAAACGGAGAGAGGGGAGAGAGCGACAGAGAAAGAGAGAAAAGAGAAAGAGAGAAGAGAAAGCGAGTGAGAGAGAGTGAAGAGTGAGAAAAAAGAGAGAAGGAGATGTTGATGATAATGATGGCGAGAGACTTTGATTCCTTTGATGAGATCGGCTCCCTTCGCCCTCTCAATGGCCTCCTCGTCCATGCATGCCCGATAGAGAGAACGGACCATCTACTTGGCCTTTGATGATGAAGAGTCCAGAGGGGATGCCAGGAGGTCTAAAAGCATTAACTTTCGAATGAAAACTACACCGCAAGCGTATTTCGTCAATTTTTCAAACAAAGTAAGATACAATTCATACAAGATATGCACTTCCCCGCGCTCGACCATCCTCAAAACCTTGGAACTCCCGGAGAAACCATGGCTAACACGGATAGGTTCCGCCTAATCTTTGTCGGCCACTTGGCCGAAATCTGCCCATCGATCGCCCACTTCCATTTGACTGATCCCCGTGCATTCTATCGGCACATTTTCCCGATAAGCGAAAAATACATTTTTTTTTTAAAGTTCAAAAAACCAACACTTGTATTCATGGCAGCTGCGAGCATCTTTCCGGCGTCGATGAATCCCTGAGAAGAGAAAACAAAATTAAATACATATTTTAAAAATAAACTAGTTTACTGTCACATTTTCGCCGTTCGTTGGTGATCTAGGCGACCTCTTATTAAATTTTCTCAACCTGAGAAGTTCCAATGTCGAGCTGGCGCGGGGCTTCGGGCACCGGCAGCGCAGCCACCAAAACAACGAAAAGCAGCAGAAGCAGCGGCAACATGGTGCTTCGAGATGAATTCATCAGCCCTCTCAGTCGTCGTGTCAGGACCTGACACCTGAAATTTGAACTTTTTAGCTACTTTTTTTTGTGAATAAATAGAAGCCATGCCGGATCTTGAAAAAAATAAGGAAAGAGGAGAGAGAGGTCACCCTACCAGGCGCGAGCAGAGAAGACGGATGAAGTGACTATGAATAATTTGAGAACGCTTCTGGCTCTGAATAGTACTTTGGAAGAAAAAATACTGAAAAGTGTTAATAATATGCTAACTGTAAGAGTGTAATAATTTTGTTGTAATTCCCGCTAAAACAATTTGGATGAAAAGGAAAGTGATCGTGTAACATAAAAAGATTCGTCCTTCAGCAGATGGTCCATGTAGAAACAAACATTGCTCGTTTCGATTCATAGAAAGCCTCATTCCTCCTTCTGTTGCATAAGCGGCAGCTTCTTTTTTTGCTTCTCCCGTATATAGTTGATGTTGTACGATAAGAAATTCAGAAAGATAGAACATAATCTTTGCAGTTAAATATTGCCATACTATACAATAAATTATCCGTTCCATAAATTGTCTTCACGATGATATTTCAAACAGTTGAAGCTGTGCTGGAAAGCTGGGCAGCCTTGCAGTTTCGCTGCTGTTTTACAACGTTTTAATGTCACAATTATTTGTAAAGTTATGAATTTTTTTATTATTTAAAAAAAGCAGACTAAAACATTCCCTTATCACTTAATTAAAACTTATCATTTAATGAAGATAAACACAAAATAATGACATTCTCAGCATCCACATCCGCATCCGCAGCAGGGACAGCAGCAGCAGTTGCAGCAGTTATTGCAGCAGCAGTCGCGATTGCCACAGCAGCAGTTGTGGCAGCAGCAACACTTTTTTACAGCAACAACGACAGCATCTTGATCCAAAAGCTCCTGATCCGGACAACTCCCAACTTTCGCAAGCCTCTTAACTATTATCTGAACACTGCGAAAACATGCAGTTAACCACCACCGGCAGGCCCAGCCTTGATTCCTGTGTACCCTTTATAACCATTGCGCACCAAAACTGCTGCGTAATTACTACTGTCAAATGAACCCCAAGCTTTATTATCCTCTCTCACCTCACAATCGGTCTAATTTTCTAGTCTACCCTCTTCCAGAAAGATATCTAGATATTCTTGTCAATTTTGTTCTCTCTTTCTCTGCTGACGTGCTCGAGATCTCGTTTATACACTGTTTAGATCCCTAAAATCGAAGACTTCCACTATTTCTATCGGATGTGTTATACTGCCTCGATATTCTTTAAATTCTTGAGTTTATTTCAGTCGTTTTATCTCCTTTATAGAAAAATGCTTATTCATAAGCTAGAAAATATACAGCATGTTTTTACTTGTTTACTTTATATTAGATGTTCAACTGCTTCGGCACCAACCAATCTCTTACTCTGATCTTCCAAGCAGTAATATACATACTTACATCTCACTCATTTACACATTCCTCTCTAGCTACTCTCTTAGTATGACGTATCCGCATTGATCTATCATTTTCTATAGGATGTTACACCATCTAGTTGATGAGGAAGTTAGTTATTTTATCACGTTCAAAGCTAGAGAATAAACTGTAGTCCCCCATCAACATGTAAATTTTCTCATTGTCAGAAAAGTGGGATTTTTGTGATTTCGGGACACTTGAAATCGAAGTTTCTAGCTCAACTTGATCAAATAAGGCGAAAAAAGCAAAACGTGGTTTATTAGTCGGAGACCTCCTTTAAACACAAAATCTGTAATCAATATACATACATGCGGTAGGAAAAAAGTAAAATGAGAAGAAGTGAGATTAAAAAGTAAAGCGGTGGAAAGCTGAAAGGAATTCATGCTATTCCGCGTAGAGAATGTCCGTGATTCGACTCGTTGCCTCGGCGACGTTGACCGATGGCCCCGGAATGCCGAAGCCGAACCTCGCATGAACAGCCGCAAGGGCCTCTGGCTTCAGAAGACTCAGAACCTGATTTGATGTATTTTATTGAAAATTAATTCACAAGTTAATGTAAGTCTCCGAAAAAAAAAATGAAAAACCGTATCTGACAAAACCAAGATTCAAATTGTGCAAATCTCCTAACTGGAAGATTTGGGGCCCGCTTCAAAATTTCAAATTTGAAATGCATGTGTATCTAACCTCTCTCAAATTCTTTCATTGCCTCGCTTTTCTCTAACGTGTCTACTATCTCTTATCCCTTGGTGAAAATGGGGAGCTAGGTGGGCAGGACTGGCAGAAACCTCTTCACCCATTGGCACTCCTTGCTTGGATTTGAGCATACACCGGGTGCATCTACAGAGAAGTTTTCTACCGTATTCAAAAAAAAAACAAATGCAAATTTCTGACTAAATACTGACTTTCATAAAGCGGGACCACCTCTAATCGATCTTTTATGCTAAACTTGATCATACGGGAATATAAAAGAAGAAATTATTTTATAATCATATACTTCCTTTAAAGGAAGAATCATTGACGTATAGATGTACTTTGTGAATCATAAATTAAGCAGTCTTTTTCTGTTGCATAAAAAAAAATGCAAATATATATATATATTTTTTTTTAAACAAGTAATTTTTTCATCGAATACCTCTTTTAATACTTAAAGGAGAGTTAACCGAAAAATTATGTGATATTTCAAATTGCCGCGGCCCTTCGTACTCTCATTCGTGCGTGCTATTTTCACGCAGCGGGTTTGTGGGTGACCTGTGAAATAGCATGCGAAAATGAGAGTGAGGAATCACAGAGCAGACGCGGCAATTCGAACCTGTATTAAATATTTTTCGGTGATCTGCCTACTTTAAATTAATATACTTAATTTTTTTTCGCTTTATGTTGCCCAAATTTTCATTGAGAAGTGAAAAAGGCATCAATACTTTGCTGAAGGATAACCACGCCAGGGAGGGCACCTCGACACGGAAGATTTCCATTCGACCTCGATGCGTATCCCTTAAAAACAACTTATTAATTAAGTGATTAACACATACATGTTTCCCAATTCTTTATTTATTTGATGTTCATTGTTTGTGATGTCGTTGGTAAAGCTAAAAACGAGATTTTCACAACATTTACAACTTTAAAGACTTTTATATTGTCGACTTCTAAACATTATTTTGCTAAATCAAAACAATTATATAAATGTATCTAACTGTGACTAAGACGAAAAGACGGCCAGACAAGCGGCAGAACGCAGCAGATTGGACGATGAAAAAATACCTTAAATAATTTTTTTAATAAAAAGGATGTTTCAAATTTCCAATCATTTCTTTTAAATTAACATAAATCCTACAAATTTCAATTCAACAGTCAATATTGAATTTTTAGACTTCAAAAGAGTCCAAAAGTACAGCTAGAATTCGCGTCTGTTTTCCTGACACAATGCATGCGAGTTTACGAGACGCGACTGCAATTGTCTTCAGAAAATTCAAGCATAATAAGCTTGAGTTTCGTGAACCTTTAATACAGATTGTAATAGTTTATGCAAAAGGTCAGCTGACGGTAGCTGAAACAAGCGCTGCCATCTGGAGGATGCAATGTGGAGTCGCCAAACAAATCTCGTGTCGGGGACGCCGGCTCCACCGATCACGAACAACCACTTCTTGGCAGCGAACACTGGAGATGCAGGTCCCATCGCGGTTGGAAAGCCGTGCATCTATACGAGGCACTTTCTATATTCCTCCGATCCACAGAGATAACCCTGGCACTGAGACAGCTAACAACACGAGCTGCGGGCCTGGATAGGCCAAGTGTTTCTGTTCCCTGTTATATTGCAATAAGCTGCCCCCCCCTCCCCGATTTTTTCGTGTCCATCACTGCTACTACAAAGTGATCCACATTGCACTTTTAACTCCATACATTATCTTTAGCAATGTAGAAGCAGAGGAAACTGCATTGCTAATAGTCATGTTGCATAGTAAATTTGTCAAAGTTCCAGCCACGTTGTGCACAAGGCTTTGCCAACAACGAAAAAAAATAAAAATAAAAAAGATGGGGATAAAAAAATAAATCACATATACAAAAGATTTTTTGATTAATTAATTCGGACGTACTATGGCAAGGAAACAACCGCTAACCGGGTCTGGAAGTGTCTGCCAACGTTTGAATATCTCCTGGTTCGCGTCGAAAATGTGAAGATTATCGAAGGGTATATCCACTCGGCAATGCTTAAAAAGAGAACACAAAATTAAGTTAAAGAAGGGTGATCACCAAAAAAAACTATGTGACATTTCAAATTGGCTTGGCCCTCTGCACTCTCATTCGCGCGTGCTATTTTCACGCAGCGGTTTTTTTTCGACCTGCGAAATAGCGCACGAGAATGAGAGTGTGCACTCACAGGGCAGACGCGGCAATTCGAACCTGTTTTAAATATTTTTCGGTGTCACCCTCCTTCAATTTAACAACACAAATAGTACAACGACTAAACAAATAAAACTTCACAAATAAAAAAAAAAGTAAATATACTTTAAAAATCTTATTTTTTAACATACTAACTTGTTCATCTTCCAGCATCACACTTCCGATAATGTCCCGGATCTCATCGTCAGCAGGCTTCTCCTGAAGATGTATGTAGATGCCTAATATAACAATTCTCAAATCTAATATCACTATCTTCGTATATAACTTTTTAAAATTATATATATACACGTAGTTTTTATTTTCATGTTCTTTCTGAAACATTCCACAAAATAAATCAGAAAAGAGCGAACATAAATTAATACCGAGTCCGGCATCTTGACTGCCACCAATGCAGTGCCGAAAATCGCAGTGAATCCAGGCGGCAGGCCAAATTCAGCAACTCTTAATCACTCGCACTTCCAACAGACAAAGAACACACAAGAATAGAGAAAAAAAAGCATTAAACAGTAGTATTATGAATATGAAATGTCTACAGGAAAAGATATTTTGTGAGAAAAAAAAACATACCCTCCTTGAAAGTTTGCCTTGACTTTACTGAGCGTTCTACCCTCATTGAGATCGCAGGAGAGGAAGAAGTAGAATTCATCAAGACGCACAGCTTGCGGAATGATTCGTCTTCCCTATAATGTTGTTTTTTTCCTTTTTGCAGTGCTATTTTAAAACCTGAATCTTTGTGCTTTGCAAAAGGGGTAATATTGATCATATTATTATTTAGTCAACAGTACGAAAAAAGATTACTTTGTGAACTAATCTTCGAAGGAAATCGCAAAGAGAGATGCGGTCCTCTTCAGGAACATCGGGCGTGCAATTATCAACTACAAGTGCAGTCAAATACATCCAACCAGAGAAACGAGACCAAGAAAATGAGAAAGTTAAAGAAAAGTCGTAACAGAGCAAAGTTAAGAAGAAGAGAGATGGAGAGGAGATAAAGCGAAAAAAAGAAGGAGACGCGTATTGTTAGAGAACAAGCAAAAATATGCATGATAGAATCAAATCCTCCGATTAAAAAAGTGCATAAATTTATTTTTTCGATTCAGATTCCACCAAATGATTAAAATCAAATTTAAATTAAATGATTAAGAATGATAAACCATGTAAAAAAGCATGCTCGCATACGAAGTGGTTAATCAGAGGTTTCGCCCTCATGCTCAATAATCCATAATAGGGTAAGAAGATGCAGCGCATTTGCCTGAAAAAAGTTAACTGAAATAAATGAAGAATCACTTATGTTAGAATAATCAAACAATACCGGGTTTTAAAATAATAATAATACAAGCAAACCGAGCAGAGACGAGGTCGACAAACACTTTGGAGCCGTAATTGCCGCTGAACAAGGCGATGTTTCCGAAGACGAGAAGCGAGCCATTCGAGCGCCAGCACTCTGAATAGTATTTCCCTTCAAAACTGCATATAGTTGAGAGGTAGAAAGAAAGAGAATGAGGGCGAAGGAGGGAGAGAGCGACAGAGAGAGAGAGAGAGAGAGCGCGAGAGAAGGAGAGTGAACAAGAGAGAGAGAGAGGCCAAATTTTTCTGTCGTACCCAGCAAGCACGAGAAAGCGAAAGAGAAATTGAATGACAAACTCGAAAGTATGCGTGCTACGGGGTCGTCGTGGCGAGGGGGCTCTGCCATCGGGAAGCCTGAAATCAAAGGGGAGAGAGAAGGAAAGAGAAATAGAGAAAGAAAGAGAGAGAGAGAAAGAGAGAGAGAGAAAGAGAGAGAGAGAGAAGAGAGAGAGAGAGAGAGAAAAGAGAGAGAGAGAAAGAAAAAGAGAGACAGCGAGAGAGAGAGAGAGAGAGCACGTTCCAATAAAGTATACATGAAATTCAGCGACTAAAGAGGGAGAGGAGGAAAGAAATGGACATGGAGCCTGAGGAAAGCGGATGGGTTCTGGAGAGAATGCAGCGGAGAAGACATGTTGAGACGAACCAGCTCGACACGAATGTCAAATGTTCTAGCGCAGCCAGCGTATGCTGTTGAGTGAATAGCTAATTAAATCCACCTGCTAATTGTTCAGTGACATTTGATTAGTGCCTAACTAACATAAGATGAACATTCAGCGCTTCAGAATTGACGAGGAGCAAAAAGTAATAGCTAACCTCGTTGATGATGCAAAATGTTACGCGATGGAATCGACTATGAAGCTATGAGGCGCTGACCAGGAAGGTGTAACTTTGATCGACTTGTTTAGATTTTCTTAGAAAGTTATTTATTGGTGCTTTCAGGTATGAAAAATCGAGCGAATGTCGTCTAGAAATCTGAAAATGCAGTTTTCATTTCATAAGAAGGATTGAAGTATATATGCTCTGGGATACGAGTTGGATGTTCGTATGGGGCAAAAGCGCAGCACTTTGTAGAGATATAGAAACTTTTATATATTATTTATTACTTATTAATTTTTTATCTTTAAAGGTGCTCTCAGGCGAATAATTAACACCCTATTTTTAGCATGGATCAGTTCGTCTCGTCGTAAAACATTGATCCAGAAACTTGGAACAATTTTTAACTTATCAATTCAGTATTATAGTCATGTAAAATCTCGCAAGTAGAGAATTAATTTCGTTCAACGAATTTTCCTAGCAGCCTTTTTAAATTATGTTATACAGCGAAATTTCTTCTGGATGGCCGCCAATCCAATTCCGGCAGACGCATCAAGATTCTCGCCTTTTGCGATTCTAAAAGATCGAGTTATCGACTCGCTTAAAGGTAGAAGATGGATTTATTGCAGTTTCTTGTAGTCTTCCTTGTAAGAATAACAGCTGAAAACTGCTTTCTGGTAGCCAGTACTCGTTTTCGAACGAAAATCATGTTTTTCTAGATCTCCTGTCTTCTCCTGTGGACTCTTCACCATCGAAGGCCAAGCAGATGGTTCGTTCTCTCTATCGGGCATGCATGAACGAGGAGGCCATTGAGAGGGCGAAGGGAGCCGATCTCATCAAAGGAATCAAAGTCTCTCGCCATCATTATCATCAACATCTCCTTCTCTCTCTTTTCTCACTCTTCACACTCTCGCCCTCTATCTTTCTCTCTCGCTTTCTCTTCTCTCTCTTTCTCTGACTCTCCCTCGCACTCTCTCCATTTCAGTCTAGGTGTCAGGTCTCTCCTTCTCTGTCTCTGCGCCTCTCTCTCTCCCTCTCTCCCCTCTCCGTTTCAGTCTCTCGGTGCTTGGCCAATGCTAACCCCGGACTGGCATTCGGATGCCTTTGACCTGACTTCCCTGCTTGCCCGTCTTTCCTCTCGCTTCTCTGCAACTCCTTTTCTGACTGTCTCTGTCGGCAGTGATCTGACAAACAATACGCGACGCATTCTTCAGGCAAACTCTACAAGAACGAATTCTTAGATTTCTAAAATTATGGAAATGTGTTGATCTCACTTCCTTGCCAATAATTTGTAATTTATTTAAATTTAGATTGACAAAGGAAAGCTCATCTTCGGAGAGGCTGACTTCTACCAGAACGAGAAAAAGTATGCAAAGCAGATCAAGGCGTATAAAGAGTTTGCCTTTGAGACGGTCAGCTGATTGAAATACCTTTTCAATATATTTTTTTTGTGAACTTTTCATGAGTAGCCATACTTTACAAAATTGTTTCCCCAGGGTAATTTATTTCCCCGCAGGTATCGCTAATCGCTTCTGACATGGGGACTGAAATATCGAAGGAAAAGCTGCGCGATGACATTGAGAAGGTCTTCGAGCTGGAAAAGCGACTGAGTCGCCTGAACGGGACAAGCATGAATGTTCTTTCTCAGAACTCTCAGCGAATTGCCCAAGGCCTTTCCGCTTGTTCGTTTCATCGTCTTATTTTTCTCACTCTATATTTTCCTGCGATTAGCTAAAATAGTTTCTCGTGCAATGATTAATAATATGTTGCAGATTGATTGGCCGCGGTACTTCAAGTTGTCAGCCCCCTCGTTTCTTGGCTATTTCGATGCTGATCCTGACGTTTACGTCTATGATTTACTATACCTGAATCTCCTGAAAAAATTGCTCAAGTGGGTCCTAAAGTAGTGCAATTATCGCGTAGTAATTTTATAAACATATTTACGGCATCTTAAAACTCTCAAAATACATGTATACCTATAATTTCGACATAAAACACGTTAAATTACAACATTTGTTACTGTGAATGGAAGACTTCAGAGAGACGAACTTGCGTGCCGTGGCCAACTACATCTTTCTCGCCTATGTGAAGACCTACAACTTGGAGTTGGACTCGAGATTTGCTGTGATTAAACAGGCATGTATTGAAAACATAGCTGATTCTTGTTAAAGAGAGGTTCAGCGTCTCAAGTACGCGACCAGTTCTCTTTACGTCAAGAAGCACTTCAAGTAGGTACTGACACAGCAATAGATGCGATTGGCTTTATGTGCGGCGCTTAAGTAGGCTTCCCTATAGACAGCGCTCAAGAAGGATATACTATATACTTTTCTCTGTGCGGCGGTTATCGTCCTCTTGCGCCTCAAACCGTACGATGCTTTGTTTGAGGACGCGAAAGCGGCGACGGAGGCGATGATCGGAGAGATCAGCGAAGCTTTTCGCGAGTCAAGGAAAGGCAACCAGTGGATGGACAACAACACGAGAAAGGTCAGCTCGTCTTATGGTTATTTAGTCGCAGGTCCTGATAGTGCGGCCTCCTAATACTTTCGCAGGTAGCACAAACGCACCTCTTCAATATAGTGAGCGTGAATGAGAATGTCAACTAATGCTCAATATTCACAAGGCTAAATAGTTCAGCCTGATAGTACGGCCTCGCAATACTATCTGCACTCTAAATTATTAAATAATTAGATCCGTTCAACTTCTTTCAGGAAGCACTGAAAAAGCTCGGCTTCTTCTTCCACAATATTGGCTATCCCAACTGGATTTTGGATGACGAGAAACTGGACAACTTCTATACGGATGTAAATATTTTTTTTTGCGATATTTGGAATGATAAAACTAAAAACAGATTTCGAAAGATTCCTCCAGTTGGACATCTTGCCGACGGACTCGTTCGCTGAGGGAATGGCCAAGGTTCTCCAGTGGGAAGCCCACTTTGAATTCGGCCGCCTCCTCGAGCCCGTCGATCGATTCGAGTTTGATGTGAATCCGACCGATATCAACGCTTACTACAGTCCAGATCGAAATGGCATCTGTCAGCTTTTTTCAAAGTGTATTTACCTTTATATACTACATGTACATGTATATTATTGTGCAATAATGTGTGGAGAGTAACTTTCAACTTCAACTGATAAGGAGGTTTAAATGCTCAGGAACAACAATTGTAAATTTCTGGTTTATTTACACCAACTTACATACATACATATATGTATATATATTGTTATTTACCAATAAAATAAATAATATTATTAAAAATTTATAATTTGAGAAGTGGTCAACAAGCAAGCACTTATCGATGTGCAGATTTCCCGGCCGGTATTCTGCAGCCGCCTTTCTTTTGCCACGGCTTCCCACTCGCACTCAATTATGGCGCCATCGGAAGTGTTGTCGGGCACGAATTCACTCATGGATTCGATGATAACGGTGAGAGACAGACAATTTAAATGGGTACAATTAGTGATATTCACCCATCCACCCAGCATTCAGCCACATTCACCAAATTTCACCCAAATGGTAAAATTCATAGCTAGTTTGCCATTTAGGTGATTGTGGGCAGAGATGGTAAATGGCCCAAAAATTTTGGGCCGACCCGGCCCGTGGGCCCGTTTGAGCCCGATTTTCAAAAAACTTCTGGGGAAAAAGTCCGACGAGTTACAAAGTGTTTTGAAATTCAGAATTTTTCATGCTCGTGC
Source organism: Allodiplogaster sudhausi (assembly GCA_945643635.1). Lineage (NCBI taxonomy): Eukaryota > Metazoa > Nematoda > Chromadorea > Rhabditida > Diplogasteridae > Allodiplogaster > Allodiplogaster sudhausi. The sequence continues at coordinate 3,269,963 of CALZFC010000328.1, read as the reverse complement.
TACGAACATTCATTTTAATGTATAGAAAAAAGACTTTTAGGGGGGGGGGAAATAAACAAACGACGAAAGTTTTGCTGTTAACAATGGCACCAGTCGTCCTGACTGGACGACATTGCGTGCTTATCGGGCCCAAACGGGCTCACGGGCCCGCCCAACTTTTTTGGGCCCGGCCCGGGGCCCTGGGAAATTGGGCCGGCCCGGCCCGCGGGCCCGCCCGGGCCGGGCCGGGCGGGTGAATTTCACTATTTCCCAATAATGGGCCCATTTTTGTAAAGTTTATTACTATTATAATAAAAATAAAACTAGCCTTCTTTGTATGACAAAGGCAATCGCTTTGATGGCAACGGCAACTATCACAATTGGTGGGAGCCGGAGACAAGACGCGAGTTTGAAGAACGCTCAAAGTGTTTCGTCAAACAATACTCCGCTGAACGTGTGCGTTGATTTAAATATCTTCCTCGTTTGAAGAAATAATTATGAAATTTGTTAATTGCATTTGTACTTTTGAAACATGAAAAACCTATTCTTCTGTGTGTCATTGAAACTCTCTCAAAAATGTTTAGTTCGAGCAAGTCCACATGAACGTGAATGGACTACGTACGCTTGCAGAAAACATCGCAGACAACGTGGGTCTCAAGCAATCTTTTCAAGTTCGTTTTGAACTATTTGGTTAATGCATCAGAAATGGTATGAGATGAAGACGCTCAGCGCCCCTGGACTTACAATTAGAAAAATTTGGATGGTCCAAGGTGACGGGCACTACTCTCTCACACTTTTAACGAAGAGCCAAAACTCAATCTTAAACCCGTGCCTTTTTTAATACCTGACACAATGGCGAGAGAGCATGTGATTTAGATAGACGCGTTGACAATGGTCAGGAAAATTAAAATAGAGAACTCTTGAGTTTCGTGCTCCTTTAAAGCGGACTTCTACAGCTGTAATTAATTATTAGCCGAATATTAATAGCAGTGGATGAAAAGTTGGCATCTTTTTTCCACCTGAAATCCTTGTTCCAGGCCTACCGCAAGCATCTCCAGACGCACGGTCACGAACCTCGCACGCTCCTCGTCGATCAGCTCACCAATGAACAACTCTTCTTTATCGGCTTTGCTCAGGCAAGCCATCAACTTTACTTTAATATTTACATAAACCTACATATTCATAATCTCAATAAAACATTTGAGTTTTGGTGGGAAGAAATCACAGTCTGTTTAGCCGTTGTGCGTCAACGTGAAGCCGGAGAATTTGGAGAATTATCTGCTCACGAATTCCCATTCGCCCGGCAGCACTCGCGTTAAATTCGTCCTAGCGAATCAGCCAGAGTTTGCTAAGGTCTCTCTGAATATATGTAGCTAAGATTTCTTAATCAATAATCAAATGCTGTTTTAGCATTCTTCAAATTGGTATGGAAGTAAATAATCGTTTTTTTAAACAAATATTTAGCGGATGTCAAAGCTGTAAGTTAAGGCGTACAATTACCCAGTCGGCTCCAATATGAATCCTGCAAAGCGTTGTGCAGTCTTGTAAAAGGCAAACATCTCGACCCTTACGCTCTTCGAGATAAATTGTAATTTTTGATTGCACTCCAGACACAGAGACAGCACTCAAATGGACTCAGCGCAATATTTCGTCGGATTGGAAGAAACGAAATGCAGTGGATTAAATTGAGAGAAATATTTTAGAGAATAGTTAGGATGAAATGGATCATGAGAACCACAAAAGATACCTGCAAATGGGCAAAAAGACTCGACTAACATTGCGCATGTGAGCGGATGCTAACTGTGGCTCACTTATACTAGTCCGTCTGTTATTATTGACCAACTCCTTGCTATCCTCTTTATTGTATCTTGTTTATTAGGCCCTGCCCCTTTCTTTCGTCTGTATTTAACCCTCTGAGCTATATATCCCGGAGGGCAGTCGGCGCTTTGTTGCTTTGCTGCATATGATTTATGTAGACGCGACCGCAATATTCAGAAAAATTCAAAATAGAGAATACGGTAGAGCTCCTTTAAGATAATTCGAATCCCATGAGCTTAATGTTTTGTTGGAGGAAAAGAGCGTCTGAGAGCTTCTTCGTGCCCATGAGATCAGTGGTGATTTTTCCGGCGCCACTGAATACTCGGTCGCCTGCCAACAATAAGGAGGCTGGTGCCGAGAGATATTTGCTTGCCATCTGGCTGAGGACGGGGAACTCGGCCTTGGTTTCGGTCTGACTCCAGTATAAGAGCGGCTCGACCGAACGAGAAGCCGGAATTGCCAGGTACTTCTCGATCTCCTGAAATCACATCTGCTTGGGCTCTCCTTACCATCACTCACCATCTGAGCTCGCTGACGATTGTCGACAACTCTTCCTGCAGTTGTTGTGCTTGTCCCGAGAACTTCATATTGATCGAAGAGATCCTCGAAAGTTCCTCGAGAAGCCGTGGAGGAGGGGAGCGTTTCCTCGTCCACAACTAAGGTCCACGACTCTGCTCTGCGAAGAAGCATCTCGTTTCCATCGATCCTTGTCAGCTTTGTCTGAACGGGCATGACCACTCTGAAAGACTCGACTACTCCATACGCTCTCCGAAGAACCTTGAAGCGAGGGTCCAGAATTGTCGAGAGTACAAGGCCGTCATTTGCTTCATATTCCGCGAGTCGAGGCCCAAGATTCGCAACAATCTCGTCACAAATGGCTCTGAGTGCCGACGACTTTCTCATCTCGCCAATTACGACCTTGCAGAGTGGAATAATGCACGAGGCCAGATGGATTCGATTCTAGAAAAAAAACGAATTTGAGTTTAAAATATGAGTTAAATATATACCATAAATACATATATTTATATAAAAAGTACATATGTATTACCTGTACAGCGGAAGATGCTTTCTGGATCGGCTCAAGTACAGCTGTCAATTTCTCTATGACTTCCCAGTCTTCTGCATAAATGCTCGGGTAGTTGGTGCGTTCAGCCAAGAAGATCTATTAAATCAACTGCCTATTTCAAGTGGAGAAGTATTAATCGATGGGAACTAGAGACGTTTCACATTTCACCTCTATAGATCGTCGATTTCTGCTGAATTTCTCAAGCATTGCATACAGAACACTCCATCGTAATTCGTAATTCTTCAAGAGCGCTGCCTCTGGGACGTCATCCAGACTCTATATTCAGGATTCCAATCAATTTTTTTCTAGATCTTTAAATCACATGCTGTCTTGTCCCTGTTTCAGGCATTAAAATTTAAAGTAGTACTGATGGCTCACCTTACACACTTCACGGTCCTTTTTGTCAACAAAAGACTTTCTGACGTTGCGTATAATTTCCTCGAGCTTTTCAACGAGAGCCGAAATGCAAGGTAGCTTTTTCAGTCCACATGTCACAGCTTTCTAAATATAATATAGTTTTTATTATGTAATATGAAATACATATATTAAACTAGAACAGAAATAAGTATACACACATATTAAATATATGCAAACCTGCAGAATATGTGCAAAGCAATCATAAAATATAATGTCTTGTCCCAGCAAATCTCCAATCTTCTTTAAATTAAGACCATCGTCAAGAATCAGCGCGTGAACTCTACCAGTCAACTAAACTAATTTTTGTCTAAACACATTTTTCAATAATATATTTTAATGAGCAAGAACATATCCAACCTTGTATTCCGCGAATGAAGATGAAAGAATGCGCTTGACATCTTCAGCTTCTTCAAATGGAGCAGTTGTGAGAACTCGAGTTGCCAGTTGACCTTCTTTGACAAAGTGAGCCGTGACGCTGAGAAGTTGCTGCATCATAGCTTCACTGCGCCTAAGATCGGAGTCGAAAAGATCGGAGTCGAAAAGTTCAGCACCGACGCTGATCCATCGGGCGGCGTCGAGTTCGTTCTGGAGCGCCTTTTTATACTCGCCGACCATCTCTTCCATGAGCGCCGCGTAGCTGCCGCGTGGCTTGATCGAGTACGATGGTGCGGCAGTCTTGAAAAAATGCCGGAAGCCATCCGACTCGGTCGTGGACAGCGGAAGCCCGTCAAGAGTGAGCCAGTGAACGAGAGCTCTATCCAGTCGGCGAGACTGGCTCGATGAAGAGATCGCCATGCTGAAGGAGTCTTCGACCGTCAGCTGGCGCGTCCGCGACTTCTTCGAAGGCGACTCCACTGCTTCCTCGCCAGTTCCAGTGAACTGGCGTGACCGACTAACAATAGTCCGCATTGTCACGTTTATTTCTATTTGTGATCACTTTATTATATTCATAGTTATTGCTTAAATTAGCAGTTTGCTTGTGTTCTGGCCGGTGCAAATTCATAAAGGTCTTTGTTATAATTTACACAAAGAAAAAACTTATACATAAGTGTTCCAGCTAATTTTAATGATTTTTTTTGTGTAAAAAAAAATTTAAAGAAAAGCTCACCGTTCCGATTCACCGCAAATTTTTGTCCACAGTTTTGGATGCTTCTTTTCAAAGTGGTACTTCAGGCCCGCCGAAGGGTTGTTCGTTTGCGTCGATATCTTGTGGAAACACTCGACGCAGCGAACTCCTTCAGCCGACTTCTTTATGTAGGGATCGTATTTACTCATCTGAAAGTGAGTGATAAATAAATAAAATTAGCTGTTATTTTTATCAAAACTATATAGGTTCGTTTTTATATTTAACCCATCAAAGACCACGACAAAAAATAACTTATGGTTAGCCAAAAACGCGCATCTTTGCATGAAAGCATTCCTTAAATGTATGAGGCAAAAGGCAACTAAAGCATAACTCATATTCTGGTGATAAGTGATGCATGGTTGGCAGCACAAAATGTTCATAATCTCTACGTGTTCTCTCATTCCCTCGCATTATCTTCTCTCATACTTTCTCTCCTGCCTTCTTATCAGCTACCCTTCGTAACTCTCTTCCATCGAACGCTTTGCTTTCACCAGAAGAAGAAGTGGAAAATGAACAAATGTATCTTCGTATAGATGACTGTTGAAATCTTGTTATTATAAAATTCGTCAATAAACGGGTATTACTTACTTATTCGTCTTTTTTTAACGAAAATATATTTTTTACATTACCATTTCGATGTAAGAGTGGAAATGAACAGTGTTGCTGAAGACATTCCATCAACAAACTTTATTGATTTATAAAAATGCGGGAAGGAGAGTATGGGTATCTCTACAGTATACCAGAGGGAGAACGGTAGGTCATACGAATCACGCCGTGTCAACGTCCTTGAGTATGACGAGGACACTTTTGTTGGCAGCCTGTCTCCGCTCTCCTTCGTCTCCTTTTTCGCCTGATGCTCAACGAGCGCGCCGGTACTAGAAAAGTGAATTAGTAATTATCAGACGATCATAGAGGCAACTAAAAATTAGATCTTATCATAATCGGTTTTTCCTGCTTTTTCGAGTCGAAAACGAGCAAAGAAGTCTACGAGCTGACAGAGGCATATCGGTGCGGGCGGAGACGTAACTGAACTGAGGAATGCCGCATCTGCAAGACGACAGAATTTATTGCTTTTTTATTTAATTGATTTATTCTTATAAATATTCAACGATTAAGACGACTAGAATAACAATAAATTAATAACAATAAAACCTACCGTTTCTTGTGGTGCGAATGCTCGGGAAGCATGCAGAGACGCGAGTTGTCCGAGGCGGCGAGCGAGCGCGTCAGCTCGTGGAGAATATGAAAGGGGAGAGAATGGACGGTTGGGCGGGGCCTATTTGGTAATGAGTGGGCGGAGTCTATTTGTAGAAAGTGGGCGTGGCCTAACCGGTGGCGAAAGCCCGAGCTTGCGAGCTCGCTCTTTGATGGCGGTCCGCTGCTCGGCGTGAAGGTACTCGACGCGCACGACGCCGAAGAGACTCGTGGCGGCGAGACGAGAAGACGGACGAGGCTGGCCTAGAAAAATTCAAATGTAAATTTATTTTTCGCGCCACTTTGAGAAGTGGCGGGAATCATGAAAATTCAAAAACTAACTAGCAAGCCAGCGGAGCATCGCGTCCGCCGCCTGCAGCTCGTCCACGACGAACAAATCGCAGCTAAACGGAACACAGGGCTGTTTTTTGGTGACGTCATATCGTTGGAAACAAATGAACATTACTTGTCAATTAATTAATTATATTTTTATGACAAGGATTAAGAACAGTGCTGACCGAGAGAGAATCCGCGTGAGAATAGCGAGAGGAATTCGAAGAAATTCGGAGGAGCGGCAGAGCTTCTGAGAAATGTGTGTCAATTCAATTCCTTGACATGAGCTGCTCTATAATACTTTAGAAATTTAGTAAACAAAGAATCAACTAGGAGCTGCACTAATTGATTTTCTTGAAATTTCTTAAATTTAATTTAAATTAGAATTCCCGCCACTCGCCTGGAAGTGCGTGACGGCCACGTCGAGGAGGAGGGCGTCTTCGGTCGACGGAGACAGCGGCAGTAGATTCATGATGAGGCAGCACTGAAAGGGAAGAGGGCACAGAGAAATAAAGAATTAAGAAATAAATTAAATAAATAATCTAATGGAGCAAATCGATAATTAAACAAAGTAATTAAATTGGATAAAAATCGTTATCCATCGCAGAAAAAGAAGAAAGAAGCTGACCTGAACGACATTCTCGATCGTCTTATTCGAAACGGAGATGAGAAGCTGAAATAAAGTGATAAAGAAAGGAAGTTGCGAAATCTTGAAGAGTTTTATCTTGAATCTTGGAACAACACGAAATACATTAATTAGTAGTTCAAGTATATTTGCTTATCCCCTTGCTCGATCCTCAGCCCTTCTTCCCCCTATTTACAACTATGAACCTCTCGATCCTGGAGAAACTTGACGAACGCCTCGACAGTCTTTACTTCGAAGGGAATTAAGTCGAGACTCGTGATTGGTTCTCCTCGTCAAACATCTTAAAAAACGTTTGTCAAGATTCAGCGGTTAAAAAGCTATGATTTTGCTCAATGATTTAAAGTAATAATGAAAAATTCTTTAACAGTTTGTATTTTTCTATTATCTTCTTTACGTATTGTCTGGTCGGGATAATTTTGGCATAAGAAAAGAAGCCAAGAGACGTTAGTGACGGTAACAAAATAAGTAGGTCAAATTTCAGGGAGGAGTCCTTATAACCGATAGGGAAAAGAGGCGGGGGTCCTTATTGTGACCTTTTTCGGATCGGCAATAAGGACTCTCTCCCTTACGATTGGCATAATATCTCGTGCGGGCAATAACGTATCCCAGAAGAGATTGTTGCTGGCAACTTAGTCACCTTTCCAAAGCGTCGCGAGCATTCGATCAACTGGCGAGTGCTCACGAAGAACTCGCCGCCTGAAGCAGAAATCGTTTAGAAACATATATATCTATATATATTTTCCATTTTTAATTTATTTTCTATGAATTACATATTTCAAAATGAACTGAAGAAAACCCCCGACCATTCGCATCGCCTTCATCTCGGATGCTACGCAGACGAATACGAGGCGATTCAGCAGGTGGAAGGGCCTGACGCGGCGGCGCAAGTGGCTGAGGCGCACGCGACGCAGCACGCGACGCGTCGCGCTTCTCGCCCTTCTTGCGAGCAAAGCGGCGGCCGCGCTGTAGGAAAGGATTAGAATGTACTCATATACTAAGAAATATTTCTCCTTATTTGACAAAAGTAAATAAGGAGAAATATCCTTGTTTTTCTTTCCATTGGACAAAAATGTTTTGAAAGAAAGAATTTTGGCTGAAGAAATTTAAGATATGAAATTGTGAGCGATTTTGTGACAAATAACAAAAGGTGAACCCGGATGAGTTGGATGAGCTGCTCTCCTTTGCCGCCTTGCCGATCTTCACGCGTCGCGGCATTCGGAAATTAGTTTTATAATTATGTTTTTAAGGAGCTTTCAAATATGTTTGACACATAAAATTAATATATTAAAAAATATATTCGTATAAGAAAAGGAAATATTAACAATATAATAAACAGCAAGAAACAAGAAAAATTTCTACTTCTAGATTGAATGACGAGAGCCGATCTCGAGTGCAGCCGCCTGCGAGCGGAGAATCGGATGAGAATGACAATGTTACTCGTGCAAGAATTGTTCAAGGCGCTTAAACGCAAGAAGACATGTTTTCTCTGGGGCGAACAATTTGCAGACATTAAGAGAAAACAAGAGAAAAGAAAACTTTCGGGTGACCGAATAATCGAAGTTGTCAGGATCAAGATATTAATATTTCTTCCATCTTTCCTCCCTTTCTCTCCCTCTTTCTCTGTCTCTCTCTCTATCTTCATTGTTACCCTCAATGTGATAATTCCTTGCAAAGTTTGACCGTGCTGGAACGCTTGATAAGCATTGACGTATTGGTTGCTCGTCGTGAACTTGCAATAAACTCTCGGAATTTAATTTAATGTGAAGCATTCTTTCTTTTTCTAGAAACTCACTTAATAATGCGTAATCATCTTATAATTCAGTTTTTCGTTGAACTTTCTGCCTTGTCCTTTCTATTTGCAGCACGAATCATATTTATAGTTTTATCACGATCTCAAACTTGGTAATTAAACCTTTACGTTCGATACATACGGTCTTGGCATTATTATTATTTCGAGAGATAATGTGAATTGGCGAGACCTGAAGAGGAAAGGAAAACTTATCATCGGAAACTAATCAAAAAATAATATCTTCGATATTACAAAGGCGTAGAATAGAGAAAGCGAAATTTATTTCCCGCTTATCAAAATAAAGAAAGCGGGCAGGAAGATGTAAAAGAGGGTGATTCATTTGGAAAGGGGAAAAAGTGAAATAGACTCGGAGTTACCCGACATTTCTATGTAGAAGACGATTGTTTGAATAAAGAAACGAATTCGTAGAGAACCTTTAGCGCTTGTTCATAAAGTGAATGGGAGAAAGATGTTTCGTTGCAATCTTTGCCAACCTTTGGACGTTGTTCTATTCAGACGAGTTCTTTGGCCATTTGTTCGGCCGCTTCTGGACCAGTTTGGATTTGCTCGCAGCTTGCGCATCACTTGTTGAGAAAAGAGTAGTATGAATGGCAACTCAAACTATTTGGGTGATAAAATGTTTTCAACATGAAGAGGAAATAGAGTGAAAGAGTCCAGAGGTAAATCAGGTGGAAGGTTGGGAAGATAACATTGAAAAAAATTCATTTGATCGGACTGACAGTACACTCGGAGTCATCCTTGCCGGTCCTCTTTCTCCCTTCTTCTCGTCTGCCCCGCCTCTTGAGCGTTTGATTACTGCAAGGATAATCTTATTGCCTCCTGTTTTTCCCCTTCTTCTTTCTCTCTCAACAACTTGTCCATTCTTTTCTCCACCAGTTTTTGGACTCATTATTCGTCTTCCTTCTTTCTCGACTTCTTACTAATGGACTGGGAAGTACAAAGCCAAGACATAGAGCACCGCTCAACAACCAGGGGTGCAGGAACTTTCGGATTTTTCGGAAAGTATAATGAAGGAGGGAGGAGAACTCACGGAAAATTATTTTAAAAATTTTTTACAAACCGTTGTCCGCATCTTCGAAGTGGCAATATACTGTAAATCACACTTGGTTATATGTACATTTATTTTTTTTCTTCTTCTTAATCAGCAATCTGACTAATCGAAAAGTCTGAAAGGCACGGCTGACTTTAAAAATCTCCCTCAGTGTTCGTGTTTACCAAAGCCAGCAGTTCGTTGAGTTCGTGTGTAACTGAAAAACGACTAGAAAAGAGAAGAAAAAAAAAATGTTTTCTCGACCTTTATCGGCGCAAGATTCCCTGTTGAGATGTTGCTCAAATATTTTTTGCGAGCATTTTGGCTACAATTTGAAGGTAATTTTTGACGGGAAAACACACGAACGAGTGTGGCGCTTCCACCGTTCAACGTATTGGCCGCCGAGATTGCGCTTGTTGGACAGCACCCTGCCCGTTACGCTGATATTCTGCAGTATTTTTTAGAGAGTAAGAGTGAGAGAGAGAGAGACAGAGAGAGAGAGAGACAGAGAGAGAGAGAGAGTAAGAGAGAGTGAAAAGTGAGAGGAAAGAGAGAAAGAAAAAAAGAAGGAGAAAGGTTATTGCTGATGCCAGCGTTCAAATTAGCACTAAAACTAGTTCACAAATTGAGTTCTTAATAAGGAGGGAAAAATTCGGGCTAAATATTGACTAAATCATAGGAGTTAAACAAACCGACATATATTTATTTGGGACATCCGTAGATTCAACACATGGCAGATATATGACGCCATAATAGTAAATCCGCTGAATCGCTGTATACGAGCGAAGAGGTCGTCAAAAGCGTCATGTGAATTGAGAAGGAGGCATCAACGGGAAAACGGCCACTCATTCCTTTCGTCGTCTTCCTGTCTCCTCCAGTCACATACTATTCTCTATTACTCTTTCGTCTCGTTTGCTCTTTCTTTATCGCGTGCTCTCTCGCTTCAATATACTGGAAGGCTTGCTTCAGACAACTCTTCTTCTCATTTTCGTGTAGTCCTGTAGAACTTACATTCAACTATAATATTCATCAGATTGAAGAAAGTATGTCTAAATGACTTTGAACAAAGACGTAGATAATTAAAAGATGCGCTGCACCTTTTTCTTACTGTTCCATTCATTCCTGTCGTTTTGCCTCAATACAAAATAAATCATTCTTTATTATGATATATATGGTCCAGTCATTTTTCGACCTTCAACTTGCAGAATCTCTTGTTGTAGGAATCCTCTAAACGTTGAATTATGGTTTTATTTGTCAGTGCTTCACACTTTCCGAATTTTAAAAAGTTGATGGATGAGTAATGTCTCTCCTACCCAGGCTCTCTATAACACATTCTCCATCTCTTTCACTCTCTTTCTCTCTCTCTCTCTCTCTTCTCCGTACTGTCTGTTTGAGCGATCGATTTATAGGCAACAAAGTATCGAACAATGCTCTCCGTAGAATAACTCGAAGAATATTATCTGGGATTAACAAGTTGCAGTGCGGATTGAGGGGACCAAATCGTTTAGAATTGACTCGATAACTCAATGAAAATGATGACAATTAATATTTCTTTCTCTATCTTCTCGCTCCCTATTTCCGTCTCTTAACAACACTTTTTTTGCTCTCCTCCCTCTTTTTCTTGTCTCTCATTGTTCCATTGCAAACGTCTGTGCAGCAATAAACGATAGAGATTAAAAACTTTTTATTCGAAATGAAAAATAGTTTGTGAGACATTTCTTCCTTTCTCGACGTCGCACTTATAAACAAGTTTACTACGGACGGCGTATCGATCGAGCGGGCTTACGGCCTGAAAAGAAATTCTATAATTGTGGTGACATGAGTGGTGCGGTTGACGAAGGAGTAAATTCGTCCTGTTAAAAATTGAACGAAAATACCATATCTCTCGTAGTCTAGCCTCGAGGATCCAGCAAGAAGAAGAGGACATGCACCCCTTCTGGCGTTTACAAAAAGAACGTTCGATTCTCAAGTTGGCAGATGTATGCTGCCAGTGGAAATTGGAGAAGCCGCAGTGTATGAGCAAACTGGAACTAGAGATTAAGAAGAAGGAAAAGATCATTTAATAATAATTAAGTAAATAACTCAATGAATTATGCAAGCAACAAATGATCAAGAAAACGATTGCTCCTCCGCACTTGCAAAGGGGGGGGGGAGGAATGAGACAGCAATCCTCTTGCTAGCTCGCAATCAATGTGTGAGTGAATCACGGCACTGGAGCCGGGCCGGGCCATGGTTCTCTCTCTCTCTCTCTCTCTCTCTCTCTCTCTCTTTCTTTCTCTCTCTTTATGTCTGTCTCTCCTTATCATGCTATCATGTCTATCTTTTTTTCTATTTCTCTTCGTTTCCCTTTCTCCCTTTGACTATCTCTCGCACCCCCTCTCTTTCTCTCTCTCTCTCTCTCTCTCTCTCTCTCTCTCTCTAGCTACTTCTTCGGTCTCCCTCGCCTTTTCCCGTTCGCCAGATGCCTCGTGCACTTCTGCCCCATGGCTGCCTCTCAATCGTGCCCTTTTTTCGGCAGATTCTTGGTCAATTGAACTCACATTTTTGTTGAGCTGCTGATGTCGAATCGAGCTTTCTAATGAGCCCAAAGTCGTATAAATGAAGTGAAGCGGCAGACACTTTCATATATTACTTTGAATTGAAAAAGAGGAAATAACATGCGCACAAAGGACTTAATAATATTATTCTGGAGCTCTAGAAATCCAATTGCTCATCAACAGCTAGAAGTAATGATATTCGACCAGCTATTCAACTGGTTGCAGAAGTGGCTGGCCATAGGACCAGGGATTGATTGACAGAAAGAATAACTATGTATAATTCCGTAATTTCTGCTGCCAGTGATAAAATTTAGCACTAAAAGTAGTAAACAAACTGAATTATTAATAAATGGAAAAGCCTTCATTCGGGCTTAAAAATTTGTATCAAATCTTAAGAATTTAACAAACCGATATGTCTTTGGCATATCCGTAGATTGATTGATACATGGCAGATATATGCCGCCATTAATAGTAAATCCGCTGAATCGCTGTATACGAGTGAAGAGGTCGCCAGGAGCCACGGCCTCATGACGAATTGAGCACTAGGCATCAATGGGAAGACGGGAAAAGGAAGCGCCCACTCATTCCTCTCGTTGTATTCCTGTCTCTTCTAGTCTCACACTATTTCTCCAATACTCTCATGTCGCATGTGCTCTTGCTCCCTGTCTCGCATGATATCTCTATCTCTATCTCTTCTCTCTCTCTCTCTCTCTCGCGTCATCGGGCATCAGCGGGCAACCGTGATTCAGAGCTCTCTTCTCTCTATATCAATCGCCATCATAAGAATTTGCATTCTATGATCCTATGAAAGCATGGAAATTACGTCTATATGACTGGCGATGAAGATATAATAGTTCATTATAACTTTCGTCGCACTGCAGATCAAGCTCACCATTCTGATCTTCTTTTCGAAGTGGTACTTCAGGCCCGACGTCGCATTGTTCGTCTGCTTCGATATCTGGTGGAAGCACTCGACGCTGCGAACTCCTTCAGCCGACTTTTTTTTTATAATTTCTCATCTGAAAGCGAATGATAAATAAATGAAATTAGCAGTTTTCTTTATCAAAACAATCTATATAGGTTCGTTTTTTTTTATTTAACCCATCAAAGACCACGACAAAAAATATCGTTGCCAAGAACGCATCCTTGTGTGCATGAGGAAAAAGGCAACTATCCTATAAATGACGGCTGAAATCTTGTAGTTGAAAAATTCGTCAATTTTGGTTATTATTTATATATTCGTCAATTTTAACGAAAATATATTTTTAACAATACCATTTATAAAATTCGTCAATAAAAACTGTTTACGGGTACTACATTCGTTGACATGTTGCCCTAAAGTTTGAAATATTTACTCAATAAATATTTTTTAACATTACATTTTTTTAACATTACCATTTCGGTGTATGAGTCGAAATGAATGACGATTGCTGAAGACATTTCATCAACAAACTTTATTGATCTATAAAATGCGAGAAGGACAGCATGGGTGTGTCTACAGTATGCAGAGGGGGAACGGTAGGTCATACGAATCACGCCGTGTCAACGTCCTTGAGTATGACGAGGACACTTTTGTTGGCAGCCGCCGCCTTGTCTCCGTTCTCCTTCGTCTCCTTTTTCGCCTGATGCTCGACGAGTTCGTCGGTACTAGAAAAGTTAATTAGTAATTATCAGACAATCATAGAGGCACACTAAAAATTAGATCTTATCATAATCGGTTTTTCCTGTTCTTTTTTCGAGTCGACAACGAGCAAAGAAGTCTACGAGCTGACAGAGGCATGTCGGTGCGGGCGGAGACGTAACTGAACTGAGGAATGCCGCATCTGCAAGATGAAAGAATTTATTGTTTTTTTATTTAATTGATTTATTCTTAAAAATATTCAACGATTAAGACAACTAGAATAACAATAAATTAATAACAGGAAAACCAGCCGTTTCTTGTGGTGCGAATGCTCGGGAAGCATGCAGAGACGCGAGTTGTCCGAGGCGGCGAGCGAGCGCGTCAGCTCATGGAGAATATGAAAGGAGAAAGAGTGGACGGGTGGGCGGAGCATATTTGGCAAAGAGTGGGCGGAGTCTATTTGTAGAAAGTGGGCGTGGCCTAACCGGTGGAGAAAGCCCGAGCTTGCGAGCTCGCTCTTTGATGGCGGTCCGCTGCTCGGCGTGAAGGTACTCGACGCGCACGACGCCGATGAGACTCGTGGCGGCGAGACGAGAAGACGGACGAGGCTGGCCTAGGAAAATTTAAATGTAAATTTATTTTTCGCGCCACTTTGAGAAGTGGCGGGAAGCATGAAAATTCAAAAACTAACTAGCAAGCCAGCGGAGCATCGCGTCCGCCGCCTGCAACTCGTCCACGACGAACAAATCGCAGCTAAACGGAACACAGGTCTGTTTTTTGGTGACGTTATATCGTTGGAAACAAATGAATATTACTTGTCAATTAATAAATTATATTTTTATGACAAGGATTAAGAACAGTGCTGACCGAGAGAGAATCCGCGTGAGAATAGCGAGAGGAATTCGAAGAAATTCGGAAGAGCGACAGAGCTTCTGAGAAATGTGTGTCAATTCAATTCCTTGACATGAGCTGCTCTATTATACTTTAGAAATTTAGTAAACAAAAGAATCAAGTAGGAGCTGCACTAATTGATTTATTTGAAATTCCTTAAATTTAATTTAAATTAGAATTCCCGCCACTCGCCTGGAAGTGCGTGACGGCCGCGTCGAGGAGGAGGTCGTCTTCGGTCGACGGAGACAGCGGCAGCAGATTCATGATGAGGCAGCACTAGAGAGGAAGAGAAAAGAGAGAAAAAAGAATTATTATTTTTAATTCATAAATAATTAAAATAAGTAGATAAATAATTAAATGAAATATCTAAATAATTGAATAAAGTCGTTTCTGATCGTTGAGAAAGAAGAAAGAATCTGACCTGAACGACATTCTCGATCGCCTTGCCCGAAGCGGAGATGAGAAGCTGAAATAAAGTGATGAAGAAATGAAGTTGCGAATTTTTTAAGCGTTTTATCTTTGCACACCACAAGATACATTACTAGTGCAAGTATTTGATTAGCCCCTTGCTCGATCCTCAGCTGGATTCTTAGCCGTGTCACTAACCGCCTCGAGTTTCTTGATGAGCTGCTCCATGTCGTATTGCTGCGAGATGTCGATGAGTTCGGCAATCGTGTAGAAGACCAGCGAGTCGGGCAGCTCAAATCATTCATTATATCTTTATTTGTTTCAATCTCTCTTATTTTGCAACTTTCCGGACGCTCTCCAAATCTCTTTCTTCCCCCGATTTATAACTATGAACCTCTCGATCCTGGAGAAACTTGACGAACGCCTCGACGGTCTCAACCTCGAAGGCGCTTAAGTCGAGACTCGTGATGGGGTTCTCCTCGTCAAACATCTTAAGTAACGTCTGTTAATAAGCAATTCAACGGTTAAACAATTACAATTTTGCGTTGTGATTTAAAGAATCATGCAAAGTTCTTTAATAGTTTGTATTTTTCTATTATTTTCTTTACGTAGCTTCTGGTCGAGACAACTTTGGCACAAGAAACGTGGCCCAAGAGACATTATTGACGGTAACAAAATAAAGTTTGTCAAGTTTCAGTAGGAGTTATTATCGCCGATCGGGAAAGGGGGGGTCGTTATTGCCGATCTTTTTTGGATCTGCAACAAGGCTCCCTCCTTCCCGTTCGGCCATAAAAACTCGTGCGGGCAATAACACATCCCGGAAGAGATTGTAAATGGCAACTTTTTCACCTTTCCAAAGCGTCGCGAGCATTCGATCAACTGGCGAGTACTCACGAAGAACCAATCGCCTGAATCAGAAATCGTTTAGAAACTTATATATATTTATTTTCCAATTTTTAATTTATTTTCTATGAAAAATAACAAATTATCTACTTCAAAAAGAACTAAGGAAAAACCGACCATTCGCATCGCCTTCATCTCGGATGCTACGCAGACGAATAAGAGGCGATTCAGCAGGTGGAAGGGATTGACGCGGCGGCGCAAGTGGCTGAGGCGCACGCGACGCGGCACGCGACGTGTCGCGCTTCTCGCCCTTCTTGCGAGCAAAGCGGCCTCCGCGCTGTAGGAAAGGATTAGAATGTACTCATATACTAAGAAATATTTCTTCATATTTGGCATAAGTTACTTGTTTTCTTTCTATGGGACAAATAAGTTTTGAAAGAAAGAATATTGGCTGAAGAAAATTGTGATATGAAGTAGTGAGCGATTTTGTGGCAAGTAACAAAAAAGTGAACCTGCTTTCCGCTGGTGGATGAGTTGGATGAGCTGCTGACCTTGGCCGCTTTGTCAATCTTCACGCGTCGCGGCATTCGGAAATTATTTATTTTATAATTGTCTTTTTAAGGAGTTTTTCAAATATGTTTGGCATATAAAATTAATAGATTAAAAATATATTCTTATTAAAAAGAAATATTAACAATAAAATTGAATAGCAAGAAACGCAAAATCTGGCTACTTCTAGAATGAATGACGAGAGCGGATCTCGAGTGCAGCCGCCTGCGAGCGGAGAAGCGGATGAGAATGACAATGGAAATCGTGCGAGAATTGTTCCATGCGTTTTCGAAAACAAAATTTGAATACCTTTACTCCTGCACTTTACGCGCGCTAAACAAAGGTCTGGTCTGGCCCGGTTGATGCCAGAAACGGCCGTTGCACTCGAGAGTTCCGTACGCAGTGCCAAACTTCGCGAACGGGCCATTCGAGACACCGGCCTTGCCGCGGTTGAACTGGAGAGAGAGGGGCAGAGAGAGAGAGAGAGAGAGAGACAGGGAGGAGAAGAGAGAGCGAGGGTGAGAGAGAGAGAAAGAGAGTGAGAGAGAAGGAGAGCCAGAGGGACAGAGAGGAGGAGAGAGAGAAGGAGAGAGTGAGAAAGAGGGAGACAGAAATTAAAGGATGCGAAAACTCAATTTTTTTCGCTTATAAGGATGAAAACTACTGCTTGCTACTGATGAAAACTACTTATAAGGATGAAAACTTTTTAAAAAAACTTCACGTTGCTGAAAATTACTGTTAGGAGTTAGTGACTTTCGAGTTCTTTAAAGCTGCCTTACTTCGATCCTCGCCGATATTCCGGTGCACTCGAACATTCGCGTGCACATGGGAGCATTGTCCGTGTTGACCACGTCGACATCGAAGACCTTCTCTCCGTTCCCGGCTCCTGGAGCGGCGTTCACGAGTGTCTATAGAAAGAATATTTAAAAAAGTTATTGTTCAAATTGAGATTAGTAGTTATTATTTCTAGTTGTTTTATTACTGGTGAAAAAGTGATTAAAAATACATTACTATATATTAACAAATTGAAGATATAGAAAGTGATAGAAAGACCGGATCGCAAGCGCAGGGGCTCATCGTGGGCGTCGGCGGTTGGGTGGTTCGCGTAGCGCCGCAGGCATTGGAAAGAGGAAGGAGAGAAGAGGAGAGAAGAAGGAGAGAGAGCAAGAGGAGAGATGAGGCCGATGAGTCACCGTCAGTATGGAGCCTCATGCTAAAAGAAACAGTTGATATTTACAAGCATCGGACAACGAGGCAGAGAAGCTAACTGTTCACGAAAGATCATATACTATGGATAGCTGAAGCTCACAAGCACGGCCTGTCTCCTTTTGATTTATATCTGCAGTTATCACCATCAGCAAGAAGATCAATGTCATGGTGTAAAAGAAGAAGTAGTGGATTTAGTCATGAGCTTTTTCTTACTCACTTTTCGCGTATGTATGTATCAGCACTCATTTCACTTTTTTCTTCTTTCCTTTTCATTCTCATGCCACTTATTACTCTCTTTCTCTCTCACTATATATATCTATCCTTCTCTCTCTCTCTCTCTTTATCTCTATCTTTTCCTTTCATTTTCTCGCTCTCCGTTTCTCTCTCTCTTTTTCTCTCTTCCAATCACAACATTCTTACAATGATAGCCGTGGCCCTTTCCCTACCAGCGGTCTTTTCACTTCCTAAAACTCTCCCATTTGCGCAATATCTTCAATGCTCCGAGCTCGCCGGTCTAGTCATCTTTTGAGCTTTGCCCCTAGCAAAATGGAGGGGTGAAAAGCTCAACTTGAACGAGATTCGCCTGTGGTTGCTACACTTTACATTTCACTTCTTTTTCATCCCTTTATTCTTTCAATCTCGATTAAAACCAACAACATCCCTGAATTACTCCACTCATTTTACAAAAAAACGTATTCATTTATACAGCGTTTTGCTTATTGTTAGATATGTTAGATCTTCAAATGCAGATACATACATACGTACTATGAATGCAAGAATAATAAATTATTTGAAAAACAAAACATTTGGCTTAATTATTCCTGCTTAATCGTGAAGGAGAAGCAACGAAAGTCAAGGTGGCATAAAAAAAGCCAAAAACTCACTCTTGAAAAAAAAAACTCACCCCTTTTGCCTGACTCAAGGCCGAGATAGTATTTTAATTAGAGAGACGCAACTACAGTGATCAGGAGTTGCGGTTTAGTTTCGTGCTCCTTTTAGAGGGACGAGGGCGGAAGAGTCGACTCAGTCGAAGTGGCAGACGAAGGAGGATTGCCTGCAGTGCACTCTCTTCGCTTGCGCCGTTTGCAGCAGCATGGGCAGCAACTGGAAGAAAATAGGGATAACGGACTCTCTTTCTTTAAACAATATGAATCACTTAATAAAGATTAATAAAAAATAATGTGACTCTCACCCGCAACCGCTGCATCCACATCCACATCCGCAGCAGGGACAGCAGCAGCAGTTGTTGCAGCAGTTATTGCAGCAACAGTTGCGATTGCCACAGCAGCAATTGTGGCAGCAGCAACACTTTTTGCAGCAACAACAACATCACTTTTTGCAGCAGCAACAGTGGTTGCAGCACTGAATTCCCATTCTTAGGATGCTCAAGTTGTGACTCATTCAGAGATATCCAAAAGATTCTCACGTTATGGCAGCAATTGTTGCAGCAGTTATTGCAGCAACCGCCACAGCAACCACAGCATCGCTTGTCTCTTCCGGCCACTGAAGTCGAGGTAGAAGAAGGCTTTGGGGCAAAGGATTCGAAGCGGACAACAGCAGCCGATGGAATTGAGGTCGCCTTCTTGGGTAGTGGAGTTGTTGATACAACGAGTCCTACCAGGAAGGTTAGGAGAAGAACAGAAGAAGTGAGATAATGCACTGCCGGAGAGTGAGAGCGTGATGTTGGACTGTCCCGGTCAACCGCAGTTTTATATTATCCTCGCCCTGTCAGATATTTAGTGAGAAGCTGAAGAGCAAATAGATCGAGTGGTCAGCTTCAAGGAGCCAAAGCAAACTTCGCATGGCATCGGAAGAAAATTAAATTTATAAAGTGCATAAATTTAATTCAACGAATTTTACTAGCAGTCTTTTTAAATGAACATAGCGATTTTCGTAAATTACAAATACTAGTGAAATAGCTCATCAATTAACGATAACTTGGAGAGTGAAAGAATTTCCGTGTTATGTCCACTTGAATTTTTGCTTGATCTTTAGAGCGAGAGCCTGTAATTCTCACCTTCAAGATATTCTTCAGAGGCTCTCGAGTGAGGGAAGAGGTGGGTATAAAATGCCCGCCACTAGAACGAATCCATCATCCGGCTCAACTTCACCCTCCAGCAATGCATTCTCTCACTTCTTCCGTTCTTCTTCTCACCTTCCTGGCTTCACTTGTTCTGTCAACAACTCAAGTACCTACGAAGGTGTCTTCAACAGAACTCTCAGTTTCTCCGGCTGTTGTTGCCCGCTTCAAAGCCTTCACCTCAAAGCCTTCTTCTACCTCAACTTCGGTGGCAGGAAGAGACAAGCGATGCTGTGGTTGCTGTGGCGGTTGCTGCAATAACTGCTGCAATAATTGCTGCAATAACGTGAGAATCCTTTGAATATCCCTGTCACAACTTGAGCATCCTAAGAATGGGAATTCAGTGCTGCAACCACTGTTGCTGCTGCAAGAAGTGCTGTTGTTGCTGCTGCAAAAAGTGTTGCTGCTGCCACAACTGCTGCTGTGGCAATCGTAACTGCTGCTGCAATAACTGCTGCAACAACTGCTGCTGCTGTCCCTGCTGCGGATGTGGATGTGGATGCTGCGGTTGCAGGTTTGTTTTTGTCTGCATCCTAGTAATAACAACTCCTTAACTGATTCTGACTTTAAAATGCTGCAGTTGCTGTCCCTGCTGCTGCAAACGTCGCAAGCGACGAAACTGCACTGCTGCCCAGCTTTCCGTCGCAGCCTCAACAGTCTAGATTATCGCCGTGAGGACAAACGATGGAAAGAATAATTTATTTTAGCTTCTCATGTACATGTACATACATCCTGAATAAATATTTCAACATTTAAAGGATATCACCAGCGAATAGCTGGCAAAGAACCCAAAAAAGGCATTTGGCCCATTAAAGACTTTTGCTACCACTAACCGCAGTATGCTCTTCTCACTCGTCAATTTCTCGGAACGCTGTGATCCTCCCAGCTCACAATCATTCCTGATGCCCTTCGTAATCTATCCACAGAAATTTTCGGTTCCGCAATTGGCTTGGGAGCGAAGCTGTTTAAGAAAAACCCGGCAAGTGTTGGTTGCGCTCACCTATATGCATGCTTCCAGGTGGGCGAGTTCTTTTTTTTTAATATGGCGGGACCATCAATTTTTTTTAATATGGCGGGAAGTTCTAGCATTCAGATAGTTCAAAGTGCATGAGGGAGAGAAGACACGGTATTCCCCAAGCCATTTTTGTTTAAAACGAATAAAAATAGTTCATTAGGTAACTCTTTTTGTGTCCAAATTACAAAAAGTGTAAGAAGTGTTATTCAAATACTATTCAGAGAAAGCAGCGTTGGATAAAAATTCATGGTCACTTCATCCGTTTTCTCCGATAGCGCCTGGTCGGTCTTGGCATTCTTCTCAGTCTTGGCTTCTTCCAAGCCTCGGCATTTAACATGAACAGTAGTTAAAAAGTTCAAATGTATCGTGGCAGGTCCTGACACGATGACTGAGAAGGTAGAGGAATTCCTCTCGAAGCACCATGCTGCCGCTGCTTCTGCTGCTTTTCGTTGCTTTGGTGGCTGCGCTGCCGGTGCCCGAAGCCCCGCGCCAGCTCGACATTGGAACTTCTCAGGTTGAGAAGATTTAATAAGAGGTCGCCTAGATCACCAACGAACGACGAAAATGTGACAGTTAACTAATTTATTTTTAAAATATGTATTATATTATATTATATTTTATTTTCTTCTCAGGGATTCATCGACGCTGGAAAGATGCTTGCAGCTGCCATGAATACAAGTGTTCGTTTTTTGAACTTTTTTTTAAATGTATTTTTCGCTTATCGGGTAAATGTGCCGATATAATGCACGGGGATCAGTCACATGGAAGTGGGCGATCCATTGGACAGATTTCGTCCAAGTGGCCGACAAAGATTAGGCGGAACCTATCCGTGTTAGCCATGCGGTTCTCCGGGAGCTCCCAAGGTTTTGACGATGGTCGATCGCGGGGAAGTGCGGGTCGGGGGCGAACTTGTATTTTTGATATGGGATAAATTAGGTACTAATTACAAGTATACAAAATATAGGTTGATCCATGCTCAAAGTCTCTCGACTTTCATCTCTTTCCCTCTCTTTCTCTCTCTCTCTCTCTCTCTCTCTCTCTCTCTCTCTTTCTCCGTGTCTCTCTCTTTCTTTCTCTTTCTCTGTCCCTCGTCTCTCTCTCCCTCTCCCTCTCTCTCTCTCTCTCTCTCTCTCTCTCTCTCTCCTCTCCGTTTCAGTCTCTCGGTGCCTGGCCAATGCTGACCCCGGACTGGGATTCGGATGCCTTTGACCTGACTTCACTGCTTGCCCATCTTTCCTCTCACCTCTCTACAACTCCTTTTCTGACTGTCTCCGTCGGCAGTGATCTGACAAACAATACGCGACGCATTCTTAAGGGAACTCTACAAAAACAAACCATTATATTTTTGGAAGTATTTCTTTTTCAACCAGCCTTTTTTCTATTGCGTTATGGAGATGTGTAGATCTCACATTTTCTTCCCCAATTTGTAACTTACATCTTTTAATTTAGCTTGAAAAAGGAGTGCCCACCATCGGAGAGCCCGACTTCTACCAGAATGAGGCAGAGCATGCCAAGGAGATCAGAGCGTATAAACAGTTCGTGTTCGAGACGGTTAGCAGAGGAAAATTACTGTTCAATTATTTAACCTTGTAGGTATTCAACCGGACTCTACTAGTTTCTTTCCACCCAGGTAATTTCCCTCCCCCCCCCTCAGGTGTCGCTAATCGCGTCTGACGCTGGCGTTGAAATATCGAAGAAGAAGCTCCGCGAGGACATTGAAAAGGTCTTCGAGCTGGAAAAGCGACAGACAATGAGTGGACTGAACGAGCCAATAATGCTGGACGAAATGAACAAGACTAATATTCTGAAGCTCAGCCAATTGCATACGGCCTTTCCGCTTGTTCGCTTCAGTATTTTTATCACTCTTATTTATTTTATTTATTTTTTTATTCATTTATCTATAATCCTTAAAATCAAATTGCTCCTCGTGCAAAATATAATAAGATTTTGCAGATTGACTAGCCTCGGTACTTCAAGCTGTTAGCCCCCTCGCTTTTCGCCTACTTCGATGCTGATCCTGACGTTGACGTTTACAATTTGCCCTACTTGCAACGCCTGAAAGAACTGCTCAAGTGGGTCTTCAAATTCTCAAAAAAAAATTTAACTATACTTTCGAGGTACTATTTAAGTGAGTGAATAGAAAGCTTTCAGTGAGACAGACTCGCGTGTAGTGGCCGACTACATATTTTTCTCGTACGCGCAGACCTTCATGACCTTCAAGATGCCGTTGTTGGACTCGAGATATGCTGAGATTGGACAGGTAGGGGTTGGGCCCTCCTTCAGGGCCGACCACGAGGGCCGGGGCCGACCTCGGTCGACCTTGGGGGCCGAGGCCGGATATTTTCGGCCCCCAGCCACCCCTGCCTATGAGTATCGCAATTTGCAGCGTTTGGCCAAGATCATAAAAGGTCCGGAGGCTTCTCCTCCAGAGCGGTCTATAATGTGCCGCTCTGCGGTTCAGGGTCTGAACCACGCGATCAGCGCTCTTTACATTGAGAATCACTTCAACGAGGTACTCTTGTGGCCGTCTTCCCGTGTTCCTCAAACCGTACGATCCTTTGCTTGAGGAGGCGAAAGCGGCGACGGAGGCGATGATCGAAGAGATCAAGGAAGCTTTTCGCGAGTCAATCGAAGGCAACGAGTGGATGGACAACAACACGAGAAATGTTAGATCGTCTTAGATAGTCACAGGCCCTGATAGTGCGGCCTCCGAATACTAAATACTTGCACTCAAAACGTTAGATTCGTTCAACTTCTTTCAGGAAGCACTGAAGAAGCTCGGCTCCGTCATCCGCAAGATTGGCTATCCCGACTGGATTTTGGATGACGCGAAGCTGGACAGCTTCTATGAGGCTGTAAATTATTTATAAATGCGAAAATTCGGAGTCATAAAAAAAGAATATTTCTTCATGTTCCTCTAGTTGGATGTCCTGCCAACGGACTCGTTCGCCGAGGGAATGGCCAAGTTTCTTAAGTGGCAAGCCCACTTTGCATTTGGCCTCCTCCTCGAGCCCATCGATCGATTCGACTTTGCCGGGAATCCGGCCGCTGTCAACGCTTACTACAATAAAGAACGCAACGACATCTGTCAGCCCAACGGCTTGCCAATATATATACTATATATATATATATATATATATATATATATATATATATATGTATATATATATATAATGTATAATGTATATTGTTGTACACACAGAAAATGAGCACACCCTTTATCGCTCACTCACAAGCGGCGATTTAAACGCTCCGGAACAATTCTCATTTTTGATTTACTAATACATTTATTTTAAAGCTTATGTATGTATAGACAAATTGTCCACAAGCCCATATCGATTGTCAGATTTCCCTGCCGCGATTCTGCAGCCGCCTTTCTTCTGCCACGGCTTTCCACTCGCACTCAATTATGGCGCCATCGGAACAATCATCGGACACGAGTTCACACATGGATTCGACGATAATGGTGAGAAACGGACAATTTTGCCATTTTTAAAGTTAAAAAAAGGACTATTCTTGCGGAATGAAACTATTTTTATATTACAGTAAAATATAACCCTCCTACACGGCGCAGGCAAAAACTATGATGGCAACGGAAACAAGCACGACTGGTGGAAGCCGGAGACCAAAAACAAGTTTGAAGAACGCTCTCAGTGTTTCGTCGAACAATACTCCGCAGAACATGTTAGCTAACTTAATTGATTATCGTAGTTTTACTAATTGCATGCGTGCTTCGGCAATCGAAACTCTAATAGTTCGACCGAGTCCGTCTGAACGTGAATGGAAGACTAACGCTCGGCGAAAACATCGCAGACAACGGCGGCATCAAGCAATCTTTTCAAGTTCGTTTTGAACTTTTAAAGCGGTTCTCTACAGCTGAAACTATTCGGAGTAGTAGTAGCTGTAGATCAAAAGCTGAAAACGTTTTTCACTTGAAATCATTGTGGCAGGCCTACCGCAAGCATCTCCAGACGCACGGCCCCGAACCTCGCACGCCCCTCGTCGATCAGCTCACCAATGAACAACTCTTCTTTGTCGGCTATGCGCAAGCAAGCCATTAAGCATAATTTTTGCAAAGTACCGTATGTTCGTGATCTGAAGTCGCTTTAAGATCCATAAAATATTTGAATTTAGGCGGGAACAACAAACCACATTGTCTGTTTAGCCGTGGTGCCGCAACGTGAAGACGGAGAGGCTGGCCATTCAGCTGCGCGACGACGAACATTCGCCTGACAGCACTCGCGTCAAAGTCGTTCTTTCGAATCTGCCAGAATTTGCTGAGGTCCCTAGGGATTTTATCAATAATTCACATTTTCTTGAAATATGCAAAAGCATTCTTGAAATTGGTCCAGAAGTAAATTTAAAAAAAAAAACATGTAACGAATGTCAAAGCTGTCCTTTCAGGCGTATAATTGCCCGGTCGGCTCCGCTATGAATCCTGGCGAAGAGAAGCGTTGTTCAGTCTGGTGAAAGGCACATCTTCACGCCTTATGCTCATCCCGATAAATGCTTGTGTTGATTACACTACAGACACAGTCACATCATTTATTAGACGAAAGAGAGAGAGAGAGAGAGAGAGAGAGAGAGAGAGTTAGATGAAGAGAGTGTGCTCTGGCAAGCACGATGAGATATCCTAATCAATCCTGATCCCATCCTGATTTGTTTTAGCTTTTGTACTCTCGTTTAGTTACATATTTTTCTTGTGTGGCCCGGGAGTGTTCGGGCAAGCGTCCTGGAGAATAGGCGGAGCGATTGGCTCCGCCTCTCTTATCCTAATCAATCCTGTTTTTCCTACTTGCCACTTCTTCTTCTTCTCGGATCCTTTGTACTTTACATGTCTTTTTCATGATGTGCTCTTAAATAAATATGTTTAACTTTGTTTGTATTACATGCATTCTGCCATTGACTGTTTGTATGTGACCACACAGAGGACGAAAATATTAAATTCCAAGGGGTCTGAGGGGCCTGTATTTCGGCCCCCAACGGTCTGTATTTCCGCACCCAGCGGTCTGTATTTCGGCCACCAAGGGTCGGATAGACCCCTTCATGCCACGTAAAGCACACAATAGTTCACTATGTCCACACGGTAAACCATGACCATGACCGCCATGGTAAACATGGGCATGGTAGGACGTTCCTTTCGCAGGAACACAGAGATACCGATCTGCAGCACTCAAACATTCAGCCGGACTTTCCTAGTTTATTTCCACCAAGGTAATCCCCTCACATGTCACTAATCGCGTCTGACGCTGACGTTGAAATATCGAAGACAAAGATCCGCGAGGACATTGAAAAGGTCTTCGAGCTGGAAAAGCGACTGAGGTATCCTGTATGAGCCAAGAGAGCCAAGTTTGCTGGAAGACCTAGTTTTTTTTTAGTTTGAAACGGTATAAAATGCAGCTGATTGTGAGAGTATGCTTGCGAGCCAGAAGCAAAGTAACAATGATGATGAAAAATAAATAAGATGTATGAAGTGATATTACTGCATTGGAAGAGGACGAATTCACCTGGCCATGCGTACGTACATTCAATGAATGGAAAAAGAGAACGAAAAATGGAAAAATAGAACGATTACGCAAGAAGATCAAAGAAAACAAGCGGTTGTCATAGGATACAATCATAGGATTTCCAGCTATTCCGCGTAGAGAATGTCCGTGATTCGACTCGTTGCCTCGGCGACGTTGACCGATGGCCCGGGAACGCCAAAGCCGAACTTCGCATGGACAGCCGTCAGGCGCCTCGGTTTCAGGAGACTCAGAATCTGATTAAACGTTTTTCTCTTCATATTGTAAATTGATGCACAAGTTAATAATTACATTAAGAAAATCAGTTTTACCTCTCAAAACTTCGCTAAATGTGGCGTAAATTTGCGTTGAGAAAAGAAAAAAATACAAGAATACCTTGCTGAAGGACATCCACGCCAGGTTGGGCACAGCGACACGAAACATCTCCATTCGGAAGCCACCACTCTCCATGGTATTTCTACAGCTATATATGCAATTTTAAAACACTTTTATAATATTTACTTAGGCAGAATAGCCAGAGAAGAGAACAGACTAAGCAGATAAAAGTTTCGACCTTTGTACATTCTGGGCTCGATCTATAATCTGTATGTACTTTTTAGTCTCTTGCAAGCGCCAACTCCCTATTTCTCCCTCTTTTAACTGAATAGGCAGAGCTCACTCTTTGTTTAAAATTTCTTGATTTTATTCGCTTCCTTTTTCGTGCCAAAAACGGGCATTGTAGACACGTCATGCCCGATTTTTTTTCGATATTTGTACATTCTGGGCTCGATCTAGAATCTGTATGTACATTTTAGTCTCTTGCAAGCGCCAACTTCCTATCTCTCCCTCTTTTAACTGAATATGCAGGACTGACTTTTTGTTTAAAATTTCTCGATTTTATTCGCTTCCTTTTTCGTGCCAAAAACGGGCATTGTAGACACGTCATGCCCGATTTTTTTCG
Organism: Allodiplogaster sudhausi; assembly: GCA_945643635.1. NCBI lineage: Eukaryota > Metazoa > Nematoda > Chromadorea > Rhabditida > Diplogasteridae > Allodiplogaster > Allodiplogaster sudhausi. The sequence goes on along the minus strand of CALZFC010000328.1, from coordinate 3,242,926 downwards.
ACCTTTGTACATTCTGGGCTCGATCTAGAATCTGTATGTACATTTTAGTCTATTGCAAGCGCCAACTCCCTATTTCTCCCTCTTTTAACTGAATAGGCAGGACTGACTTTTTGTTTAAAATTTCTCGATTTTATTCGCTTCCTTTTTCGTGCCAAAAACGGGCATTGTAGACACGTCATGCCCGATTTTTTTCGACCTTTGTACATTCTGGGCTCGATCTAGAATCTGTATGTACATTTTAGTCTATTGCAAGCGCCAACTCCCTATTTCTCCCTCTTTTAACTGAATAGGCAGGGCTCACTCTTTGTTTAAAATTTCTTGATTTTATTCGCTTCCTTTTTCGTGCCAAAAACGGGTATTGTAGACACGTCATGCCCGATTTTTTTCGAAATTTGTACATTCTGGGCTCGATCTAGAATCTGTATGTACATTTTAGTCTCTTGCAAGCGCCAACTTCCTATCTCTCCCTCTTTTAACTGAATATGCAGGACTGACTTTTTGTTTAAAATTTCTCGATTTTATTCGCTTCCTTTTTCGTGCCAAAAACGGGCATTGTAGACACGTCATGCCCGATTTTTTTCGACCTTTGTACATTCTGGGCTCGATCTAGAATCTGTATGTACATTTTAGTCTATTGCAAGCGCCAACTCCCTATTTCTCCCTCTTTTAACTGAATAGGCATTGCTCACTCTTTGTTTAAAATTTCTTGATTTTATTCGCTTCCTTTTTCGTGCCAAAAACGGGCATTGTAGACACGTCATGCCCGATTTTTTTCGACCTTTGTACATTCTGGGCTCGATCTAGAATCTGTATGTACATTTTAGTCTATTGCAAGCGCCAACTCCCTATTTCTCCCTCTTTTAACTGAATAGGCAGGACTGACTTTTTGTTTAAAATTTCTCGATTTTATTCGCTTCCTTTTTCGTGCCAAAAACGGGCATTGTAGACACGTCATGCCCGATTTTTTTCGACCTTTGTACATTCTGGGCTCGATCTAGAATCTGTATGTACATTTTAGTCTATTGCAAGCGCCAACTCCCTATTTCTCCCTCTTTTAACTGAATAGGCAGGGCTCACTCTTTGTTTAAAATTTCTTGATTTTATTCGCTTCCTTTTTCGTGCCAAAAACGGGTATTGTAGACACGTCATGCCCGATTTTTTTCGACCTTTGTACATTCTGGGCTCGATCTAGAATCTGTATGTACATTTTAGTCTCTTGCAAGCGCCAACTCCCTATTTCTCCCTCTTTTAACTGAATAGGCAGAGCTCACTCTTTGTTTAAAATTTCTTGATTTTATTCGCTTCCTTTTTCGTGCCAAAAACGGGCATTGTAGACACGTCATGCCCGATTTTTTTTTTCGATATTTGTACATTCTGGGCTCGATCTAGAACCTGTATGCACATTTAGTCTCTTGCAAGCGCCAACTCCCTATTTCTCCCTCTTTTAACTGAATAGGCAGGGCTCACTCTTTGTTTAAAATTTCTTGATTTTATTCGCTTCCTTTTTCGTGCCAAAAACGGGCATTGTAGACACGTCATGCCCGATTTTTTTCGACCTTTGTACATTCTGGGCTCGATCTAGAATCTGTATGTACATTTTAGTCTATTGCAAGCGCCAACTCCCTATTTCTCCCTCTTTTAACTGAATAGGCAGGACTGACTTTTTGTTTAAAATTTCTCGATTTTATTCGCTTCCTTTTTCGTGCCAAAAACGGGCATTGTAGACACGTCATGCCCGATTTTTTTCGACCTTTGTACATTCTGGGCTCGATCTAGAATCTGTATGTACATTTTAGTCTATTGCAAGCGCCAACTCCCTATTTCTCCCTCTTTTAACTGAATAGGCAGGGCTCACTCTTTGTTTAAAATTTCTTGATTTTATTCGCTTCCTTTTTCGTGCCAAAAACGGGTATTGTAGACACGTCATGCCCGATTTTTTTCGACCTTTGTACATTCTGGGCTCGATCTAGAATCTGTATGTACATTTTAGTCTCTTGCAAGCGCCAACTCCCTATTTCTCCCTCTTTTAACTGAATAGGCAGAGCTCACTCTTTGTTTAAAATTTCTTGATTTTATTCGCTTCCTTTTTCGTGCCAAAAACGGGCATTGTAGACACGTCATGCCCGATTTTTTTTCGATATTTGTACATTCTGGGCTCGATCTAGAATCTGTATGTACATTTAGTCTCTTGCAAGCGCCAACTCCCTATTTCTCCCTCTTTTAACTGAATAGGCAGGGCTCACTCTTTGTTTAAAATTTCTTGATTTTATTCGCTTCCTTTTTCGTGCCAAAAACGGGCATTGTAGACACGTCATGCCCGATTTTTTTCGACCTTTGTACATTCTGTTCTCGATCTAGAATCTGTATGTACATTTTAGTCTCTTGCAATCGCCAACTTCCTATCTCTCCCTCTTTTAACTGAATAGGCAGGACTGACTTTTTGTTTAAAATTTCTTGATTTTATTCGCTTCTTTTTCGTGCCAAAAGCGGGCATTGTAGACAGGTCATGCCCGATTTTTTTCGACCTTTGTACATTCTGGGCTCGATCTAGAATCTGTATGTACATTTTAGTCTCTTGCAAGCGCCAACTTCCTATCTCTCCCTCTTTTAACTGAATGGGCAGGACTGACTTTTTGTTTAAAATTTCTCGATTTTATTCGCTTCCTTTTTCGTGCCAAAAAAGGCATTGTAGACACGTCATGCCCGATTTTTTTCGACCTTTGTACATTCTGGGCTCGATCTAGAATCTGTATGTACATTTTAGTCTATTGCAAGTGCCAACTCCCTATTTCTCCCTCTTTTAACTGAATAGGCAGGGCTCACTCTTTGTTTAAAATTTCTTGATTTTATTCGCTTCCTTTTTCGTGCCAAAAACGAGTATTGTAGACACGTCATGCCCGATTTTTTTTTTCGACCTTTGTACATTCTGTACTCGATCTAGAATCTGTATGTACATTTTAGTCTCTTGCGAGCGCCAACTTCCTATCTCTCCCTCTTTTAACTGAATAGGCAGGGCTCACTCTTTGTTTAAAATTTCTTGATTTTATTCGCTTCCTTTTTCGTGCCAAAAACGGGTATTGTAGACACGTCATGCCCGATTTTTTTCGACCTTTGTACATTCTGGGCTCGATCTAGAATCTGTATGTACATTTTAGTCTCTTGCAAGCGCCAACTCCCTATTTCTCCCTCTTTTAACTGAATAGGCAGAGCTCACTCTTTGTTTAAAATTTCTTGATTTTATTCGCTTCCTTTTTCGTGCCAAAAACGGGCATTGTAGACACGTCATGCCCGATTTTTTTCGAAATTTGTACATTCTGGGCTCGATCTAGAATCTGTATGTACATTTTAGTCTATTGCAAGCGCCAACTCCCTATTTCTCCCTCTTTTAACTGAATAGGCAGGGCTCACTCTTTGTTTAAAATTTCTTGATTTTATTCGCTTCCTTTTTCGTGCCAAAAACGGGTATTGTAGACACGTCATGCCCGATTTTTTTCGACCTTTGTACATTCTGGGCTCGATCTAGAATCTGTATGTACATTTTAGTCTCTTGCAAGCGCCAACTCCCTATTTCTCCCTCTTTTAACTGAATAGGCAGAGCTCACTCTTTGTTTAAAATTTCTTGATTTTATTCGCTTCCTTTTTCGTGCCAAAAACGGGCATTGTAGACACGTCATGCCCGATTTTTTTTTCGATATTTGTACATTCTGGGCTCGATCTAGAATCTGTATGCACATTTAGTCTCTTGCAAGCGCCAACTCCCTATTTCTCCCTCTTTTAACTGAATAGGCAGGGCTCACTCTTTGTTTAAAATTTCTTGATTTTATTCGCTTCCTTTTTCGTGCCAAAAACGGGCATTGTAGACACGTCATGCCCGATTTTTTTCGACCTTTGTACATTCTGGGCTCGATCTAGAATCTGTATGTACATTTTAGTCTATTGCAAGCGCCAACTCCCTATTTCTCCCTCTTTTAACTGAATAGGCAGGACTGACTTTTTGTTTAAAATTTCTCGATTTTATTCGCTTCCTTTTTCGTGCCAAAAACGGGCATTGTAGACACGTCATGCCCGATTTTTTTCGACCTTTGTACATTCTGGGCTCGATCTAGAATCTGTATGTACATTTTAGTCTATTGCAAGCGCCAACTCCCTATTTCTCCCTCTTTTAACTGAATAGGCAGGGCTCACTCTTTGTTTAAAATTTCTTGATTTTATTCGCTTCCTTTTTCGTGCCAAAAACGGGTATTGTAGACACGTCATGCCCGATTTTTTTCGACCTTTGTACATTCTGGGCTCGATCTAGAATCTGTATGTACATTTTAGTCTATTGCAAGCGCCAACTCCCTATTTCTCCCTCTTTTAACTGAATAGGCAGGACTGACTTTTTGTTTAAAATTTCTCGATTTTATTCGCTTCCTTTTTCGTGCCAAAAACGGGCATTGTAGACACGTCATGCCCGATTTTTTTCGACCTTTGTACATTCTGGGCTCGATCTAGAATCTGTATGTACATTTTAGTCTATTGCAAGCGCCAACTCCCTATTTCTCCCTCTTTTAACTGAATAGGCAGAGCTCACTCTTTGTTTAAAATTTCTTGATTTTATTCGCTTCCTTTTTCGTGCCAAAAACGAGTATTGTAGACACGTCATGCCCGATTTTTTTTTTCGACCTTTGTACATTCTGTACTCGATCTAGAATCTGTATGTACATTTTAGTCTCTTGCGAGCGCCAACTTCCTATCTCTCCCTCTTTTAACTGAATAGGCAGGGCTCACTCTTTGTTTAAAATTTCTTGATTTTATTCGCTTCCTTTTTCGTGCCAAAAACGGGTATTGTAGACACGTCATGCCCGATTTTTTTCGACCTTTGTACATTCTGGGCTCGGTCTAGAATCTGTATGTACATTTTAGTCTCTTGCAAGCGCCAACTCCCTATTTCTCCCTCTTTTAACTGAATAGGCAGAGCTCACTCTTTGTTTAAAATTTCTTGATTTTATTCGCTTCCTTTTTCGTGCCAAAAACGGGCATTGTAGACACGTCATGCCCGATTTTTTTCGAAATTTGTACATTCTGGGCTCGATCTAGAATCTGTATGTACATTTTAGTCTATTGCAAGCGCCAACTCCCTATTTCTCCCTCTTTTAACTGAATAGGCAGGGCTCACTCTTTGTTTAAAATTTCTTGATTTTATTCGCTTCCTTTTTCGTGCCAAAAACGGGTATTGTAGACACGTCATGCCCGATTTTTTTCGACCTTTGTACATTCTGGGCTCGATCTAGAATCTGTATGTACATTTTAGTCTCTTGCAAGCGCCAACTCCCTATTTCTCCCTCTTTTAACTGAATAGGCAGAGCTCACTCTTTGTTTAAAATTTCTTGATTTTATTCGCTTCCTTTTTCGTGCCAAAAACGGGCATTGTAGACACGTCATGCCCGATTTTTTTTTCGATATTTGTACATTCTGGGCTCGATCTAGAATCTGTATGCACATTTAGTCTCTTGCAAGCGCCAACTCCCTATTTCTCCCTCTTTTAACTGAATAGGCAGGGCTCACTCTTTGTTTAAAATTTCTTGATTTTATTCGCTTCCTTTTTCGTGCCAAAAACGGGCATTGTAGACACGTCATGCCCGATTTTTTTCGACCTTTGTACATTCTGGGCTCGATCTAGAATCTGTATGTACATTTTAGTCTATTGCAAGCGCCAACTCCCTATTTCTCCCTCTTTTAACTGAATAGGCAGGACTGACTTTTTGTTTAAAATTTCTCGATTTTATTCGCTTCCTTTTTCGTGCCAAAAACGGGCATTGTAGACACGTCATGCCCGATTTTTTTCGACCTTTGTACATTCTGGGCTCGATCTAGAATCTGTATGTACATTTTAGTCTATTGCAAGCGCCAACTCCCTATTTCTCCCTCTTTTAACTGAATAGGCAGGGCTCACTCTTTGTTTAAAATTTCTTGATTTTATTCGCTTCCTTTTTCGTGCCAAAAACGGGTATTGTAGACACGTCATGCCCGATTTTTTTCGACCTTTGTACATTCTGGGCTCGATCTAGAATCTGTATGTACATTTTAGTCTCTTGCAAGCGCCAACTCCCTATTTCTCCCTCTTTTAACTGAATAGGCAGAGCTCACTCTTTGTTTAAAATTTCTTGATTTTATTCGCTTCCTTTTTCGTGCCAAAAACGGGCATTGTAGACACGTCATGCCCGATTTTTTTCGATATTTGTACATTCTGGGCTCGATCTAGAATCTGTATGTACATTTAGTCTCTTGCAAGCGCCAACTCCCTATTTCTCCCTCTTTTAACTGAATAGGCAGGGCTCACTCTTTGTTTAAAATTTCTTGATTTTATTCGCTTCCTTTTTCGTGCCAAAAACGGGCATTGTAGACACGTCATGCCCGATTTTTTTCGACCTTTGTACATTCTGTTCTCGATCTAGAATCTGTATGTACATTTTAGTCTCTTGCAATCGCCAACTTCCTATCTCTCCCTCTTTTAACTGAATAGGCAGGACTGACTTTTTGTTTAAAATTTCTTGATTTTATTCGCTTCTTTTTCGTGCCAAAAGCGGGCATTGTAGACAGGTCATGCCCGATTTTTTTCGACCTTTGTACATTCTGGGCTCGATCTAGAATCTGTATGTACATTTTAGTCTCTTGCAAGCGCCAACTTCCTATCTCTCCCTCTTTTAACTGAATGGGCAGGACTGACTTTTTGTTTAAAATTTCTCGATTTTATTCGCTTCCTTTTTCGTGCCAAAAAAGGCATTGTAGACACGTCATGCCCGATTTTTTTCGACCTTTGTACATTCTGGGCTCGATCTAGAATCTGTATGTACATTTTAGTCTATTGCAAGTGCCAACTCCCTATTTCTCCCTCTTTTAACTGAATAGGCAGGGCTCACTCTTTGTTTAAAATTTCTTGATTTTATTCGCTTCCTTTTTCGTGCCAAAAACGAGTATTGTAGACACGTCATGCCCGATTTTTTTTTCGACCTTTGTACATTCTGTACTCGATCTAGAATCTGTATGTACATTTTAGTCTCTTGCGAGCGCCAACTTCCTATCTCTCCCTCTTTTAACTGAATAGGCAGGGCTCACTCTTTGTTTAAAATTTCTTGATTTTATTCGCTTCCTTTTTCGTGCCAAAAACGGGTATTGTAGACACGTCATGCCCGATTTTTTTTCGACCTTTGTACATTCTGGGCTCGATCTAGAATCTGTATGTACATTTTAGTCTATTGCAAGCGCCAACTCCCTATTTCTCCCTCTTTTAACTGAATAGGCAGGGCTCACTCTTTGTTTAAAATTTCTTGATTTTATTCGCTTCCTTTTTCGTGCCAAAAACGGGCATTGTAGACACGTCATGCCCGATTTTTTTCGACCTTTGTACATTCTGGGCTCGATCTAGAATCTGTATGTACATTTTAGTCTCTTGCAATCGCCATCTTCTTATCTCTCCCTCTTTTAACTGAATAGGCAGGACTGACTTTTTGTTTAAAATTTCTTGATTTTATTCGCTTCTTTTTCGTGCCAAAAGCGGGCATTGTAGACAGGTCATGCCCGATTTTTTTCGACCTTTGTACATTCTGGGCTCGATCTAGAATCTGTATGTACATTTTAGTCTCTTGCAAGAGCCAACTTCCTATCTCTCCCTCTTTTAACTGAATGGGCAGGACTGACTTTTTGTTTAAAATTTCTCGATTTTATTCGCTTCCTTTTTCGTGCCAAAAAAGGCATTGTAGACACGTCATGCCCGATTTTTTTCGACCTTTGTACATTCTGGGCTCGATCTAGAATCTGTATGTACATTTTAGTCTATTGCAAGTGCCAACTCCCTATTTCTCCCTCTTTTAACTGAATAGGCAGGGCTCACTCTTTGTTTAAAATTTCTTGATTTTATTCGCTTCCTTTTTCGTGCCAAAAACGAGTATTGTAGACACGTCATGCCCGATTTTTTTTCGACCTTTGTACATTCTGTACTCGATCTAGAATCTGTATGTACATTTTAGTCTCTTGCAAGCGCCAACTTCCTATCTCTCCCTCTTTTAACTGAATAGGCAGGACTGACTTTTTGTTTAAAATTTCTCGATTTTATTCGCTTCCTTTTCGTGCCAAAAACGGGCATTGTAGACAGGTCATGCCCGATTTTTTTCGACCTTTGTACATTCTGGGCGCGATCTAGAATCTGTATGTACATTTTAGTCTATTGCAAGCGCCAACTCCCTATTTCTCCCTCTTTTAACTGAATAGGCAGGGCTCACTCTTTGTTTAAAATTTCTTGATTTTATTCGCTTCCTTTTTCGTGCCAAAAACGGGTATTGTAGACACGTCATGCCCGATTTTTTTTTTCGACCTTTGTACATTCTGGGCTCGATCTAGAATCTGTATGTACATTTTAGTCTCTTGCGAGCGCCAACTTCCTATCTCTCCCTCTTTTAACTAAATAGGCAGGACTGACTTTTTGTTTAAAATTTCTCGATTTTATTCGCTTCCTTTTTCGTGCCAAAAACGGGCATTGTAGACACGTCATGCCCGATTTTTTTCGACCTTTGTACATTCTGGGCTCGATCTAAATCTGTATGTACATTTTAGTCTATTGCAAGCGCCAACTCCCTATTTCTCCCTCTTTTAACTGAATAGGCAGGGCTCACTCTTTGTTTAAAATTTCTTGATTTTATTCGCTTCCTTTTTCGTGCCAAAAACGGGTATTGTAGACACGTCATGCCCGATTTTTTTCGACCTTTGTACATTCTGGGCTCGATCTAGAATCTGTATGTACATTTTAGTCTCTTGCAAGCGCCAACTTCCTATCTCTCCCTCTTTGAACTGAATAGGCAGGACTGACTTTTTGTTTAAAATTTCTCGATTTTATTCGCTTCCTTTTCGTGCCAAAAACGGGCATTGTAGACAGGTCATGCCCGATTTTTTTCGACCTTTGTACATTCTGGGCTCGATCTAGAATCTGTATGTACATTTTAGTCTCTTGCAAGCGCCAACTTCCTATCTCTCCCTCTTTTAACTGAATAGGCAGGACTGACTTTTTGTTTAAAATTTCTCGATTTTATTCGCTTCCTTTTCGTGCCAAAAACGGGCATTGTAGACAGGTCATGCCCGATTTTTTTCGACCTTTGTACATTCTGGGCTCGATCTAGAATCTATATGTACATTTTAGTCTCTTGCGAGCGCCAACTTCCTATCTCTCCCTCTTTTAACTAAATAGGCAGGACTGACTTTTTGTTTAAAATTTCTCGATTTTATTCGCTTCCTTTTCGTGCCAAAAACGGGCATTGTAGACAGGTCATGCCCGATTTTTTTCGACCTTTGTACATTCTGGGCTCGATCTAGAATCTGTATGTACATTTTAGTCTCTTGCAAGCGCCAACTTCCTATCTCTCCCTCTTTTAACTGAATAGGCAGGACTGACTTTTTGTTTAAAATTTCTCGATTTTATTCGCTTCCTTTTCGTGCCAAAAACGGGCATTGTAGACAGGTCATGCCCGATTTTTTTCGACCTTTGTACATTCTGGGCTCGATCTAGAATCTGTATGTACATTTTAGTCTCTTGCGAGCGCCAACTTCCTATCTCTCCCTCTTTTAACTAAATAGGCAGGACTGACTTTTTGTTTAAAATTTCTCGATTTTATTCGCTTCCTTTTCGTGCCAAAAACGGGCATTGTAGACAGGTCATGCCCGATTTTTTTCGACCTTTGTACATTCTGGGCTCGATCTAGAATCTGTATGTACATTTTAGTCTCTTGCAAGCGCCAACTTCCTATCTCTCCCTCTTTTAACTGAATAGGCAGGACTGACTTTTTGTTTAAAATTTCTCGATTTTATTCGCTTCCTTTTTCGTGCCAAAAACGGGCATTGTAGACACGTCATGCCCGATTTTTTTCGACCTTTGTACATTCTGGGCTCGATCTAGAATCTGTATGTACATTTTAGTCTCTTGCAAGCGCCAACTTCCTATCTCTCCCTCTTTTAACTGAATAGGCAGGACTGACTTTTTGTTTAAAATTTCTCGATTTTATTCGCTTCCTTTTTCGTGCCAAAAACGGGCATTGTAGACACGTCATGCCCGATTTTTTTTTCGACCTTTGTACATTCTGGGCTCGATCTAGAATCTGTATGTACATTTTAGTCTCTTGCAAGCGCCAACTTCCTATCTCTCCCTCTTTTAACTGAATAGGCAGGACTGACTTTTTGTTTAAAATTTCTCGATTTTATTCGCTTCCTTTTCGTGCCAAAAACGGGCATTGTAGACAGGTCATGCCCGATTTTTTTCGACCTTTGTACATTCTGGGCTCGATCTAGAATCTGTATGTACATTTTAGTCTCTTGCAAGCGCCAACTTCCTATCTCTCCCTCTTTTAACTGAATAGGCAGGACTGACTTTTTGTTTAAAATTTCTCGATTTTATTCGCTTCCTTTTCGTGCCAAAAACGGGCATTGTAGACAGGTCATGCCCGATTTTTTTCGACCTTTGTACATTCTGGGCTCGATCTAGAATCTGTATGTACATTTTAGTCTATTGCAAGCGCCAACTCCCTATTTCTCCCTCTTTTAACTGAATAGGCAGGGCTCACTCTTTGTTTAAAATTTCTTGATTTTATTCGCTTCCTTTTTCGTGCCAAAAACGGGCATTGTAGACACGTCATGCCCGATTTTTTTCGACCTTTGTACATTCTGGGCTCGATCTAGAATCTGTATGTACATTTTAGTCTCTTGCAATCGCCAACTTCCTATCTCTCCCTCTTTTAACTGAATAGGCAGGACTGACTTTTTGTTTAAAATTTCTTGATTTTATTCGCTTCTTTTTCGTGCCAAAAAAGGCATTGTAGACACGTCATGCCCGATTTTTTTCGACCTTTGTACATTCTGGGCTCGATCTAGAATCTGTATGTACATTTTAGTCTATTGCAAGCGCCAACTCCCTATTTCTCCCTCTTTTAACTGAATAGGCAGGGCTCACTCTTTGTTTAAAATTTCTTGATTTTATTCGCTTCCTTTTTCGTGCCAAAAACGAGTATTGTAGACACGTCATGCCCGATTTTTTTTTTCGACCTTTGTACATTCTGTACTCGATCTAGAATCTGTATGTACATTTTAGTCTCTTGCAAGCGCCAACTTCCTATCTCTCCCTCTTTTAACTGAATAGGCAGGACTGACTTTTTGTTTAAAATTTCTCGATTTTATTCGCTTCCTTTTCGTGCCAAAAACGGGCATTGTAGACAGGTCATGCCCGATTTTTTTCGACCTTTGTACATTCTGGGCTCGATCTAGAATCTGTATGTACATTTTAGTCTATTGCAAGCGCCAACTCCCTATTTCTCCCTCTTTTAACTGAATAGGCAGGGCTCACTCTTTGTTTAAAATTTCTTGATTTTATTCGCTTCCTTTTTCGTGCCAAAAACGGGTATTGTAGACAGGTCATGCCCGATTTTTTTCGACCTTTGTACATTCTGGGCTCGATCTAGAATCTGTATGTACATTTTAGTCTCTTGCAAGCGCCAACTTCCTATCTCTCCCTCTTTTAACTGAATAGGCAGGACTGACTTTTTGTTTAAAATTTCTCGATTTTATTCGCTTCCTTTTCGTGCCAAAAACGGGCATTGTAGACAGGTCATGCCCGATTTTTTTCGACCTTTGTACATTCTGGGCTCGATCTAGAATCTGTATGTACATTTTAGTCTATTGCAAGCGCCAACTCCCTATTTCTCCCTCTTTTAACTGAATAGGCAGGGCTCACTCTTTGTTTAAAATTTCTTGATTTTATTCGCTTCCTTTTTCGTGCCAAAAACGGGCATTGTAGACACGTCATGCCCGATTTTTTTCGACCTTTGTACATTCTGGGCTCGATCTAGAATCTGTATGTACATTTTAGTCTCTTGCAAGCGCCAACTTCCTATCTCTCCCTCTTTTAACTGAATAGGCAGGACTGACTTTTTGTTTAAAATTTCTTGATTTTATTCGCTTCTTTTTCGTGCCAAAAAGGCATTGTAGACACGTCATGCCCGATTTTTTTCGACCTTTGTACATTCTGGGCTCGATCTAGAATCTGTATGTACATTTTAGTCTATTGCAAGCGCCAACTCCCTATTTCTCCCTCTTTTAACTGAATAGGCAGGGCTCACTCTTTGTTTAAAATTTCTTGATTTTATTCGCTTCCTTTTTCGTGCCAAAAACGGGTATTGTAGACAGGTCATGCCCGATTTTTTTCGACCTTTGTACATTCTGGGCTCGATCTAGAATCTGTATGTACATTTTAGTCTCTTGCAAGCGCCAACTTCCTATCTCTCCCTCTTTTAACTGAATAGGCAGGACTGACTTTTTGTTTAAAATTTCTCGATTTTATTCGCTTCCTTTTCGTGCCAAAAACGGGCATTGTAGACAGGTCATGCCCGATTTTTTTCGACCTTTGTACATTCTGGGCTCGATCTAGAATCTGTATGTACATTTTAGTCTATTGCAAGCGCCAACTCCCTATTTCTCCCTCTTTTAACTGAATAGGCAGGGCTCACTCTTTGTTTAAAATTTCTTGATTTTATTCGCTTCCTTTTTCGTGCCAAAAACGGGCATTGTAGACACGTCATGCCCGATTTTTTTCGACCTTTGTACATTCTGGGCTCGATCTAGAATCTGTATGTACATTTTAGTCTCTTGCAAGCGCCAACTTCCTATCTCTCCCTCTTTTAACTGAATAGGCAGGACTGACTTTTTGTTTAAAATTTCTTGATTTTATTCGCTTCTTTTTCGTGCCAAAAAAGGCATTGTAGACACGTCATGCCCGATTTTTTTCGACCTTTGTACATTCTGGGCTCGATCTAGAATCTGTATGTACATTTTAGTCTCTTGCAAGCGCCAACTTCCTATCTCTCCCTCTTTTAACTGAATAGGCAGGACTGACTTTTTGTTTAAAATTTCGATTTTATTCGCTTCTTTTTCGTGCCAAAAAAGGCATTGTAGACACGTCATGCCCGATTTTTTTCGACCTTTGTACATTCTGGGCTCGATCTAGAATCTGTATGTACATTTTAGTCTATTGCAAGCGCCAACTCCCTATTTCTCCCTCTTTTAACTGAATAGGCAGGGCTCACTCTTTGTTTAAAATTTCTTGATTTTATTCGCTTCCTTTTTCGTGCCAAAAACGAGTATTGTAGACACGTCATGCCCGATTTTTTTTTCGACCTTTGTACATTCTGGGCTCGATCTAGAATCTGTATGTACATTTTAGTCTCTTGCAAGCGCCAACTTCCTATCTCTCCCTCTTTTAACTGAATAGGCAGGACTGACTTTTTGTTTAAAATTTCTCGATTTTATTCGCTTCCTTTTCGTGCCAAAAACGGGCATTGTAGACAGGTCATGCCCGATTTTTTTCGACCTTTGTACATTCTGGGCTCGATCTAGAATCTGTATGTACATTTTAGTCTATTGCAAGCGCCAACTCCCTATTTCTCCCTCTTTTAACTGAATAGGCAGGGCTCACTCTTTGTTTAAAATTTCTTGATTTTATTCGCTTCCTTTTTCGTGCCAAAAACGGGTATTGTAGACACGTCATGCCCGATTTTTTTTTCGACCTTTGTACATTCTGGGCTCGATCTAGAATCTGTATGTACATTTTAGTCTCTTGCGAGCGCCAACTTCCTATCTCTCCCTCTTTTAACTGAATAGGCAGGACTGACTTTTTGTTTAAAATTTCTCGATTTTATTCGCTTCCTTTTTCGTGCCAAAAACGGGCATTGTAGACACGTCATGCCCGATTTTTTTCGACCTTTGTACATTCTGGGCTCGATCTAAATCTGTATGTACATTTTAGTCTATTGCAAGCGCCAACTCCCTATTTCTCCCTCTTTTAACTGAATAGGCAGGGCTCACTCTTTGTTTAAAATTTCTTGATTTTATTCGCTTCCTTTTTCGTGCCAAAAACGGGCATTGTAGACACGTCATGCCCGATTTTTTTCGACCTTTGTACATTCTGGGCTCGATCTAGAATCTGTATGTACATTTTAGTCTCTTGCAAGCGCCAACTTCCTATCTCTCCCTCTTTTAACTGAATAGGCAGGACTGACTTTTTGTTTAAAATTTCTTGATTTTATTCGCTTCTTTTTCGTGCCAAAAAAGGCATTGTAGACACGTCATGCCCGATTTTTTTCGACCTTTGTACATTCTGGGCTCGATCTAGAATCTGTATGTACATTTTAGTCTCTTGCAAGCGCCAACTTCCTATCTCTCCCTCTTTTAACTGAATAGGCAGGACTGACTTTTTGTTTAAAATTTCTCGATTTTATTCGCTTCTTTTTCGTGCCAAAAAGGCATTGTAGACACGTCATGCCCGATTTTTTTCGACCTTTGTACATTCTGGGCTCGATCTAGAATCTGTATGTACATTTTAGTCTATTGCAAGCGCCAACTCCCTATTTCTCCCTCTTTTAACTGAATAGGCAGGGCTCACTCTTTGTTTAAAATTTCTTGATTTTATTCGCTTCCTTTTTCGTGCCAAAAACGGGTATTGTAGACACGTCATGCCCGATTTTTTTTTCGACCTTTGTACATTCTGGGCTCGATCTAGAATCTGTATGTACATTTTAGTCTCTTGCAAGCGCCAACTTCCTATCTCTCCCTCTTTTAACTGAATAGGCAGGACTGACTTTTTGTTTAAAATTTCTCGATTTTATTCGCTTCCTTTTCGTGCCAAAAACGGGCATTGTAGACAGGTCATGCCCGATTTTTTTCGACCTTTGTACATTCTGGGCTCGATCTAGAATCTGTATGTACATTTTAGTCTATTGCAAGCGCCAACTCCCTATTTCTCCCTCTTTTAACTGAATAGGCAGGGCTCACTCTTTGTTTAAAATTTCTTGATTTTATTCGCTTCCTTTTTCGTGCCAAAAACGGGTATTGTAGACACGTCATGCCCGATTTTTTTTTCGACCTTTGTACATTCTGGGCTCGATCTAGAATCTGTATGTACATTTTAGTCTCTTGCGAGCGCCAACTTCCTATCTCTCCCTCTTTTAACTGAATAGGCAGGACTGACTTTTTGTTTAAAATTTCTCGATTTTATTCGCTTCCTTTTCGTGCCAAAAACGGGCATTGTAGACACGTCATGCCCGATTTTTTTCGACCTTTGTACATTCTGGGCTCGATCTAGAATCTGTATGTACATTTTAGTCTCTTGCAAGCGCCAACTCCCTATTTCTCCCTCTTTTAACTGAATAGGCAGGACTGACTTTTTGTTTAAAATTTCTTGATTTTATTCGCTTCCTTTTCGTGCCAAAAACGGGCATTGTAGACAGGTCATGCCCGATTTTTTTCGACCTTTGTACATTCTGGGCTCGATCTAGAATCTGTATGTACATTTTAGTCTCTTGCAAGCGCCAACTTCCTATCTCTCCCTCTTTTAACTGAATAGGCAGGACTGACTTTTTGTTTAAAATTTCTCGATTTTATTCGCTTCCTTTTTCGTGCCAAAAACGGGCATTGTAGACACGTCATGCCCGATTTTTTTTTCGACCTTTGTACATTCTGGGCTCGATCTAGAATCTGTATGTACATTTTAGTCTCTTGCAAGCGCCAACTTCCTATCTCTCCCTCTTTTAACTGAATAGGCAGGACTGACTTTTTGTTTAAAATTTCTCGATTTTATTCGCTTCCTTTTTCGTGCCAAAAACGGGCATTGTAGACACGTCATGCCCGATTTTTTTCGACCTTTGTACATTCTGGGCTCGATCTAGAATCTGTATGTACATTTTAGTCTCTTGCAAGCGCCAACTTCCTATCTCTCCCTCTTTTAACTGAATAGGCAGGACTGACTTTTTGTTTAAAATTTCTCGATTTTATTCGCTTCCTTTTCGTGCCAAAAACGGGCATTGTAGACAGGTCATGCCCGATTTTTTTCGACCTTTGTACATTCTGGGCTCGATCTAGAATCTGTATGTACATTTTAGTCTCTTGCAAGCGCCAACTTCCTATCTCTCCCTCTTTTAACTGAATAGGCAGGACTGACTTTTTGTTTAAAATTTCTCGATTTTATTCGCTTCCTTTTTCGTGCCAAAAACGGGCATTGTAGACACGTCATGCCCGATTTTTTTCGACCTTTGTACATTCTGGGCTCGATCTAGAATCTGTATGTACATTTTAGTCTCTTGCAAGCGCCAACTTCCTATCTCTCCCTCTTTTAACTGAATAGGCAGGACTGACTTTTTGTTTAAAATTTCTCGATTTTATTCGCTTCCTTTTCGTGCCAAAAACGGGCATTGTAGACACGTCATGCCCGATTTTTTTCGACCTTTGTACATTCTGGGCTCGATCTAGAATCTGTATGTACATTTTAGTCTCTTGCAAGCGCCAACTTCCTATCTCTCCCTCTTTTAACTGAATAGGCAGGACTGACTTTTTGTTTAAAATTTCTCGATTTTATTCGCTTCCTTTTCGTGCCAAAAACGGGCATTGTAGACAGGTCATGCCCGATTTTTTTCGACCTTTGTACATTCTGGGCTCGATCTAGAATCTGTATGTACATTTTAGTCTCTTGCAAGCGCCAACTTCCTATCTCTCCCTCTTTTAACTGAATAGGCAGGACTGACTTTTTGTTTAAAATTTCTTGATTTTATTCGCTTCCTTTTTCGTGCCAAAAACGGGCATTGTAGACACGTCATGCCCGATTTTTTTCGACCTTTGTACATTCTGGGCTCGATCTAGAATCTGTATGTACATTTTAGTCTCTTGCAAGCGCCAACTTCCTATCTCTCCCTCTTTTAACTGAATAGGCAGGACTGACTTTTTGTTTAAAATTTCTCGATTTTATTCGCTTCCTTTTTCGTGCCAAAAACGGGCATTGTAGACACGTCATGCCCGATTTTTTTCGACCTTTGTACATTCTGGGCTCGATCTAGAATCTGTATGTACATTTTAGTCTCTTGCAAGCGCCAACTTCCTATCTCTCCCTCTTTTAACTGAATAGGCAGGACTGACTTTTTGTTTAAAATTTCTCGATTTTATTCGCTTCCTTTTCGTGCCAAAAACGGGCATTGTAGACACGTCATGCCCGATTTTTTTCGACCTTTGTACATTCTGGGCTCGATCTAGAATCTGTATGTACATTTTAGTCTCTTGCAAGCGCCAACTTCCTATCTCTCCCTCTTTTAACTGAATAGGCAGGACTGACTTTTTGTTTAAAATTTCTCGATTTTATTCGCTTCCTTTTCGTGCCAAAAACGGGCATTGTAGACAGGTCATGCCCGATTTTTTTCGACCTTTGTACATTCTGGGCTCGATCTAGAATCTGTATGTACATTTTAGTCTCTTGCAAGCGCCAACTTCCTATCTCTCCCTCTTTTAACTGAATAGGCAGGACTGACTTTTTGTTTAAAATTTCTCGATTTTATTCGCTTCCTTTTCGTGCCAAAAACGGGCATTGTAGACAGGTCATGCCCGATTTTTTTCGACCTTTGTACATTCTGGGCTCGATCTAGAATCTGTATGTACATTTTAGTCTCTTGCAAGCGCCAACTTCCTATCTCTCCCTCTTTTAACTGAATAGGCAGGACTGACTTTTTGTTTAAAATTTCTCGATTTTATTCGCTTCCTTTTTCGTGCCAAAAACGGGCATTGTAGACACGTCATGCCCGATTTTTTTTTCGACCTTTGTACATTCTGGGCTCGATCTAGAATCTGTATGTACATTTTAGTCTCTTGCAAGCGCCAACTTCCTATCTCTCCCTCTTTTAACTGAATAGGCAGGACTGACTTTTTGTTTAAAATTTCTCGATTTTATTCGCTTCCTTTTCGTGCCAAAAACGGGCATTGTAGACACGTCATGCCCGATTTTTTTCGACCTTTGTACATTCTGGGCTCGATCTAGAATCTGTATGTACATTTTAGTCTATTGCAAGCGCCAACTCCCTATTTCTCCCTCTTTTAACTGAATAGGCAGGACTGACTTTTTGTTTAAAATTTCTTGATTTTATTCGCTTCCTTTTCGTGCCAAAAACGGGCATTGTAGACAGGTCATGCCCGATTTTTTTCGACCTTTGTACATTCTGGGCTCGATCTAGAATCTGTATGTACATTTTAGTCTCTTGCAAGCGCCAACTTCCTATCTCTCCCTCTTTTAACTGAATAGGCAGGACTGACTTTTTGTTTAAAATTTCTCGATTTTATTCGCTTCCTTTTCGTGCCAAAAACGGGCATTGTAGACAGGTCATGCCCGATTTTTTTCGACCTTTGTACATTCTGGGCTCGATCTAGAATCTGTATGTACATTTTAGTCTCTTGCAAGCGCCAACTTCCTATCTCTCCCTCTTTTAACTGAATAGGCAGGACTGACTTTTTGTTTAAAATTTCTCGATTTTATTCGCTTCCTTTTCGTGCCAAAAACGGGCATTGTAGACACGTCATGCCCGATTTTTTTCGACCTTTGTACATTCTGGGCTCGATCTAGAATCTGTATGTACATTTTAGTCTCTTGCAAGCGCCAACTTCCTATCTCTCCCTCTTTTAACTGAATAGGCAGGACTGACTTTTTGTTTAAAATTTCTCGATTTTATTCGCTTCCTTTTCGTGCCAAAAACGGGCATTGTAGACAGGTCATGCCCGATTTTTTTCGACCTTTGTACATTCTGGGCTCGATCTAGAATCTGTATGTACATTTTAGTCTCTTGCAAGCGCCAACTTCCTATCTCTCCCTCTTTTAACTGAATAGGCAGGACTGACTTTTTGTTTAAAATTTCTCGATTTTATTCGCTTCCTTTTTCGTGCCAAAAACGGGCATTGTAGACACGTCATGCCCGATTTTTTTCGACCTTTGTACATTCTGGGCTCGATCTAGAATCTGTATGTACATTTTAGTCTCTTGCAAGCGCCAACTTCCTATCTCTCCCTCTTTTAACTGAATAGGCAGGACTGACTTTTTGTTTAAAATTTCTCGATTTTATTCGCTTCCTTTTCGTGCCAAAAACGGGCATTGTAGACACGTCATGCCCGATTTTTTTCGACCTTTGTACATTCTGGGCTCGATCTAGAATCTGTATGTACATTTTAGTCTCTTGCAAGCGCCAACTTCCTATCTCTCCCTCTTTTAACTGAATAGGCAGGACTGACTTTTTGTTTAAAATTTCTCGATTTTATTCGCTTCCTTTTCGTGCCAAAAACGGGCATTGTAGACACGTCATGCCCGATTTTTTTCGACCTTTGTACATTCTGGGCTCGATCTAGAATCTGTATGTACATTTTAGTCTCTTGCAAGCGCCAACTTCCTATCTCTCCCTCTTTTAACTGAATAGGCAGGACTGACTTTTTGTTTAAAATTTCTTGATTTTATTCGCTTCCTTTTCGTGCCAAAAACGGGCATTGTAGACAGGTCATGCCCGATTTTTTTCGACCTTTGTACATTCTGGGCTCGATCTAGAATCTGTATGTACATTTTAGTCTCTTGCAAGCGCCAACTTCCTATCTCTCCCTCTTTTAACTGAATAGGCAGGACTGACTTTTTGTTTAAAATTTCTCGATTTTATTCGCTTCCTTTTTCGTGCCAAAAACGGGCATTGTAGACACGTCATGCCCGATTTTTTTCGACCTTTGTACATTCTGGGCTCGATCTAGAATCTGTATGTACATTTTAGTCTCTTGCAAGCGCCAACTTCCTATCTCTCCCTCTTTTAACTGAATAGGCAGGACTGACTTTTTGTTTAAAATTTCTCGATTTTATTCGCTTCCTTTTCGTGCCAAAAACGGGCATTGTAGACACGTCATGCCCGATTTTTTTCGACCTTTGTACATTCTGGGCTCGATCTAGAATCTGTATGTACATTTTAGTCTCTTGCAAGCGCCAACTTCCTATCTCTCCCTCTTTTAACTGAATAGGCAGGACTGACTTTTTGTTTAAAATTTCTCGATTTTATTCGCTTCCTTTTCGTGCCAAAAACGGGCATTGTAGACAGGTCATGCCCGATTTTTTTCGACCTTTGTACATTCTGGGCTCGATCTAGAATCTGTATGTACATTTTAGTCTCTTGCAAGCGCCAACTTCCTATCTCTCCCTCTTTTAACTGAATAGGCAGGACTGACTTTTTGTTTAAAATTTCTCGATTTTATTCGCTTCCTTTTTCGTGCCAAAAACGGGCATTGTAGACACGTCATGCCCGATTTTTTTCGACCTTTGTACATTCTGGGCTCGATCTAGAATCTGTATGTACATTTTAGTCTCTTGCAAGCGCCAACTTCCTATCTCTCCCTCTTTTAACTGAATAGGCAGGACTGACTTTTTGTTTAAAATTTCTCGATTTTATTCGCTTCCTTTTCGTGCCAAAAACGGGCATTGTAGACACGTCATGCCCGATTTTTTTCGACCTTTGTACATTCTGGGCTCGATCTAGAATCTGTATGTACATTTTAGTCTCTTGCAAGCGCCAACTTCCTATCTCTCCCTCTTTTAACTGAATAGGCAGGACTGACTTTTTGTTTAAAATTTCTCGATTTTATTCGCTTCCTTTTCGTGCCAAAAACGGGCATTGTAGACAGGTCATGCCCGATTTTTTTCGACCTTTGTACATTCTGGGCTCGATCTAGAATCTGTATGTACATTTTAGTCTCTTGCAAGCGCCAACTTCCTATCTCTCCCTCTTTTAACTGAATAGGCAGGGCTGACTCTTTGTTTAAAATTTCTTGATTTTATTCGCTTCCTTTTTCGTGCCAAAAACGGGCATTGTAGACACGTCATGCCCGATTTTTTTCGACCTTTGTACATTCTGGGCTCGATCTAGAATCTGTATGTACATTTTAGTCTCTTGCAAGCGCCAACTTCCTATCTCTCCCTCTTTTAACTGAATAGGCAGGACTGACTTTTTGTTTAAAATTTCTCGATTTTATTCGCTTCCTTTTTCGTGCCAAAAACGGGCATTGTAGACACGTCATGCCCGATTTTTTTCGACCTTTGTACATTCTGGGCTCGATCTAGAATCTGTATGTACATTTTAGTCTCTTGCAAGCGCCAACTTCCTATCTCTCCCTCTTTTAACTGAATAGGCAGGACTGACTTTTTGTTTAAAATTTCTCGATTTTATTCGCTTCCTTTTCGTGCCAAAAACGGGCATTGTAGACAGGTCATGCCCGATTTTTTTCGACCTTTGTACATTCTGGGCTCGATCTAGAATCTGTATGTACATTTTAGTCTCTTGCAAGCGCCAACTTCCTATCTCTCCCTCTTTTAACTGAATAGGCAGGACTGACTTTTTGTTTAAAATTTCTCGATTTTATTCGCTTCCTTTTCGTGCCAAAAACGGGCATTGTAGACAGGTCATGCCCGATTTTTTTCGACCTTTGTACATTCTGGGCTCGATCTAGAATCTGTATGTACATTTTAGTCTCTTGCAAGCGCCAACTTCCTATCTCTCCCTCTTTTAACTGAATAGGCAGGACTGACTTTTTGTTTAAAATTTCTCGATTTTATTCGCTTCCTTTTTCGTGCCAAAAACGGGCATTGTAGACACGTCATGCCCGATTTTTTTCGACCTTTGTACATTCTGGGCTCGATCTAGAATCTGTATGTACATTTTAGTCTCTTGCAAGCGCCAACTTCCTATCTCTCCCTCTTTTAACTGAATAGGCAGGACTGACTTTTTGTTTAAAATTTCTCGATTTTATTCGCTTCCTTTTCGTGCCAAAAACGGGCATTGTAGACACGTCATGCCCGATTTTTTTCGACCTTTGTACATTCTGGGCTCGATCTAGAATCTGTATGTACATTTTAGTCTCTTGCAAGCGCCAACTTCCTATCTCTCCCTCTTTTAACTGAATAGGCAGGACTGACTTTTTGTTTAAAATTTCTCGATTTTATTCGCTTCCTTTTCGTGCCAAAAACGGGCATTGTAGACAGGTCATGCCCGATTTTTTTCGACCTTTGTACATTCTGGGCTCGATCTAGAATCTGTATGTACATTTTAGTCTCTTGCAAGCGCCAACTTCCTATCTCTCCCTCTTTTAACTGAATAGGCAGGACTGACTTTTTGTTTAAAATTTCTCGATTTTATTCGCTTCCTTTTCGTGCCAAAAACGGGCATTGTAGACAGGTCATGCCCGATTTTTTTCGACCTTTGTACATTCTGGGCTCGATCTAGAATCTGTATGTACATTTTAGTCTCTTGCAAGCGCCAACTTCCTATCTCTCCCTCTTTTAACTGAATAGGCAGGACTGACTTTTTGTTTAAAATTTCTCGATTTTATTCGCTTCCTTTTTCGTGCCAAAAACGGGCATTGTAGACACGTCATGCCCGATTTTTTTCGACCTTTGTACATTCTGGGCTCGATCTAGAATCTGTATGTACATTTTAGTCTCTTGCAAGCGCCAACTTCCTATCTCTCCCTCTTTTAACTGAATAGGCAGGACTGACTTTTTGTTTAAAATTTCTCGATTTTATTCGCTTCCTTTTCGTGCCAAAAACGGGCATTGTAGACAGGTCATGCCCGATTTTTTTCGACCTTTGTACATTCTGGGCTCGATCTAGAATCTGTATGTACATTTTAGTCTCTTGCAAGCGCCAACTTCCTATCTCTCCCTCTTTTAACTGAATAGGCAGGACTGACTTTTTGTTTAAAATTTCTCGATTTTATTCGCTTCCTTTTCGTGCCAAAAACGGGCATTGTAGACAGGTCATGCCCGATTTTTTTCGACCTTTGTACATTCTGGGCTCGATCTAGAATCTGTATGTACATTTTAGTCTCTTGCAAGCGCCAACTTCCTATCTCTCCCTCTTTTAACTGAATAGGCAGGACTGACTTTTTGTTTAAAATTTCTCGATTTTATTCGCTTCCTTTTTCGTGCCAAAAACGGGCATTGTAGACACGTCATGCCCGATTTTTTTCGACCTTTGTACATTCTGGGCTCGATCTAGAATCTGTATGTACATTTTAGTCTCTTGCAAGCGCCAACTTCCTATCTCTCCCTCTTTTAACTGAATAGGCAGGACTGACTTTTTGTTTAAAATTTCTCGATTTTATTCGCTTCCTTTTCGTGCCAAAAACGGGCATTGTAGACAGGTCATGCCCGATTTTTTTCGACCTTTGTACATTCTGGGCTCGATCTAGAATCTGTATGTACATTTTAGTCTCTTGCAAGCGCCAACTTCCTATCTCTCCCTCTTTTAACTGAATAGGCAGGACTGACTTTTTGTTTAAAATTTCTCGATTTTATTCGCTTCCTTTTCGTGCCAAAAACGGGCATTGTAGACAGGTCATGCCCGATTTTTTTCGACCTTTGTACATTCTGGGCTCGATCTAGAATCTGTATGTACATTTTAGTCTCTTGCAAGCGCCAACTTCCTATCTCTCCCTCTTTTAACTGAATAGGCAGGACTGACTTTTTGTTTAAAATTTCTCGATTTTATTCGCTTCCTTTTCGTGCCAAAAACGGGCATTGTAGACAGGTCATGCCCGATTTTTTTCGACCTTTGTACATTCTGGGCTCGATCTAGAATCTGTATGTACATTTTAGTCTCTTGCAAGCGCCAACTTCCTATCTCTCCCTCTTTTAACTGAATAGGCAGGACTGACTTTTTGTTTAAAATTTCTCGATTTTATTCGCTTCCTTTTTCGTGCCAAAAACGGGCATTGTAGACACGTCATGCCCGATTTTTTTCGACCTTTGTACATTCTGGGCTCGATCTAGAATCTGTATGTACATTTTAGTCTCTTGCAAGCGCCAACTTCCTATCTCTCCCTCTTTTAACTGAATAGGCAGGACTGACTTTTTGTTTAAAATTTCTCGATTTTATTCGCTTCCTTTTCGTGCCAAAAACGGGCATTGTAGACAGGTCATGCCCGATTTTTTTCGACCTTTGTACATTCTGGGCTCGATCTAGAATCTGTATGTACATTTTAGTCTCTTGCAAGCGCCAACTTCCTATCTCTCCCTCTTTTAACTGAATAGGCAGGACTGACTTTTTGTTTAAAATTTCTCGATTTTATTCGCTTCCTTTTCGTGCCAAAAACGGGCATTGTAGACAGGTCATGCCCGATTTTTTTCGACCTTTGTACATTCTGGGCTCGATCTAGAATCTGTATGTACATTTTAGTCTCTTGCAAGCGCCAACTTCCTATCTCTCCCTCTTTTAACTGAATAGGCAGGACTGACTTTTTGTTTAAAATTTCTCGATTTTATTCGCTTCCTTTTCGTGCCAAAAACGGGCATTGTAGACAGGTCATGCCCGATTTTTTTCGACCTTTGTACATTCTGGGCTCGATCTAGAATCTGTATGTACATTTTAGTCTCTTGCAAGCGCCAACTTCCTATCTCTCCCTCTTTTAACTGAATAGGCAGGACTGACTTTTTGTTTAAAATTTCTCGATTTTATTCGCTTCCTTTTTCGTGCCAAAAACGGGCATTGTAGACACGTCATGCCCGATTTTTTTCGACCTTTGTACATTCTGGGCTCGATCTAGAATCTGTATGTACATTTTAGTCTCTTGCAAGCGCCAACTTCCTATCTCTCCCTCTTTTAACTGAATAGGCAGGACTGACTTTTTGTTTAAAATTTCTCGATTTTATTCGCTTCCTTTTTCGTGCCAAAAACGGGCATTGTAGACACGTCATGCCCGATTTTTTTCGACCTTTGTACATTCTGGGCTCGATCTAGAATCTGTATGTACATTTTAGTCTCTTGCAAGCGCCAACTTCCTATCTCTCCCTCTTTTAACTGAATAGGCAGGACTGACTTTTTGTTTAAAATTTCTCGATTTTATTCGCTTCCTTTTCGTGCCAAAAACGGGCATTGTAGACAGGTCATGCCCGATTTTTTTCGACCTTTGTACATTCTGGGCTCGATCTAGAATCTGTATGTACATTTTAGTCTCTTGCAAGCGCCAACTTCCTATCTCTCCCTCTTTTAACTGAATAGGCAGGACTGACTTTTTGTTTAAAATTTCTCGATTTTATTCGCTTTTTTCGTGCCAAAAACGGGCATTGTAGACAGGTCATGCCCGATTTTTTTCGACCTTTGTACATTCTGGGCTCGATCTAGAATCTGTATGTACATTTTAGTCTCTTGCAAGCGCCAACTTCCTATCTCTCCCTCTTTTAACTGAATAGGCAGGACTGACTTTTTGTTTAAAATTTCTCGATTTTATTCGCTTCCTTTTCGTGCCAAAAACAGGCATTGTAGACAGGTCATGCCCGATTTTTTTCGACCTTTGTACATTCTGGGCTCGATCTAGAATCTGTATGTACATTTTAGTCTCTTGCAAGCGCCAACTTCCTATCTCTCCCTCTTTTAACTGAATAGGCAGGACTGACTTTTTGTTTAAAATTTCTCGATTTTATTCGCTTCCTTTTTCGTGCCAAAAACGGGCATTGTAGACACGTCATGCCCGATTTTTTTCGACCTTTGTACATTCTGGGCTCGATCTAGAATCTGTATGTACATTTTAGTCTCTTGCAAGCGCCAACTTCCTATCTCTCCCTCTTTTAACTGAATAGGCAGGACTGACTTTTTGTTTAAAATTTCTCGATTTTATTCGCTTCCTTTTTCGTGCCAAAAACGGGCATTGTAGACACGTCATGCCCGATTTTTTTCGACCTTTGTACATTCTGGGCTCGATCTAGAATCTGTATGTACATTTTAGTCTCTTGCAAGCGCCAACTTCCTATCTCTCCCTCTTTTAACTGAATAGGCAGGACTGACTTTTTGTTTAAAATTTCTCGATTTTATTCGCTTCCTTTTCGTGCCAAAAACGGGCATTGTAGACAGGTCATGCCCGATTTTTTTCGACCTTTGTACATTCTGGGCTCGATCTAGAATCTGTATGTACATTTTAGTCTCTTGCAAGCGCCAACTTCCTATCTCTCCCTCTTTTAACTGAATAGGCAGGACTGACTTTTTGTTTAAAATTTCTCGATTTTATTCGCTTCCTTTTCGTACCAAAAACAGGCATTGTAGACAGGTCATGCCCGATTTTTTTCGACCTTTGTACATTCTGGGCTCGATCTAGAATCTGTATGTACATTTTAGTCTCTTGCAAGCACCAACTTCCTATCTCTCCCTCTTTTAACTGAATAGGCAGGACTGACTTTTTGTTTAAAATTTCTCGATTTTATTCGCTTCCTTTTTCGTGCCAAAAACGGGCATTGTAGACACGTCATGCCCGATTTTTTTCGACCTTTGTACATTCTGGGCTCGATCTAGAATCTGTATGTACATTTTAGTCTCTTGCAAGCGCCAACTTCCTATCTCTCCCTCTTTTAACTGAATAGGCAGGACTGACTTTTTGTTTAAAATTTCTCGATTTTATTCGCTTCCTTTTTCGTGCCAAAAACGGGCATTGTAGACACGTCATGCCCGATTTTTTTCGACCTTTGTACATTCTGGGCTCGATCTAGAATCTGTATGTACATTTTAGTCTCTTGCAAGCGCCAACTTCCTATCTCTCCCTCTTTTAACTGAATAGGCAGGACTGACTTTTTGTTTAAAATTTCTCGATTTTATTCGCTTCCTTTTCGTGCCAAAAACGGGCATTGTAGACAGGTCATGCCCGATTTTTTTCGACCTTTGTACATTCTGGGCTCGATCTAGAATCTGTATGTACATTTTAGTCTCTTGCAAGCTCCAACTTCCTATCTCTCCCTCTTTTAACTGAATAGGCAGGACTGACTTTTTGTTTAAAATTTCTTGATTTTATTCGCTTCCTTTTCGTGCCAAAAGCGGGCATTGTAGACAGGTCATGCCCGATTTTGTTCGACCTTTGTACATTCTGGGCTCGATCTAGAATCTGTATGTACATTTTAGTCTCTTGCAAGCGCCAACTTCCTATCTCTCCCTCTTTTAACTGAATAGGCAGGACTGACTTTTTGTTTAAAATTTCTTGATTTTATTCGCTTCCTTTTCGTGCCAAAAGCGGGCATTGTAGACAGGTCATGCCCGATTTTGTTCGACCTTTGTACATTCTGGGCTCGATCTAGAAAATGTATGTACATTTTAGTCTCTTGCAAGCGCCAACTTCCTATCTCTCCCTCTTTTAACTGAATAGGCAGGACTGACTTTTTGTTTAAAATTTCTCGATTTTATTCGCTTCCTTTTCGTGCCAAAAACGGGCATTGTAGACAGGTCATGCCCGATTTTTTTCGACCTTTGTACATTCTGGGCTCGATCTAGAATCTGTATGTACATTTTAGTCTCTTGCAAGCACCAACTTCCTATCTCTCCCTCTTTTAACTGAATAGGCAGGACTGACTTTTTGTTTAAAATTTCTCGATTTTATTCGCTTCCTTTTTCGTGCCAAAAACGGGCATTGTAGACACGTCATGCCCGATTTTTTTCGACCTTTGTACATTCTGGGCTCGATCTAGAATCTGTATGTACATTTTAGTCTCTTGCAAGCGCCAACTTCCTATCTCTCCCTCTTTTAACTGAATAGGCAGGACTGACTTTTTGTTTAAAATTTCTCGATTTTATTCGCTTCCTTTTTCGTGCCAAAAACGGGCATTGTAGACACGTCATGCCCGATTTTTTTCGACCTTTGTACATTCTGGGCTCGATCTAGAATCTGTATGTACATTTTAGTCTATTGCAAGCGCCAACTCCCTATTTCTCCCTCTTTTAACTGAATAGGCAGGGCTCACTCTTTGTTTAAAATTTCTTGATTTTATTCGCTTCCTTTTTCGTGCCAAAAACGGGTATTGTAGACACGTCATGCCCGATTTTTTTTTCGACCTTTGTACATTCTGGGCTCGATCTAGAATCTGTATGTACATTTTAGTCTATTGCAAGCGCCAACTCCCTATTTCTCCCTCTTTTAACTGAATAGGCAGGACTGACTTTTTGTTTAAAATTTCTTGATTTTATTCGCTTCCTTTTCGTGCCAAAAGCGGGCATTGTAGACAGGTCATGCCCGATTTTGTTCGACCTTTGTACATTCTGGGCTCGATCTAGAATCTGTATGTACATTTTAGTCTCTTGCAAGCGCCAACTTCCTATCTCTCCCTCTTTTAACTGAATAGGCAGGACTGACTTTTTGTTTAAAATTTCTCGATTTTATTCGCTTCCTTTTCGTGCCAAAAACGGGCATTGTAGACAGGTCATGCCCCATTTTTTTCGACCTTTGTACATTCTGGGCTCGATCTAGAATCTGTATGTATATTTTAGTCTCTTGCAAGCGCCAACTTCCTATCTCTCCCTCTTTTAACTGAATAGGCAGGACTGACTTTTTGTTTAAAATTTCTCGATTTTATTCGCTTCCTTTTTCGTGCCAAAAACGGGCATTGTAGACACGTCATGCCCGATTTTTTTCGACCTTTGTACATTCTGGGCTCGATCTAGAATCTGTATGTACATTTTAGTCTCTTGCAAGCGCCAACTTCCTATCTCTCCCTCTTTTAACTGAATAGGCAGGACTGACTTTTTGTTTAAAATTTCTCAATTTTATTCGCTTCCTTTTTCGTGCCAAAAACGGGCATTGTAGACACGTCATGCCCGATTTTTTTCGACCTTTGTACATTCTGGGCTCGATCTAGAATCTGTATGTACATTTTAGTCTCTTCCAAGCGCCAACTTCCTATCTCTCCCTCTTTTAACTGAATAGGCAGGACTGACTTTTTGTTTAAAATTTCTCGATTTTATTCGCTTCCTTTTCGTGCCAAAAACGGGCATTGTAGACAGGTCATGCCCGATTTTTTTCGACCTTTGTACATTCTGGGCTCGATCTAGAATCTGTATGTACATTTTAGTCTCTTGCAAGCGCCAACTTCCTATCTCTCCCTCTTTTAACTGAATAGGCAGGACTGACTTTTTGTTTAAAATTTCTCGATTTTATTCGCTTCCTTTTCGTGCCAAAAACGGGCACTGTAGACAGGTCATGCCCGATTTTTTTCGACCTTTGTACATTCTGGGCTCGATCTAGAATCTGTATGTACATTTTAGTCTCTTGCAAGCGCCAACTTCCTATCTCTCCCTCTTTTAACTGAATAGGCAGGACTGACTTTTTTTTTAAAATTTCTCGATTTTATTCGCTTCCTTTTTCGTGCCAAAAACGGGCATTGTAGACAGGTCATGCCCGATTTTTTTCGACCTTTGTACATTCTGGGCTCGATCTAGAATCTGTATGTACATTTTAGTCTCTTGCAAGCGCCAACTTCCTATCTCTCCCTCTTTTAACTGAATAGGCAGGACTGACTTTTTGTTTAAAATTTCTCGGTTTATTCGCTTCCTTTTTCGTGCCAAAAACGGGCATTGTAGACACGTCATGCCCGATTTTTTTCGACCTTTGTACATTCTGGGCTCGATCTAGAATCTGTATGTACATTTTAGTCTCTTGCAAGCTCCAACTTCCTATCTCTCCCTCTTTTAACTGAATAGGCAGGACTGACTTTTTGTTTAAAATTTCTTGATTTTATTCGCTTCCTTTTCGTGCCAAAAGCGGGCATTGTAGACAGGTCATGCCCGATTTTGTTCGACCTTTGTACATTCTGGGCTCGATCTAGAATCTGTATGTACATTTTAGTCTCTTGCAAGCGCCAACTTCCTATCTCTCCCTCTTTTAACTGAATAGGCAGGACTGACTTTTTCTTTAAAATTTCTCGATTTTATTCGCTTCCTTTTCGTGCCAAAAACGGGCATTGTAGACAGGTCATGCCCCATTTTTTTCGACCTTTGTACATTCTGGGCTCGATCTAGAATCTGTATGTATATTTTAGTCTCTTGCAAGCGCCAACTTCCTATCTCTCCCTCTTTTAACTGAATAGGCAGGACTGACTTTTTGTTTAAAATTTCTCGATTTTATTCGCTTCCTTTTTCGTGCCAAAAACGGGCATTGTAGACACGTCATGCCCGATTTTTTTCGACCTTTGTACATTCTGGGCTCGATCTAGAATCTGTATGTACATTTTAGTCTCTTGCAAGCGCCAACTTCCTATCTCTCCCTCTTTTAACTGAATAGGCAGGACTGACTTTTTTTTTAAAATTTCTCGATTTTATTCGCTTCCTTTTTCGTGCCAAAAACGGGCATTGTAGACAGGTCATGCCCGATTTTTTTCGACCTTTGTACATTCTGGGCTCGATCTAGAATCTGTATGTACATTTTAGTCTCTTGCAAGCGCCAACTTCCTATCTCTCCCTCTTTTAACTGAATAGGCAGGACTGACTTTTTGTTTAAAATTTCTCGGTTTATTCGCTTCCTTTTTCGTGCCAAAAACGGGCATTGTAGACACGTCATGCCCGATTTTTTTCGACCTTTGTACATTCTGGGCTCGATCTAGAATCTGTATGTACATTTTAGTCTCTTGCAAACGCCAACTTCCTATCTCTCCCTCTTTTAACTGAATAGGCAGGACTGACTTTTTGTTTAAAATTTCTCGATTTTATTCGCTTCCTTTTCGTGCCAAAAGCGGGCATTGTAGACAGGTCATGCCCGATTTTTTTCGACCTTTGTACATTCTGGGCTCGATCTAGAATCTGTATGTACATTTTAGTCTCTTGCAAGCGCCAACTTCCTATCTCTCCCTCTTTTAACTGAATAGGCAGGACTGACTTTTTGTTTAAAATTTCTCGATTTTATTCGCTTCCTTTTCGTGCCAAAAACGGGCATTGTAGACAGGTCATGCCCGATTTTTTTCGACCTTTGTACATTCTGGGCTCGATCTAGAATCTGTATGTACATTTTAGTCTCTTGCAAGCGCCAACTTCCTATCTCTCCCTCTTTTAACTGAATAGGCAGGACTGACTTTTTTTTTAAAATTTCTCGATTTTATTCGCTTCCTTTTTCGTGCCAAAAACGGGCATTGTAGACAGGTCATGCCCGATTTTTTTCGACCTTTGTACATTCTGGGCTCGATCTAGAATCTGTATGTACATTTTAGTCTCTTGCAAGCGCCAACTTCCTATCTCTCCCTCTTTTAACTGAATAGGCAGGACTGACTTTTTGTTTAAAATTTCTCGGTTTTATTCGCTTCCTTTTTCGTGCCAAAAACGGGCATTGTAGACACGTCATGCCCGATTTTTTTCGACCTTTGTACATTCTGGGCTCGATCTAGAATCTGTATGTACATTTTAGTCTCTTGCAAACGCCAACTTACTATCTCTCCCTCTTTTAACTGAATAGGCAGGACTGACTTTTTGTTTAAAATTTCTCGATTTTATTCGCTTCCTTTTCGTGCCAAAAGCGGGCATTGTAGACAGGTCATGCCCGATTTTTTTCGACCTTTGTACATTCTGGGCTCGATCTAGAATCTGTATGTACATTTTAGTCTCTTGCAAGCGCCAACTTCCTATCTCTCCCTCTTTTAACTGAATAGGCAGGACTGACTTTTTGTTTAAAATTTCTCGATTTTATTCGCTTCCTTTTCGTGCCAAAAACGGGCATTGTAGACAGGTCATGCCCGATTTTTTTCGACCTTTGTACATTCTGGGCTCGATCTAGAATCTGTATGTATATTTTAGTCTCTTGCAAGCGCCAACTTCCTATCTCTCCCTCTTTTAACTGAATAGGCAGGACTGACTTTTTGTTTAAAATTTCTCGATTTTATTCGCTTCCTTTTTCGTGCCAAAAACGGGCATTGTAGACAGGTCATGCCCGATTTTTTTCGACCTTTGTACATTCTGGGCTCGATCTAGAATCTGTATGTACATTTTAGTCTCTTGCAAGCGCCAACTTCCTATCTCTCCCTCTTTTAACTGAATAGGCAGGACTGACTTTTTTTTTAAAATTTCTCGATTTTATTCGCTTCCTTTTTCGTGCCAAAAACGGGCATTGTAGACAGGTCATGCCCGATTTTTTTCGACCTTTGTACATTCTGGGCTCGATCTAGAATCTGTATGTACATTTTAGTCTCTTGCAAGCGCCAACTTCCTATCTCTCCCTCTTTTAACTGAATAGGCAGGACTGACTTTTTGTTTAAAATTTCTCGATTTTATTCGCTTCCTTTTCGTGCCAAAAGCGGGCATTGTAGACAGGTCATGCCCGATTTTTTTCGACCTTTGTACATTCTGGGCTCGATCTAGAATCTGTATGTACATTTTAGTCTCTTGCAAGCGCCAACTTCCTATCTCTCCCTCTTTTAACTGAATAGGCAGGACTGACTTTTTGTTTAAAATTTCTCGATTTTATTCGCTTCCTTTTCGTGCCAAAAACGGGCATTGTAGACAGGTCATGCCCGATTTTTTTCGACCTTTGTACATTCTGGGCTCGATCTAGAATCTGTATGTATATTTTAGTCTCTTGCAAGCGCCAACTTCCTATCTCTCCCTCTTTTAACTGAATAGGCAGGACTGACTTTTTGTTTAAAATTTCTCGATTTTATTCGCTTCCTTTTTCGTGCCAAAAACGGGCATTGTAGACACGTCATGCCCGATTTTTTTCGACCTTTGTACATTCTGGGCTCGATCTAGAATCTGTATGTACATTTTAGTCTCTTGCAAGCGCCAACTTCCTATCTCTCCCTCTTTTAACTGAATAGGCAGGACTGACTTTTTGTTTAAAATTTCTCGATTTTATTCGCTTCCTTTTTCGTGCCAAAAACGGGCATTGTAGACACGTCATGCCCGATTTTTTTCGACCTTTGTACATTCTGGGCTCGATCTAGAATCTGTATGTACATTTTAGTCTCTTCCAAGCGCCAACTTCCTATCTCTCCCTCTTTTAACTGAATAGGCAGGACTGACTTTTTGTTTAAAATTTCTCGATTTTATTCGCTTCCTTTTCGTGCCAAAAACGGGCATTGTAGACAGGTCATGCCCGATTTTTTTCGACCTTTGTACATTCTGGGCTCGATCTAGAATCTGTATGTACATTTTAGTCTCTTGCAAGCGCCAACTTCCTATCTCTCCCTCTTTTAACTGAATAGGCAGGACTGACTTTTTGTTTAAAATTTCTCGATTTTATTCGCTTCCTTTTCGTGCCAAAAACGGGCACTGTAGACAGGTCATGCCCGATTTTTTTTCGACCTTTGTACATTCTGGGCTCGATCTAGAATCTGTATGTACATTTTAGTCTCTTGCAAGCGCCAACTTCCTATCTCTCCCTCTTTTAACTGAATAGGCAGGACTGACTTTTTTTTTTTTAAATTTCTCGATTTTATTCGCTTCCTTTTTCGTGCCAAAAACGGGCATTGTAGACAGGTCATGCCCGATTTTTTTCGACCTTTGTACATTCTGGGCTCGATCTAGAATCTGTATGTACATTTTAGTCTCTTGCAAGCGCCAACTTCCTATCTCTCCCTCTTTTAACTGAATAGGCAGGACTGACTTTTTGTTTAAAATTTCTCGATTTTATTCGCTTCCTTTTCGTGCCAAAAACGGGCATTGTAGACAGGTCATGCCCGATTTTTTTCGACCTTTGTACATTCTGGGCTCGATCTAGAATCTGTATGTATATTTTAGTCTCTTGCAAGCGCCAACTTCCTATCTCTCCCTCTTTTAACTGAATAGGCAGGACTGACTTTTTGTTTAAAATTTCTCGATTTTATTCGCTTCCTTTTTCGTGCCAAAAACGGGCATTGTAGACACGTCATGCCCGATTTTTTTCGACCTTTGTACATTCTGGGCTCGATCTAGAATCTGTATGTACATTTTAGTCTCTTGCAAGCGCCAACTTCCTATCTCTCCCTCTTTTAACTGAATAGGCAGGACTGACTTTTTGTTTAAAATTTCTCGATTTTATTCGCTTCCTTTTTCGTGCCAAAAACGGGCATTGTAGACACGTCATGCCCGATTTTTTTCGACCTTTGTACATTCTGGGCTCGATCTAGAATCTGTATGTACATTTTAGTCTCTTCCAAGCGCCAACTTCCTATCTCTCCCTCTTTTAACTGAATAGGCAGGACTGACTTTTTGTTTAAAATTTCTCGATTTTATTCGCTTCCTTTTCGTGCCAAAAACGGGCATTGTATACAGGTCATGCCCGATTTTTTTCGACCTTTGTACATTCTGGGCTCGATCTAGAATCTGTATGTACATTTTAGTCTCTTGCAAGCGCCAACTTCCTATCTCTCCCTCTTTTAACTGAATAGGCAGGACTGACTTTTTGTTTAAAATTTCTCGATTTTATTCGCTTCCTTTTCGTGCCAAAAACGGGCACTGTAGACAGGTCATGCCCGATTTTTTTCGACCTTTGTACATTCTGGGCTCGATCTAGAATCTGTATGTACATTTTAGTCTCTTGCAAGCGCCAACTTCCTATCTCTCCCTCTTTTAACTGAATAGGCAGGACTGACTTTTTGTTTAAAATTTCTCGATTTTATTCGCTTCCTTTTCGTGCCAAAAACGGGCATTGTAGACAGGTCATGCCCGATTTTTTTCGACCTTTGTACATTCTGGGCTCGATCTAGAATCTGTATGTATATTTTAGTCTCTTGCAAGCGCCAACTTCCTATCTCTCCCTCTTTTAACTGAATAGGCAGGACTGACTTTTTGTTTAAAATTTCTCGATTTTATTCGCTTCCTTTTTCGTGCCAAAAACGGGCATTGTAGACACGTCATGCCCGATTTTTTTCGACCTTTGTACATTCTGGGCTCGATCTAGAATCTGTATGTACATTTTAGTCTCTTGCAAGCGCCAACTTCCTATCTCTCCCTCTTTTAACTGAATAGGCAGGACTGACTTTTTGTTTAAAATTTCTCGATTTTATTCGCTTCCTTTTTCGTGCCAAAAACGGGCATTGTAGACACGTCATGCCCGATTTTTTTCGACCTTTGTACATTCTGGGCTCGATCTAGAATCTGTATGTACATTTTAGTCTCTTCCAAGCGCCAACTTCCTATCTCTCCCTCTTTTAACTGAATAGGCAGGACTGACTTTTTGTTTAAAATTTCTCGATTTTATTCGCTTCCTTTTCGTGCCAAAAACGGGCATTGTATACAGGTCATGCCCGATTTTTTTCGACCTTTGTACATTCTGGGCTCGATCTAGAATCTGTATGTACATTTTAGTCTCTTGCAAGCGCCAACTTCCTATCTCTCCCTCTTTTAACTGAATAGGCAGGACTGACTTTTTGTTTAAAATTTCTCGATTTTATTCGCTTCCTTTTCGTGCCAAAAACGGGCACTGTAGACAGGTCATGCCCGATTTTTTTCGACCTTTGTACATTCTGGGCTCGATCTAGAATCTGTATGTACATTTTAGTCTCTTGCAAGCGCCAACTTCCTATCTCTCCCTCTTTTAACTGAATAGGCAGGACTGACTTTTTTTTTTAAATTTCTCGATTTTATTCGCTTCCTTTTTCGTGCCAAAAACGGGCATTGTAGACAGGTCATGCCCGATTTTTTTCGACCTTTGTACATTCTGGGCTCGATCTAGAATCTGTATGTACATTTTAGTATCTTGCAAGCGCCAACTCCCTATTTCTCCCTCTTTTAACTGAATAGGCAGGGCTCACTCTTTGTTTAAAATTTCTTAATTTCTTGATTTTATTCGCTTCCTTTTTCGTGCCAAAAACGGACATTGTAGACACGTCATGCCCGATTTTTTTCGACCTTTGTACATTCTGGGCTCGATCTAGAATCTGTATGTACATTTTAGTCTCTTGCAAGCTCCAACTTCCTATCTCTCCCTCTTTTAACTGAATAGGCAGGACTGACTTTTTGTTTAAAATTTCTTGATTTTATTCGCTTCCTTTTTCGTGCCAAAAACGGGCATTGTAGACACGTCATGCCCGATTTTTTTCGACCTTTGTACATTCTGGGCTCGATCTAGAATCTGTATGAACATTTTAGTCTCTTGCAAACGCCAACTTCCTATCTCTCCCTCTTTTAACTGAATAGGCAGGACTGACTTTTTGTTTAAAATTTCTCGATTTTATTCGCTTCCTTTTCGTGTAAAAAGCGGGCATTGTAGACAGGTCATGCCCGATTTTTTTCGACCTTTGTACATTCTGGGCTCGATCTAGAATCTGTATGTACATTTTAGTCTCTTGCAAGCGCCAACTTCCTATCTCTCCCTCTTTTAACTGAATAGGCAGGACTGACTTTTTGTTTAAAATTTCTCGATTTTATTCGCTTCCTTTTCGTGCCAAAAACGGGCATTGTAGACAGGTCATGCCCGATTTTTTCGACCTTTGTGCATTCTGGGCTCGATCTAGAATCTGTATGTACATTTTAGTATCTTGCAAGCGCCAACTCCCTATTTCTCCCTCTTTTAACTGAATAGGCAGGGCTCACTCTTTGTTTAAAATTTCTTAATTTCTTGATTTTATTCGCTTCCTTTTTCGTGCCAAAAACGGACATTGTAGACACGTCATGCCCGATTTTTTTCGACCTTTGTACATTCTGGGCTCGATCTAGAATCTGTATGTACATTTTAGTCTCTTGCAAGCTCCAACTTCCTATCTCTCCCTCTTTTAACTGAATAGGCAGGACTGACTTTTTGTTTAAAATTTCTTGATTTTATTCGCTTCCTTTTCGTGCCAAAAGCGGGCATTGTAGACAGGTCATGCCCGATTTTTTTCGACCTTTGTACATTCTGGGCTCGATCTAGAATCTGTATGTACATTTTAGTCTCTTGCAAGCGCCAACTTCCTATCTCTCCCTCTTTTAACTGAATAGGCAGGACTGACTTTTTGTTTAAAATTTCTCGATTTTATTCGCTTCCTTTTCGTGCCAAAAACGGGCATTGTAGACAGGTCATGCCCGATTTTTTTCGACCTTTGTACATTCTGGGCTCGATCTAGAATCTGTATGTACATTTTAGTCTCTTGCAAGCGCCAACTTCCTCTCTCCCTCTTTTAACTGAATAGGCAGGACTGACTTTTTGTTTAAAATTTCTCGATTTTATTCGCTTCCTTTTCGTGCCAAAAACGGGCATTGTAGACAGGTCATGCCCGATTTTTTCGACCTTTGTGCATTCTGGGCTCGATCTAGAATCTGTATGTACATTTTAGTATCTTGCAAGCGCCAACTCCCTATTTCTCCCTCTTTTAACTGAATAGGCAGGGCTCACTCTTTGTTTAAAATTTCTTAATTTCTTGATTTTATTCGCTTCCTTTTTCGTGCCAAAAACGGACATTGTAGACGGGTCATGCCCCATTCTTTTACCTTTGTACAGCAATACAATTAAAACTACTACATTTACTACAACAGTGTAAAACGGTGGAATAAGAGAATGGGTCTGGCAAGGAAAGGGGGGGGGGGAAGCCGAAGAGAGAGAAGAGAGAGGGCTCTCTCTTACAATTCCCAAAGATCTACTGTACGAACTTGCATGCATACTTCTTTATTCTATTGCAATAATCGAAAAGCAAAATTCATGGCAACCAGATCATAGCTGCATGATTGCCCTAATTTCCTTTCCATATATCCTTTCTTCTAGTAGATTCATGTTTATTTGTGGATTTGATTCAACATACAGATTTTCTATTCTTTATCATCTACAAATAAGTCTTAAGCGTAGCAGCAGCAGTTGTCGATGACAAAATGAATATGGGTGGTCCCTTCGAGGCCCTAAATGAAACATAAATTTTGGTTCCTAATAATTTCTCATTCTTTTGGTTATTATTGGAACATATTAAAACATTCAATAGTTTTGTTTAAAAAAAATTCAACATACAGAAAAGCAGCAGATTAAACGGTCACCATTTATTCAGCGTCCACCACCGCCAAGATTCGGGCCGAAGGCGCCTTAACATTGAAATTTAATGGGGTCTATAAAAGCAGAAGATTCAACGAATGCATATTTGTATTAGATTGAATCAAAAAAGTGTCTGAAAAAGTAAAATAATCAATAATCAATCAATTCCCACCTCCATAGCCATAGCTGAATCCGGCGGCGCCCTTTCCTCCGCCTCCGCCACCGCCGCCGCCATTTCCTTTTCCGCCGCCGCCGCCGCCGCAACTGCAGTTTATTTTATATTTTAACTGAAATTATGCACATCTATTTTGACATCAAATATGTTTTTTATTATATATATTAGTCTGATAAATAAAATTGTGTACATATTTTTAATACTTACTGCTGTTTCTTGGGCTTGTCTCCCCCATCAGTTGGAGACGCGGCGATGAGAGCCAGCGATACGAGAAGCAGCAGGCAAATTGACAGATAGAATCGCATTCTACAACAATTACTTTACTATGTATATATTTTTATAAATAAAATATGTATGCGCAACAAATAACGAGTGAATGTTATGTTAGATAGATGAAATAGTAAGTCAAATGATGTACCGAGAACACCGTTCTGTCACTCCTTTTATATCGCTTGAGCCTTGTCGAATAAGCCTTCCACGACAGCTGCTCTATCAAAGCCGATGAGAATTTTATGTATTTATTATGATGCCTTCGTGTGGTGCTCCTCTGTTGAAGATGGAAACGAAAAAAATGGGAAAAATGAAGAGAAAAGAGGAAAAAGATCGAATAGAGAGAAAGAGAAAGGAGAGAGGAACAGAGAAATTGGGACGAGAAAGGGAAAAATCGTTCTATTCAAGAGGTAACTAGAGAGTGTAGGGAGGAGAGAGAAGAAAAGTGAAAAAGGGGATAAAACGACCCGACGGCACCAGAGATGACCACAAAAGTGCCTGTTTGTAACTCATGTACATGTGTACGTATGAACATCTACATGCGTATGTATGTACATCTGTACTGGTCGCAGTGCCTTGCAAAAACTAGCAATCGAACATCGCTTTGGATTTGCGTTTTTGCTTATCGTTAGAGCACATTTTCCTCCCACGCTCATTATTTGCACAGCGTTCCCTTCTTTCCGCTTGAAAATTTAGTTAAAAATGTTTTTAAAAAAAAGAAAGAAAAGAGATAACGACAGTCTAGGTTAGCAGTTTTTGACCTTTAATCCGCCTTCGCTCGGCATCACCCTCTCGCCCACCGTGCTCAAAGTCGTTGTCGACAACAATGCCTCACCTCCCAGCCTATCATTCTCACTCTCACTTCCTGCTCAACCATCCTCGTCCCTCTCATCCTCTTGCCCCAGGCTCTGTCCAAAGAGATAAAGAAGCAGAAAGTACATCCTTAAATTAATTCAAGGCCAAAACGATAACGAAACCGTAAGAACCTAAAATGGTGTCCATCCTTATCCCATGGCTTCGCATTAGGAATAGCCAACTGTTCAGCCGTCTCTTGTGCCTTGTCCACAAACGTCACCGCGACTCTTTCAAATGGTATTAGAGTTTTTCTGGAAGTGCTTATTTTGAGGTCAGACAGGAGGTTTTCTCCGTAGCAATTAGTCCGTTGGCTCTGCTTCTCCTATATTTCTAGAACTTACTTGGCGTCTTGGTGAGGGCGGTGCTGGAGATGAAGCTGGTGCAGCTGCTTAGCTGGCAGCAATGGGAAACTGGGCGGACCGCTCCCTCACTTCCTCATCCTCAGACTCGTCTGATGATATGGACTACAAAACGGATACGAATAACATAGGATCTTTGACCTTCTTATTTCATGGGATCGCTCTTTTTAGCACATGAGCTAAAAGAAAAAAAAAACTATTTGAAAGAATATAATTAAAACAAGTGATCTTTTCTTTCTTTCTTTCTCCTGATCTCTCTCTCTATTCTCTTTATTTCTCACTCACTCACTCACTCACTGTCTCTCTCGCTTTCTGTGTATCTCTCCCCCTTCCCCCTCTCTCTCCTCTATCTCTTTAAAGCTGCACTATTAGACTAAGCTGAAATATGAGAGAAAGAAGCACTATGAGACAGCATACACACAGAATGTTGTCTTCTTCTGTTCAAGGATCATGAAAGATACGGGCTAGATTTCTAGAGAATAATCCGATTGCATGGAAGGTCGCTTATAGCCACCCCGAAAGACTTGTTCTATTTTGAATCGCAGCTTTGCGCTGAGAGATGCCTTTCAACAAAAAATTTTTTAACTTCTTTATCTGATAATCATAACACAATCTGAAATAATGAAAGACTCTTGAATTTATTCCATCTGAAGGCCAAGGAGAGAGAGATCCTCATCCGAGAGGAGGCCGTGCTCAGGATGCGCGCCGCTTTTGAAGTACGCGTCACGAGCCAGGGCAGCCAGCGAGTGACCGTCGCGGAGACAACCCTGAGGAATCGAAGCAGATAGACAGAGCGAGTGAGACGAGAGAGAGAAAAGAGAAAGAGGGAGAGAGAGGGAGAGAAATAGTGTGTGAAGCAAGCTGACACAGAAGAGCACGGCTCCCTTGTCGGCCGAATTCACAATGAAGTAAAGACGGTCCGACAATTCCTGCTCCACCTTCAGGTGGCTGATATTCTTGAAGTCGCCGGGTGGGAGAACCAGTCTGTCACAACAGTCCAGACCCTTGGCTTCTCAGCGTCTCTCTCGCTCTCGCTCTCTCTCTCTCCCTTCTCTCCCTCCTTTCCCGTCTCTCCTCGTTCTTCCTATATCTCTCCTCTCTCCCTTCTCTCTCCCGCTGCCTCTCCCTTCTCTCTCTCCACCAACTCGGACAGGACGAATGAGCCGTCTTCCTG
Organism: Allodiplogaster sudhausi; assembly: GCA_945643635.1. Taxonomy (NCBI): domain Eukaryota; kingdom Metazoa; phylum Nematoda; class Chromadorea; order Rhabditida; family Diplogasteridae; genus Allodiplogaster; species Allodiplogaster sudhausi. The sequence continues at coordinate 3,202,560 of CALZFC010000328.1, read as the reverse complement.
CTGATGCGCGATGTGGTAGTGGTCGCTGTCACCGACTAGGCACAAAAAGCGAAGTCTGTCGGGGTTGGCTTTGGGGCCACGCAGCATGCCCTTCACTCTCTCCACTCCTTTGCGCTGCAAGCGAGAGAGCTGGCCGAATAACAATCTCACTCCTTGGATTGTCCAAGGAAACCGAACTGACGGAGAAGTTCGGAAAGAAGAGCTGAGTGTAGCTGCTCGGGCTGTCGAAAGTGAAGATGCGAAGGGACGCGGGCCACCAGAGATCGGGTTCTGCCTGGAGACATTTAAAAGGGTAAATATATCGAAAAACGAAACGGCCACTAGGACTTATATCTCTAGAATATCTCAAGCATAATTCTCAAATGAAGAGTGAGAGCGAGAGAGCACACCGATATCTGCAGGAATTGCCGGCCTTGCGCGGTGGGCGCGCCCGCGTCCCGCGGCAGTTCCACGGGCGGATTCGTTGTCAGCTGAATGGAAGGATTGTTGGAGAGAAGCGAAACAACGATATATTTATTGATTGATTACAAATGAATTAAGATTAACACGATATACCCATGCTTACCTCCTGAATGCTTACGACTCGCTTGTCTCGTCGCGCTTCAGAGACAGAAGGCGCGTGCTGACCCATGGGCACAAAAAGAACGAGCAGATCTCGTCGTCGTCAACGCCCGCGAAGAAGACGCGCAAGCCCGGGAAATCCGGCGTCCCACTGCAACAAGAAGAGGGCTTTGCAGGGGTTAAGGGGCCATCGACCACCGAAGGTGATCAGGGTGATCTATTTGAGGGATCCCATTAATGAGACAAGTCATTCCATTTTGGTGATGATTCAAGTGCACTGGAATTTGTTGAAGCATTCAGTTGAGATATACCAAAATGATCTCGCTGTGAGAGAATCTCGAGAGATTCCGATACCTGATGTCGTAGTCACGGACGATGACGTCACGTGTGAAGTGCGCGTCAGCCGCGTCGATGAGCGTGAGGCCAATGCCGGAGACGCGGAAGCCGAAGTGGATTGCGAGGCGGCGGCCGGAAGGCGCGAAGGCGGCGTACTCGAAGCAGGGACCGCTCTCGCCGTTCAACGCGGGCACGAGCACGCCTCGCAGAGTGGCGGCTGGAATAGGGGAATGCCATCTGTGACCGACTCACTCTTTACAAGCAGACCAGAGGAATCGGACGGCGGCGACGTGGGAACAAAGAAGATCGTCATCTTATTCCTGGCGTAGACAGCCACTACGTCACGGTTCGCGCAGAGGATGATGCAAGCGACGCCGGCAGGCAGGTCCGCCAGGGGCAGCAGGCCGCCGATGGTCCACAGCTCCTTAGAGGACCTAGAAAAGTCTGGATTCATTTATTCATTAAAAGCCAAAAAAATGCAGTTATTACTTGCATTCGTCTTATCATTTCAATCATATTCTCGGTTCTTGTAATCAATATCTTTGCTATTGCCATTACTAGTCAGCTGTGTTAAAATGGAATAACTGATTGGACACGGACAAGCCAAAGCGTTCCTTGAGTGGAGTGATTTCACAACGAAGTCGCTGCAGAGACTGGCGCAGCTCTTCGAGTTTCCGCTGCTTCTCTTCTATGTCACGCCACAATTCAGCCTGCGCAATGGATTCCCTTGCATTTTTCGCACCACACAGAAAAGGTGTAATATTTATATATCTTTTTTATTGTGGTCCTGTCTAACCACTTTTCCTTCGCACTTCGTGCAGTCGAGTTCTTCCGCTCGGGGCTCATCATCTTTCGTCGTGCAGAGAAACTGGGAATAACAACCATGTTTATGTTCATTATTCCAGCATGAGCAAAACAAAAAGACAAAATGGAAAAGATTAAATTGCCCACTTCTAAAGTCTCGTCAACTCATATTATAAAATTGTTGCCATAAGAACAGTTTGACAACACATCAATGATACGACGCACCTCCTCGGTTTCTCCAGCCGAATCTCCATTCTTGACGTGACGATTGCTCATAGCACAGGAAAGTCGGCGAGCTTGAGAGAGAAAGGAGAACGGACCACTCTCGAGTAGCGAGGGTAGAGAGAATGCAACGGTTTCCATAGACAATATTATCGATCTGGCCAAAAGTACTCATATTCAGTATAATAATATGTAAAATTTAACGCGAGTTTGATATTTCTTTACTCGTTCAGTCCCTCCGTTCCTCATTTCTTTGAAGCGTGATTCTCATGAAAATAAGCGGGAAGCCATGAGAATACTTCAACATCAGCGAGTTCGTAAACGTCGGTCATACGTCTGTTCTCAAAGGACAATGGACAATTCAGATGAAACCTAAAAAGGTCGACGGATAATCATGTCCATTATGGTGCATTTCTGAGGATATTCACTTGAGAACTTCACTATTTTTCCTTCCTACGGCGGAAGCACAGTCGCTTCCTGTAGAAAATGCAAAAAAGATATGCTGAATAGTGCAAGCGAAAGACGACTGATTGTCAACTGTTGCGCAGGCCTTCAAACTTTCTTAATTTACTCACCCTCTGCTTCCCTTGCTTATTGTTAGTTACCCGGATAGCAATGGAAGCTGCTTGAAATAGAGCACGGATTCCATGTGCGTAATGTGTATAAAGAAGACGCGTTTTCTTTAACTCGGGAAGTCAGAAAGCTGTTCCGGGATCACTCCATTTGCTGTATATGAACAACACAACAAAATTTAATAGAACAATGCCGGTGGCAAAGGAATGGGAAGAACCGTGGCACAAGGAAAAAGGAAGCGGAGCTTGTATCCCGGTTCGCTAGACGAGAAGTACTTTGCTTCAAGCAAAGTTGAGGTGGAGAAGAGCCCTGGTTGCCGTGGTCAAATCGACTTCGGAGTTCGCCGCGGAAGACGGCACGAGGCGGCCCTGCAGCGAAAGGAGTGTTCATTTTGGAATTTAATGATTTAGACAAACAAATAAATCAAAGCAAGCTAACACGGAAGAGACGAGAGTGGCCGGTGGATGACTCGGCGATGAAGTAGAGCTGCTCGGACGGCTCCTGCTCAGCCGTCAGCCATTCGAGGCGCGAGACGCCAGGCGGCAGGCCGAGTCTAAGGTTTTTTTACTCTCTTGTCATCTCCCTCTGCCTATCAGACAACTTTCACATCTCTCAAGATGGTGCACCATCTCCAGCTCCAACCAACCAACTCTCTCTCTCTCTCTCTCTCTCTCTCCTTCGCTCTCTCTCTCTTCTTCTTTCTCTCTATTTCCCTGTACGTGAGGGCATTCCTCCAGAGAGCCGAACGGTCAAAGATGCTCACGTCCTGTATCACTCCGCGGGTCAGAACCATCATGCAAGGCTGGCCAGCTACGTCGTTGACTTCGCACACCTCGTCGTGCTCATCGAAGAAGACTCCGGTCTTGTTGAACGGCTCGTATGGGCTGGAGAGAGAGAGAAAGAGATACAGAGAGAACGAGAGAGTGGAAAATAGAGAAGGAGCGAGAGAGAATGAGAGGAAGAAAGAATGAGAGAAGGAGAGAGAGAGAGAGAGAGAGAGAGAGAGAGGGAGAGAGTGAGCAAGAGACCTTCCATTAATGATGCGCAAGGTGAGGCCCCGCGAGAAGAGCGTGTCGCTCCCCTCCACGATCGCCACCTTGAACCGCGGGCGCGGGGCCGGCGCTGGCTCATCAAAACGAACCGCGAGGCGGTGGCCGGAAGTCGAGACCGATGCGTTCGTCCAAAGATCTAGAGCGGGCACCTCGACTGCGCGCAGGATGTCTCCTGCTGAATATCTCAATATACAGTAAGGCAAGTACAGTATCCGCATGTGAATCGTATCAGGCCCAGACGGAGCAGATTGTACTGTAGCCATAACTGAGTACCAGATTGTGTCGTGGGCACAAAGAAGATGTTGGAGGTGCCATGGTTGTGAAGGGCGATGACGTCACTCGTGGCGCAGAGAACGGAGAAAGGGACATTGCTAATCAGCTCGGCAAGAGGGAGAACGTCGAAAATCATCCAGTGGGTCTGCAAAGTTCTGGAGAAGACAGTGGTTGATCTCTTTCTTTCTCCCCCGTTTCTCCCTCTGCTTCTTTCACTCTTCCCCCACCCCTCTCTTTCACCTTCTACCATTCTCTAACCTTCCGGCAATCCACTGATGGATCTGCCTCTGCTGCTCATTCACCATAGCGCTGACGAGTTCAATCTGCTTCTCCGTCTCTTCAAGTTCTCGGAGCCCTTTCTCCTGTAATACCAAGAAAAAGTGAATTTAGCCAAATAACAGAAAGGACACACCAAAAGTGTACGGTATCAGATTTTCAATCGCATAACATTTTCATTACAAAAGTTCACCAATGCCTTGGCGCATTCCACACGCGAACATTCGTTGTCGTCGCTCATCGCGAATTCACTGGAGATGGACGTAGGTGACGAGAGAGAAGAGAAACAGAGAAAGGAGAGAGGCAGAGAAGGGAACGAGCGCAGAAACTCGAAAGGAGAATGAGAAAGAAAGAGAGTTCTCTCGAAGAGTAGAGAGAAAGAGTGCGGAGGAGAGGCAAAAACAGCGTCGACCGCATCTGGTCAATGAAGGGAGTGAGAATGGGCAAACGGATGGAGCGAGCGTTTTTATGTTGCCGTGGCCAGCATTTATCTACATATGCAATAATGTTTATTGTTAGAAACATCGTTCAAATTTGGAATCGATGAGTTTCGAACGAAAATTTGAGAAATTACGCGGTGGCTTATGCTGCTTCGTATGTAGCTGGGAATTTATTTTTAGGATTTTATTAAATTTTGATTATTTCGTACAAGCTGATGACGTCATCGGCTGAAGCTGGCTGAGATTAACGCAATGACGAGTAGAGTTCGCAGAGATGTCTAGGAACATGGTGGACATCCTCGCCGCTGTCGGAAGGATGAGAGGATTCAGACTCTTATTTACACTTCATTTTGGGCACTTGTTCATCTGGAAATAAACAAGGTGCGCCGACTAAATAAAGCGCGATTGTGGCAATTGAGTATTTGGGCACTACTTTCGGATTTGTAAGGAGAATGAATATCGATTAGGTTTGAAGAATGACAAAAGAAGAAGCAAGCTGTATTCGATGATCATACGGAAAGGATATTGACTTTGTCTACGTCGACGTCGACACCTTTGTGACGACACTGTTCTGCCCTCACAGTATTTCTTCGAAGTTCAATCTTTATATAAATGCTTATTTAATGGAAAAATTTAATGGGAAAACTGTCATAGAGAAAATTACGTGCTCAAGAAAAAATGCACATTAAAGGATGTATCCGGGGAACAAACAACCTATGTTTTTTTCTATATGGATAAGTTCATCTTAGCGTAAAACATATATTCATAAAGTATGAGCGATTTTCTTAAAGTACATTCTGAGCAATAGTAACGTGAAAACTGGCGGGTAGAGAATTAGCTACGGTGGGTCAGAGCCGCTCTCCTATTTCACATGCTCTCTCGACCGAGCGACAGGCAACTTTATGAACGCGAGCATTCAAACTGCTTCTCTAGCGCTACTGTAGAATTATTCGCCGGATACTTCCTTTAAAAGAGTTGGTTTTCTATCGCTAGTAGACTAGTAGAGTGGAATCCCAAAGATCGAATGTATTAACCTACTTCTTCATTCTAGAGCAATAATCGAAAGGCATTGCTCTAGAATATCAATCAGATCATTGCTGCACAATTGCAATAATATAAGATATTCTCTAAGAATAAATCCTTCATGCTAGGAGGTTTGTACCTATTTGTGCGTTTGTTTCACCATCGAGCTTTTTCAATTATTTATCATCCACAATATAGTCATAAAAGCAGCAGCAGCAGTTGTAAATGGCAAAATGTTAAATTAAAATATAATATTTTCGATTAGTGACACGGAGAAAAGGCTGGTCGCTTGAGAGGCCCTAAATAAAACATTAATTTTTCTTCTCAACATTTTCACCTTCTTTTGATTAATATTGGTCAATCAAATAAATATATAAAAGCAATAGTTCAGTTTAAAAAAAAACTTATTAAAAGAGCACCATTTATTCAACGTCCGCCACCGCCAAGATCCGGGCCGAAGGCGCCTTAAAGGAGGGCGATCACCGAAAATTATTTAATGCAGGTTCGAATTGCCGCGTCTGCCCTGTGATTCCTCACTCTCTTTCTCGCATGCTATTTCGTAGGTCGCACAAACCCTCTGCGTGAAAAGAGTGCGAAGGGTCGCGGCAATATGAAATATTACATAATTTTTTCAGTGATCGGCCTACTTGAACATTGAAATTTAATGGGGTCTATAAAAGATTCAACGAATGCATATTTGTATTGAATTGAATCAAAAAAGCGTCTGAAAAAGTAAGAGAATAAATGAACTCTCACCTCCATAGCCATAGTTGAATCCGGCGGCGCCCTTGCCTCCGCCTCCGCCGCCGCCGCCACCGCCGCCATTTCCTTTTCCGCCGCCGCCGCCGCCGCAACTGGAGATTATTTTCTCTTTTAACTGAGATTATTCAAATATATTTTGAAATCAACTCTATATAGTCTGATAAATAAAATTGTGTACATATTTTTAATACTTACTGCTGTTTCTTGGGCTTGTCTCCCCCATCAGTTGGAGATGCGGCGATGAGAGCCAGCGATACGAGAAGCAGCAGGCAAATACACAAGGAGAATCGCATTTCTAGAACAATAATTTTAGTTGGGTATATTGGAAACCGTGCTTTTATTGTCAATAAAAAAAAATATATATATATAAGTAAAATATGTATGCGCAACTAATAACGGGTGAATGTTAAGTTAGATACATAGATAAAATAGTAAGTCAAATCGTGTACCCAGAACAGCGTTCTGTCACTCCTTTTATGTCGCTTGAGCCTTCTCGAATAAGCCTTCTCCGACGGCTGATCAATCAAAGCCGATGTGAATTTTATGTATTTATTATGATGCCTTCTTCTGTTGAAGATGAATGCGAAAAAAAATTTGGGACAAATGAAGAGAGAAGAGGAAAGGGATAAAATAAAGAGAAAGCGAAATGAGAGAAAAACAGGGAAATTAGAATGAGGAAGGGAAAGATCGTTCTATTGAAGAGGTAACTAGAGAGTGCAGGGAGAATAGAGTGGAGAGGCGAAAAAGGAGAGAGAACGACCAGATGACGCCAGAGATGAAAAGTGCCTCATTGTAACTCATGTATGTACGTATGTATGTACATCTGTACTGATCGCAGTGCCTTGCAAAATCTAGCAATCAAACATCGTTTTTGGATTTGCTTTTGTGCTTAAAGCACATTTTCCTCCCAAGATCGTTATTTGCCTAGTTTTTCCTTAATTGCATACTCCATTGAATTTCGTCTACGAGGTACCTTTCTTTTCGGCTCTATTCTATCAGCAAAATATTTAACAGAATGTATGCAAGAAGACGGAAAACGGTTGCGTGACTTGAGCCAAAGAACTATCAACACTGACAAGGAGAAGAGATCCCGTTGTAGAAGTCGAGATAAACTTGTCATTCCTACTCCGTTTAATTAAGAATTCCTCGTTCTTTTTGTTTCTAACATACATACATACATACGTATAGGCAAATATCTCATTATCTCTGTCTTTTACGCAAAACAGAAAATGAGCGAATATAATCGTTTGATGTTTATGCATTTTGCAAAAATAATTTAACAATCAGAATTGGTTAAAAAGGATGCATCTCTTTGAAAACCATGAGACAACTTGTATAACATAATACAAGTGATGTACCCGACTCAGTGCATTGAAAAGGTATGGAATGCCTAGACAAAGAAAATCAAATTATGTGGCAATGTCCTGTTTCACTTATCTATTACAGTAATGCTCTTAATTGCTCACACTTTTGCTAATTCCTTCTTCTCACAATCAGCCTCCGAGATGTCCTCCTGACTAGCTGATGATGTCCATGGTGCTGCTTCGGTGGAGACCAAGAAGAAGAAGGGCGCCGTCGTCAAGGCGATTACCCCGGCCGTGCCGTAGAACAGGAGCGACCACTTCATGAAAGCATATTTATCGATTGATTGATTTGTGATTCATTGATTGAAAGGCTCACCTGTTCGCGTGTGCTGTCCACACTGATCATAACAGACAAGATGGCCGGCAGCAGCAGATTGACTGCGCAGAGAATCACGTTCACCACCGACATCACGAACGACATGTACTGGCGGGCGACCTGGGAGCGTAAGCAGTAACTTGAATAAATGACGATAGAAAAGAACGCCTACCAACTGAGCGCAACGCGTCGTGCCAATAACGTTCAGGCCGGATGCAACGATCGTCGCCGTGTAGAGCGTCTGGGCGAACGTAGCAGAGGTCGTCTGACAGAGAAAGGGAGAGAGAGTGGGGTGGGAGGGAGAACTACATCATACTGTAAGCAAATTAATCAACTAAATGTCATTTTCCCTTGAACTAACGTAAGCCATTAGGCAGTAGGAAATCGCCATGAAGCCTTGCGAACAGAAGGCGAAGAACAAAAGTCTTAAAAGTCTCTTTTATCTCTCTATTTCTCACATTCTCTTCCAATCTCTCTTTCACTCTCTTTCTGTCTCTTTCTGTCTCCCTATCTGTCTGATTCTCTACTATTCACAACATACTTCCATCTCCGTCCATCTTCCTCTAACCGTCTCGCTCAAGAAGCTCGCTTTGCTAGCGAGTGGACAGACGACGAGCTTGAAGATGGCAGAGACGATGAAGGGCGTCGCTGCAGCCAAGCCCGTTGACGACACCGCAATTGCCCATCGCGACCGAGGAGAACATGAGATTTCGCCGCACCGGATGCTGAAGCCAGTGCAGTTCTTCTGGAATTGCACTCGCATCATTTTGCTCATTTTTCAACGCTGTACATGCTACTTCCTTCAATCAATAGAATAACAGGATTTCATGCAGCATACACACAGAAAACAATTCTGTAGTTTTCGCCAGAAGGCGGAAAAGGTCGAGGAGAATTCGTGAAATTCGGCGCCGGCGCCTGCGCCAAAACTACAGAATGGGGGTCGAGTAGAATTCGTAGTTTCCGCGCAGTGAGAATACGCTGATTTCTAGGCTCCGCCCCTTTTTATCCTGGCCTCTCTCCCCTGCACTCATTTTGCTGAACTTCTTACTCTTCATCATATGAGAAAGAAAACCCGACAAGGGGATAGCCTAGCTTACCTACTTTCTCCCCCTCTCTCTCTCCCTCTTTCTCTCTCTCTCTCTCTCTTTCTCGCTCTCTCTCTCTCTCTCTCTGTATGTCTCTCTCACTCTCTCTCGGGTACTTTTCTTTGTCACCCGCCTTTTCCTTTTAGCCAAGAGGCTGCATGATGTTCGTGGAAAGAGAAGCATGATTTTCAGAGGACAGTAAAGAGAAAGGATGAACGGGAATGTTTAAAAAGCTCAAGAACAACATGGCTTGTATTGGGTTGTTGTTCAGAGACCCTGAGCGAGAGGGAGGGCGAGAGAGAGGGAGAGAGACAGAGAGAGAGAGAGAGACAGAGAGAGAGAGACAGAGAGAGAGAGAGAGAGAGAGAGAGAGAGCCGATAGTTCTTCATTCCAGAAAGTAAAGCGTTGAGACGTGTTTTGGCCCTATCTATTGGGTTGAAAACGTTGAGACTTCAGAGGATAGATACGCAGTGCCGATACCGCTCTCCTCTCTTGTGCATCTGTCTGTCTGTCTGTGTCTGTCTGTCTGTCGTTCTGTCTGTCTGTTCCTGTCTCTGTCTCTCTCTCTGTCTCTCTCTCTCTCTCTCTCTCTCTCTCTCTGTATGTCTCTCTCTCCCTCCCTCTCCGCAGTCAGCAAGACAATGAGTGCATGTATACTCGCAAAGTATTTCGCTCATTAGCACTCATTCAGCAACTGTTACTATGCAAATTACCCTTCCCACGCATCTCAAACAACATACAATTAACAGGCTGTGAATGAAGGCGAAACACAAATCTTTCACTTTGTTCTACATTTGTAGTGTTAATGATTCGAAAAAAAAAATTTAGTCTCATTAATAGAGATTGACAGAGGGAGAAGATGAGAGATGAGAGAGAAAGAGAGGTGAGAGAACGAAAGAGAGATGAGAGAGAGAAAGAAAGATGAGAGAGAGAGAGAAGAACATCTTTGAGCAAATGACCCCCCCCTCTCCCCTATCACTAGGTTATCCAATGGCGAGAGGTGAATGGGTGGGTTGGTGGCCTGGTGGTTAACGTGGGAAAATTGCGCGCGGGGGGTGGTGGTTCGGGTCCTGTCAGGAGCAAAATGTCTTTCTCTCTCTCTCTTTGTATACTTCCAGGTACAACCGACGACAACGACTCCCATCAACACAACGGATCGCAGGTTAGCTAAATTATCGACTTTTGCGAACCTTTTTGGAATGTTTTTCTATTTTACTGTTGTTTTAGTCACTGAATGACCAAAAGCAGTGAAATATGTCGTTCGCAAAAGTAGGATAATTAGCTAACCTGATCCACAGGATAGTGGGACAACCGTGAAAGAGAGAGAGAGAGAGAGAGAGAGAGAGAGAGAGATAGAGAGAGACAGAGAGAGATAAGAGAGAGAAAGATAAATAGATTCTTTCATTAGGTGTGCTCGAAAATTGGTATAAATAGGTGCAAAAGTGATTAAAAACCCGCGAAATAAAAAAAAATCCGAAGTTTGAGAATGACACAGAGGGTGTAGCAGACTGTGTGAGAGACGGATATCAAAAAAAGTTTAGAAAAAACTCAGTAAAACCATCTTAAAATATGAATAAAACAGCAAAAAGTTAAAGCGCTTGGGGGACCCGGCCGCCCGCGGCGACATTTTACGAATATTGCTATGACAGGCTAATTCTCCTCGACCTTTTCACGAATAAATTAGCAACGCTGGCTTTACACTGATATATTCGTACCTCATTCTGTACTATACAACAGAATATTTTTCTGTGTGTATTAAATAAAAAGCCTTGAAAACTAGGCAAGAAACCATTGGCAATCGTTTCGTTTCCACCGAGTCGTCGATATTCTTGAACCACATCATCCATGCAGATGACCTCAATTTCACTTCGTTTTACCCGTGAGTTTTCATTTACCTATTATAAATATGTAGGTCATATAAAGTAGCCGATGAGAAATTTATACATATTTACTATGAAAACCAGTGGTCACATTTGTGCCTTTGGTTTGGTTTTGTAAACAGAGAATAGGCACACGCTTACGGTGAAGTTGAGAATGAGTGGATTTGCAACGGAGAAAGTGAGCGTGGCGAGGGAGAGCGCGAGGACGACGAAGCGGGTCGAGTTGAAGAAATGACAGCCGCAGCGGACTTCTGCTGCACTTTCATCTTCATCCTCCCTGCCTTCTCGGGGTGCTAAAAGAAAACATAAACCGGAAAGAATAATAAGGACTTTGGGGTGAACTCCATGTACATTTTGATTGTATGTATCTAGCAATAAGATTACTTATTAGCTACAATACACAGCATTTAACACGAACAACCATATTTATCTAATGAATGAAACATTATTTCCAAAATGCGAATTCTCAAATACAATTATCTATCTAACAATTAACTATGTACATGTGGATAGGGAATCGGATGCACTGGCTGGCAAGTGTGAACACATGGGAAGTATTTGGGAACTGTCCGAATTGTCAGTTATTAGCACGTTAACCTTGCGAAGAGCTTTGCATAGGTAATTAATGAGAATGAAAGAGAATGAAAGAGAATGAACGAAAAGTGCCGTTCACTCCTCACTAATACCCTTTAATAATTGACATACTAAATCAGCATAAAAATCAAAAGCCATGCTAGAAGGTACGACATCTCTCACGTTTTATCATCGAATTACTTTGGTTAGAAGTTAAATCATTTTACAATTATGTATCTTATTTTTTTTTATTGCTAGAACACTTATGACTCATCGATCTCTACTAAATTGTTTTTCTTCATTTTTTCTGCAACAATGTAATTATCTCTCGAGGGCTTGAGCTGAATTTCCCCGATTCTTTCCCTCTCTTCGATTCCTTCACGTATTTCCGGCACATCCATCCGATGTTCCGAAGCATGAACCCGACAGTTGCGCACAAGGACAGTTGCGCAAAGAGACATTTGCGCACCGACATTTGCGCACATGGACACTTGCGCACGTAAGCGCAGATTGTAAATTATATATTCACATAAGTAAATTTCAAATGTAAATTATATACACACATACAATATGCAAACATACATTTTTAAAGTCCAATTTTTATAAATTTCGTTCAATGCTGTTTACTGACTCATCGCCATTAGATTAGAATGGGACATCGAAATTGAAGGTTTTTGACTGCATATGTGCTTGAAATTCTATTTCTCTTTCGTTTGCTGATTGATAACGTTAATGATTAGGATAAATTTTTGTGGGTCGGAACATTGTATTTGTTTGCTTGATTTTCGTTCTCCACCGAATCAATGGAATAATGTGCTACGAAATGAATCTGTTTTAATGTGCACTTTTACGATATTTAAATCCTTCTGGTTTAAATTTTTTTTCAGTGATTGATGGAGGAAGCTTCATTGTTAGCGCAGTCAGGAAGGTGAAATGGTGGCGCCTGGACGGTGAGCTGTTCTGTGTATTTTTTCCTTTGATTATGTAGTTGGAATGCTTAAATGGTTGTGTTTTTCTTAGTGTGCCCAGCTCTACGTTGAGAAGTACTAAAGGAAAGAAGATATGGCTCGACGCTAATCTGTTCTCCTACCGATTTGTACGTGTCAGAACCGACGGTTCAACCAGTGTCAGGTTCGAAATTTTTCTTTAGATTTCTTGATTGCTTTATGCCAATTCTCATATTTCTTCGTCGGGAAAATTTTTCATTACGAAAAAAGTCTATTCAACAAGGATCCTATCCGTTCAGGTGCATTGTGAGAAACTGCTCAGCGATAGGTGTCATAGAAAATGACGCTGTTTCTCCTGGTGGAAAGCCTCACAACCATCCCCAATCGGATTTTCCAGAGGAGGTTAATTTAAATTACTTTTCAAGAGCCTACTTCTCCTGCTGACTTTCGACTGGCAAGGGTTTTACTGATGAGGATGTATGTTATGTAAAAGGTGATAGCCTAGTTTTTTTTCCGAAGAGTCCAAGGATAGTAGTTGACCACGGCGCCGAGGCCGATATCGAAAGCCATGGCTTAGTTAGCACGAATGCATGAGCCAGATATTTTCCGACATTTTATGAAATTGCCCGTGCCAGGGGGTGCCCTGCCCACTGGCAATTTCATAAAATGTCGGAACATTTCTCTTGAAATATGGCAGTTTGGAATACTGTAATAGTGTTCTATTGTTTCAGACTTACACCGTCCGAAAGTTTGCAAAAGTTTATCGACAGACGTTGCCGACAGCTCAATCAGTGAGGCTTGCTGTTACAAGTGCACCTGCTCATGTGGCTCCTTACCTGCCTAGTAAGTGTGCACTTACAAAGGCAACTGCACGAGCAGCACCAAACCGAGGAAGTTCGTCAGCATTATACCCATACAGCCCGGTGCAGCCACTCTTTGATCAAAGTGGTAAATAAAATTTAATACTATTTATTTGCTCGTCGGGGCACTCATGCAATACACGGTAAATAATTAATAAAATGGTACATTCAATTCCATAGGAAATTGTTAGCTTCTCCATTCTGTCGTCACAATTCTTCCACCTCGGGCAGTGATGGCTTCCTCTTGTTCGCTACATCAGAAGGTTTACGAAGACTGGAAGAAGTTCACGCTTGGGCCGTCGATGGAACATTTCGGATCACGCAGACTCCATGGAAGCAATGCTTCATCATTGGAGTAATGGTTGGTGACCCACGATAGTTAGTAAGAAAAGACTTGGATATTATATTATGGTTAAAATTTCTCGAAAATCGCGATTTTTAAAGAACAGGTGCTCATTTTACTTTTATTTCAAATATTTTCATTTGCAGATCGGAAGACTGTTCGTGCCGTCAGCCTTTTGTCTCCTTCAGGGGAAATCTGCTCGAGACTACGAGGACGTGTTCCGAACTCTTCTGACACTTGGAGTGCTTAGCCCGCCAGACACCATCTCGTGTGGTGAGTGAGTTTGTTATACAATTTCGTTATTTTTCATCGAGATTATAGGAACTGATTTTATATTCATAAATTACTTAAGAATTGTTTTTTTTAGATTTTGAAAAGGCCATATCTTCTGCTGCTTCAAAAGTGTACCCAGCCGTGGAGATTCGACGCTGCTTCTTCCACTTTACACAGAATGTGTGGAGATGTGTTCAGGTTGTGATGTCGGTTTTGCATTAAATATGTTATCATTATTATTATTTTTCTACATTATCTTATTGAAAGTTATTGCTAATAAAGTTAGAAGTATTATAATAAAATCTTAAAATAATTTGTTTATTTGGTAACCTTTTTAGAATTTTAATGCCCTTTTGTAGAGAGAGGGGCTTGTTCGGTCTTACAACTCAGTCGCTGGCAAGGACATCGTTCGTTCATGCTGTGCTCTCGCTTTCGTGCCCAAGATGGATCTGAGGAATTACTACTCGGAGCTGTGCGGTTATGCATCAACTACTCTCCCGGCATTTAAAGGTTACTTCATGAATTTCATTATTTTTTAGAAACAAATATTTTTAGCACTGCTTGACTACGTTGGACGCGTGTACGTCGGAATGGTTAACGGAGCGCCAGTCACTGCGGACTATGAGCCGGACGAGTGGAATGTCGAGCTGCGGATACTACAAAACGAGCCGCTGACAAACAGCCCGCAAGAATCATGCAATGCTTCCTTCTGTGTCAGTACTTTTAAAAAAATCTTTCCAGATTATTAAAATGATACAAAAGACAATGTTGTATATTCGCACACCAACACTACTTTAAAAGGACATATAATTATCATTCCTTTTGCGCATATAATATAATTATATTTCGCAGCTAGCTATTTATTGTTTGGTTTACAGGATATTCCGGCAGAGGCAAGTATGAGGGAGTTGGCTGAAGGACTATTACGGCACGCTACAAAGTGGGATACGGAGTGCAAGTGCGCGGATTCCCAGAATCTTCGACTCGACCAGTACAAGCATGAAACCGCTACGATGATGCAGAAGAAGAGACGACGACGACTTGCTGTGAATAACGGACGTGGCTCCGCTTCCCGTCTTCAACATCTGCTATCATTGTCTCAGTTTGTCAAGCTCTAAATTGGATCCTTAGTTTTTCGTGATGATTTTGACAAACTGTGAATTGGATGATTTCGCCAAACTGTGAATTGGAAGATTAAATGGTAAACAATAGGATGATTTAGATAACTTGTGAATTGGATGCTTAGGGTTTTGTGAATTGGATGATTAGAAGATTATGATAAATTTTCTTTTTTTTAAATGATCCTTCAATGAAATAAAAAAAAATTGGTCCTGATATGTCTATAAAGAAAATGTGGCGGATCTAATGAACTAAAAGAAGTAAATCGCATACAGTACTCACAAAACGGTAGAAATTTGATTGACTAATATGTGGGACGAAAGTACATTGTGAACAAATGTCTTTGCGCGCAAATGTCCATCTGCACAAGTGTCCGTGTGAGCAAATGTACATGTGCGCAAGTGTCACTGTGCGCAAATGTCCCTTGTGCGCAAGTGTTTTTGTGCGCAACTGTATGTGCGCAAGTGTCCAAAATGTATGTGTGCGCAAGTGTCTGCGCGCAAATGTAGTCCACCCGTCAATTCTATGTCGGCTATGGCGGCCGCGGCCAAATGGGCCAAGTGGAATATCCCGCTGTGGAAAACGTTTATATATCAATATGGGATCCTTGAATTTTTCTTCACTAATCACGTTAAAGAAATATTGAAAAATGCAGCAATACAAATGCTGCAAAATATTTGCTCCGATTGGGGTTCGAACCTTCGGCACACGAAATACTATATGCGAACGCAGCAAATATGTCACAGTACGTCATGAAAATTCTAATTTCACAAATTTTTAAGATTTTTCTCGCCGTTGAGCGGTACTGTATGTTTATTAAACGAATAACTAAGTTCATGAATAACGATAAAAGTCCTCGTTATTAATATTTGAAAGAGAAATAAATAAAACACAGTTCCTTGATTGAAGTGCAATCCGAACCATATGCTCTAATAGACTAATATGTATAACTTACGAATCTGAGAGCTCTTCTCACTCGGTTGGTCCCTTTAATTAAGGCGAACCTGCTGAAGAACTCAGGCTGCTAATCACAAGAGAGACAACGAAGAAGGCAGAGGCCGAGAGAAGCAAAGAGCCATAAGTGTTCTCATTAGTTTTCTTCTGTAACAAGGATGACATAAAGATGCCTCCGATTTACAGGCGAGCATTCTCTCGAGAAACACTTTGAAGTAGCGAGAGAATCACAGAAGCAGAAGAAGCTTCTCAGGCCACTTTGTAAGCATCACAAAGCAGACCAATCAGTGGCACGTGCCATTGGCAACACCAGAGAGAGAGAGAGAGAGAGAGAGAGAGAGAGAGAAAGATGGAGAGATTGGGAGAGAAGAGAGAGAGGGATAGAGAGAGAGCGCGAGAGAGGAGAGAGAGATATATAGAGAGATAGAGTGTTGGAGAGAGATCATGCCATGATTGTGCACCTAATCCCCTAATCAGTTGTGCTCTCAATCAGTAGCAAGGCAGAAGAAGGTGGAATGAAGAAAGCCTGCGAAAAGTTCTGCGATTTTCTCGATTCTCACGTTTCAGTTGCTGAGGAATGAGGAATGTCTAATGATAAGCAACAAGGGAAACGGTTTCCCAAGATTGTTTATTTGCAATGCAGACAAAACAAAATAAGTGCCTTTTTAAAAGACATTAATGTATTATGGCACCATATATGTGCATATATTTAATTAATTTTCGACAACTTTGAACGTTCAACATGTGATGATGCATTAACCATTAAGAAGCGCTTTCGCAGATAATTTTTTTCAGCTTTATTGTAAAAACAGCAATACATGTATAAAGGAAAAGCACACAGCATGAGTGAACAATAGACCCGTTGTTTAATCGAGGCACTTCTCAAACAACCTAGATAACAATCATTCTTAGTTTCAAAAAAGGCCTCTTATGCATGTTCATCATGGAAGTTATCTACAAGTGAAGCAATGCGAGCGAGTAAAGTAGCATTTTCGGCAGCCACTGATAACCGTTAAAATTGTGTGTATTGTCAAGGAAGAAAATATAATTGATGTTTATGACTAATAATGATCGATCGAACACTTTGATCGGTCAAATTTGATCGTTCGCCTACGCCGGATTCTCAATCTTCTGCTTCTTCTCACACGTCGGACTGCACTTGGAGGAGTTGGCCGAGCTCGTCCACGGCGCGGCTTCGGAAGAAACGAAGAAGAAGAAGGGCGCATTCGACAGCACAATCAGCACGGCCATTCCGTAGAAGATCACCGACCACTCAAAGGAGACGAAAGTCAGCCAGGCAATCAACGGAGTTTACCCTCCCCCCCCCCCCCATTAATACGTTCAGCTCCATTTTTTGTGCTGTGCTAAAGATAAAGAGAGTGAGAGAAAGTTTGAGAGAGAAAATGCACCATGAGATAAAAAAAATTTTTATGTTAAAAATAAGATTAAAAGAATGAAGAAATGCTGGTTCTTAAAAAAAAGATTTCGAAAAAGAGAAAAAAAGAATTGTCACCTCAGCGCGCGTGCTCTCGACACTGACGAGAGCGGACATGAGCGCGGGCAGCACGAGAGTGATCGCGCAGTTGATCACGTTCATCACCGACATCACAAAGGCCATGTACTGGCGGGCCACCTGGTATTTACGACCAACTCATTATTCTTTTTTTTAAGACCAAATTCATACTTGAAAAAAAATTATACCCAATAATAATTCTTAAAAATTTTTTATGTAACAGGTGGTTTTCTGTGCGAACGCGGGGATATAGGTATTTCACAAATCAGCCATATTTGGTTGTCCGTTAGTATAATACCAAATAATAATTCCTACAAATTTTATACGACTACATTGCGTCGCCTTCCAAGCCATGAAAGGAATGAAAGTCCTTTCTTCTCTGTAAGCTCTCGTCCTCCTCACATAACAGTTCCATTAGCGCCCGTATCGAATGCATTATTGCTCCAGAAGTGGGCTCTCCTTCATGATAGGCCATGTTAATGTATGTATGTAGCTCCTCCTTTCCTGTCACTACCTCTCGCTGTCCATCACTTTCTCTCTCACACACACACTCACTCTCTTCTTCTTCTCTCGCACTCTCTCTCTCTCGTTTTCTTTCTATTTCTCTCTCTCACACACTCACTCCCTTCTTCATCTCTCGCACTCTCTCTCTCTCGTTTTCTCTCTCTCGCCTCTCACACTCTCATTCTTTCTCTCTCACTCTTTCTCTCTCCCTCTCCCTTTCTCGTTCGCCCTCTCTCTGGCATGGTATTCTCAATCTTAAGACGCCATCGGATTCTCCCTTTTCAATCTCGGCACGCGTTTCTTTCTCTTTTTCTCAGTCTCTCTTCACTCTCCGTTCAAGGCGACGCAGCCCATAAACTCGGAGGAGAAGCTGCATATAAGCGGAGGGAGGGCGATGGAAGGCCGGCACGCGGTGCTCTGTTTCGTCCTCCGCCCGAATAGCCACGCGGACAGGACAACAGTTCCACCACGCGCCAGCAAAACACGTCGAATAAGGGACAGCGAGCCCGACCCGTTCGCTTCCCTAGCGGTTTTGAACCAATGGTTAATACACTAAATTCATACAAACATATGACATTCATATCGATATTGAATTATGACCTGAACTCCTTCATACTCCAATTTCAAAGGCAGCTTAAAATTATCGTTTTCCTATATAAAACTACCAATCCACTGCCACACAAATGATGAAGGAAAAATAGCAGAATGAAATTTGAATTTTCCGCCTAACCAGCTGCGCGCATCGCATGACGCCGACAATGTTGAGGCCCGAGAAGACGATGGTTCCTGTGTAGAGTATCTGCGCCAGTACGGCCGACTCACTCTCAAGAACAAGTATCTATTCTCTTGGTCAGCAGTACAGTTGTACTTCATAATTAAGTAAATAAACATGTATTCTTTTCAGGGCTTAATAAGTAAATTAATTGAATAAAAAAAGAAGGAATACTAACGAATGTCATGAGAACATAGCAGAGTGCCATGAAGCCTTGCGAGATGGAGGCGAAGAAGAGAATGCGCGCCTGAGGGGCAGCTTATCTTTGGCAGCTTCCGTTTCTCCTTTTCTCTCTCTCTCTCTCTCTCTCTCTCTCTTAGCACGCACTTTTATCTTTTCTTTTCAAAATATCTATGATTTTCTCCCTCTCTCTCCTTCTCTAACACTCTCTAACCGTCTCGCTGAGGCAGCTTGCAATGTTGGAGAGATGGCTGGCGACCAGCTTGAGGAGAGCTGAGAGCACGAAAGGCATGGCCGCCGCGACTCCAGTCGAAGTGACGGCGAGGCCGAGCACCTCCAAGGCAAGGATTACTTCTCTATATTACTCGTTTTAAAATCTTAGTTAAATTTGGAGAAAAAAATTCAATACATTACATGGGTGGGATAAAGAAACAAATGAAGCATAACAAACTTGATTAAGATAGATTGGCCCGAACTGTACAAGCAACCAGAATCCTGAATTGCCGCCGACAGAAGCGAGCCAGATCGTGATGATGCATGGTGTGCTCATGATGGCAGCGTAGGGAACGGCACTGGAAGACAGTGGGAGAGATCAGAGAAAAGAGACAGAGAGAAAGAGAGGGAAACAGAGAAAAGAGACCGAGAAATTAGAGGGACATAGACAGAAAGAGACCGAAAGAGAGTGAGAGAGAGAGGTATAAACCGAGAGAGAAAGAGATAAATGAAAAGAGGAAATGAGGAGAGTGAGAGACGGATAGAGGAAGTCGAAAGATGAAATGTTAGAAAGAGGAATAGTAACGCATTTCGATTGATCCTCACCCTTTGATGGCCGATTGTCCCTCCTCTTTGTTCAGCGCAATTTTGTCGGCCTCCTTGTGAGAGACACAACTATAAACACACAATTTTGGATTTAAAAAGAACAACAGTTGCTGCCAAGTCAATAAATTGAAGTGAATCCTATTAATGCAAACTGTTTACGGATGTTTCTGCGGATCGTTCGAGTAGAAGAAGTAGAAGATGAGTGCGAGCGCACCAGTGATTGTTCCCTGCAATTTACATATGTACAGTCCCGCCCAGGATCTTGGTACTAAGGAGGGATCGGATGCATCGGAGGGATCCAAATGCATCCTCGCTAATAACAATTGTCCTAGGAAAGACTGAAATATTTTAAATGGTACATTAGTTTGCTCATAGAGAACGGATGCTACTGTTAAAAATTCGATAATTTCTAATCATTTGATAAGAAGTTATCAGTTTTTGCCTATTAAAAATTTCATTTTTAATATTTTTCAAAGAAATTTTTCCTGTACCATTATTTTGTCTCTACGCACATCCCCAAATAATAATATAAGAGATTTTATCATTGTTAACAGAAATAGTTAAATGAGACCTTATTACACATGTTCATGTTATGTGGAGATTCGCCTTACGATGCTGATGCAAAATATGAAAGCCGTTTTCAAAACAAAGCATCCGTTGACGAAAAATTTTTGATTGCGTTTACTTTGTATGATTTTCTTCATGATTCCCCATTGTCTTTGTCTTTCTCTCAATGTTAGCCCGGTATGATTTATTCAAATCTAGGTTGCTGCACTCGTATTGAGGTCTCATTTAACGATTTCGGTTAACAATGATAAAATCTCTTATATTATTATTTGGGGATGTGCGTAGAGACAAAATAATGGTACAGGAAAAATTTCTTTGAAAAATATTAAAAATGAAATTTTTAATAGGCAAAAACTGATAACTTCTTATCAAATGATTAGAAATTATCGATTTTTTAACAGTAGCATCCGTTCTCTATGAGCAAACTAATGTACCATTTAAAATATTTTAGTCTTTCCTAGGACAATTGTTATTAGCGAGTATGCATTTGGATCCCTCCGATGCATCCGATCCCTCCTTAGTACCAAGATCCTGGGCGGGACTGTAAGTGCGCGATCCAAGTGTCACTTATGTCATTGTGTGCATACATACATATATCTGTCAAAATACCAACAAGATGTAAAGAAGACATTTGCTTCTTGGCTCTTGATACAAGTTATTGTCCTTCCTACCTGAAGAAAGAAGATGCTTCGCCAGCCGAGTGCTTCAGTCGAGCAGAAGAGACCAGAGACCGGCATCGTGAAGATCGAAGACGTCTGACAAACTTGGTTTTTTATTCACTATTCACCAAATTATACTCGCACTCGTTAGAGAAACGCAATCTTCCAACCTTTCTAAATCTCCTTTATACCTGATCCCATTAGGATTTCTCGCTCCCTCGCTCTTTCCATCTCTTTCCCTCTCCAATCTCTCTCCCTCTCTTTCTCTCTCTCTCTTTCTCTCTCTGTTCTTCCTCCAACCTGGAAGCACATGGACATGACTGCGAGATGGACGGCAGCCTCGCTGAGCGGTGCCCACGCCGAGCAGACCGAGCCCATTGCCGGCAGCACAAAGGCCTGGCCGAAGCCCTTAAATAAATTAACTTTAAACTCCCGCCAAAATCACTAGATTAAACTTTTAAACTGTTCTGCAGTGGCCAAATTGCTTTAGAGTGACTTTCTTGTCTTCATCTGTATGGAAAGAAAAATAGAGAAAGTTGCCTGGCACAAACGCGTGGCTATGAGCAGCCAATACATGTCGATCTTTACGGCGAGTGGGAAGAAAAGCGTGGAGACGGCGGAGACAAGGCCGTAGATCAGGAAGAGGTTTCTATAGAAATCTTGTTTCTCAATTATGCTTTTATAAAGTTTAGTAGCATTATATATATTTTTTAGAAACAAATTATTTTTATTTAGAACAAGAAAATCCTGTCGCTTACCTGGTGCCAAGCCGCTGAATAATGGCAGTCGCTGGCAGCGTTCCAATAAAATTGCCCATCGCGACCGAGGAGAACATGAGATTTCGCCGCACCGGATGCTGAAGCCAGTGCAGTTCTTCTGCAAAGCGAAATCGCGCTTACAGAATACATTAATAGTATTTATATTTTCAATTTTAGTGAAGATAATTAATAAAGGTCCAACAAAATGAGCCGCCCACTGATATCTAAAACGAGAAAAGAAGTCGCTGACCATCTCCAAGAGTCTCATTTCCGCCGAGTCTCCGATACTCCTCGACCACATCGTCCATGCAGATCACCTTCAAAATGTCTTAAAATGAGTTCAATAAAAACGTAGCACTTACAAAATTGAATGGCAATAATTGTTATAAACGAAAATAACGGAGAAATGACAGACCGTGAAGTTGAGAATGAGTGGGTTGGCGAGAGCGAAGGTGAGACAGGCGAGGGAGAGCGAGAGAACGAGGAAGCGAGTCGAGTGGAAGAAGTGGCAGGAAGACGACGATGGCGACTTCTTCTGCTCCATTCTTCTTTTTGTCTCCTTCGTGTTCTGAAACACGCTAATTATCTACCATCCCTGAAGATACCAGATTTTCCTGCAAAGATGATGCCAAATATTCAGAATGAGTTGGCGTAAGATTTCAAATGCAGAGATGCCCAGTGTTTGGGCGGCAATTTTGTTGCAATGGTCAAGAGATTGTAATGATAGAGCGTGGCTCGAGAGCATACTATGTAAATGAAAGAGCGGGCCTATGAATAACAAACAATTTTTACAGGGAAGAATTCAGACGTTCTTGCAATTGCGCTAAAGATCATTTGTGCGAGTAAAAACATTGCATTCATCGAGGAGGGAGCAGTGCAAGTCAAGAGTGGGCGATGATGACAAAAGTGGGCCAACGGCGAGTCGTAATCCAGCAAATGGGAATTATTCACGGCTACACATACGATTAGGCGTTATTATGCGACGATGTTTACTCCGGCAAATTCGTGAAAAACATGGATAATTATGCAAGCTCACTATTATCAAACTCTAATAGTGTGATGAAGAACAAGAATAAATTTACTTTTATTATTCGCAGTCACCTGCTTGGAAAAACTAATAGAATGAAGAATAAAAAAAATTTATTTTGCTGCGCTCGGTCTTATGAATACCCAAGAAATTAACTGCATACAATGTTTAGCTCGTCTGGATGCCCTTTTCAATGGTCTAGTGGATTAGTAATCTGTGATCATTACGAAAAGCTTCAAAATGGGATTCTAAAAAATGCGTCACTCCTACGCGTTTAGTCGCAGATCACTTGTATTTTGCTGTTCTTCATGCATTTGCAACGTAACACTGACAGGCAGAAGCTTTTTCCAATCGTTTAACCAGCGATGATTGATGAAGTACATACTACTCACTGATTGCTACAGAATAGTCAAACTCGGACAGAAAAAGAGAGAGAGAGAGAGAGAGAGAGAGAAACAGTGAAAGCAAGAGCGAGAGAGAGACAGTGAAAGATAAAGAGAGAATTAAAGGATTAAATGAAACAAAGGATAGACAGCCAGATGAACAAAACGACAGACAATCAACAATTGCCTACGCTAGTAAACATAATTGGACATTAGTTTATTGACAATGAGCTTGTTGAAAATTCTGAAATGCAAATGCATTTTCAAAAGAAGAAAATTCTTTTAAAAAAAAGACGAAAATTTATAAGAAGTAAAGAGAGACAGAAATAAACAACATGAAGGAAGTGATAGCGAATTAAGAGGAAACTGCTCCTTGTTTTATTGTAAGAATAAAAAAAGTGTTTCTTCTGCTTTTAGTTGAAATTGCAAAAGTCTTGAATAAGAATGAATTTGGGCCCACCGACATTAATATTCAATACAAGCACCTAACGGCCTGACCATGAGTCTTTTTCGTCTACAAAGTATTCATAGCATTTTGTTTCAGAAACCATCCATGTGTTTACAAAGAGAGAAACACTGCAGTGGGAAGTGACCAGCACGACGGATGGCACGGAGTGGGGTCTGCCCTTATATGCTGTAATTTGCATATGGTGACAGAACAGACATAGACCACACTGATGATGATGGTACGAAGAACGAAAAAGTTAGCACGAGGTAGCTACGTACTTTGGTAACTCTTTTTGCTTTCTCTGTCTGACTCTCCACTCTTCTCCTGATATTTCTCCCCCTTCTGGACCCTTTTTCTCACAGTTTCGTCATGAGTTGCACAATGGAGTCTCTTTCGTAGAAAAATGGAGCATTTTTCTCGCTCTTCCGGCTCTTTTGATGACAATCGAAGAGACGAAAAAAATGATGCTGGAAGAGGAAAAGAAAGACTTATTTTAGTGGTAAAGAGAAGAGTGAGAAGAACGAAGGGAAAGAGATGAGAGATAAGAGATGCGGAAGAGAGAAGTGAGAGGGAGGTGAGAGAGTAAGAGAGATGAGAGATGGAAAAGAGAGAATGGAGAGAGATATGGTAAGAAGAGAAGAGAGAGAGAGAGAGAGAGAACGAGAGAGCGCGAGAGGACGAAGAGAGAGAGAGAGAGAGAGAGAGAGAGAACTAAGAGAGAGAAATAGAGGACGAAGAGAGAGAGAGAGAGGACGAAGAGAGAGAGAGAGAGAAAGAATAGGACGAAGAGAGAGAGAGAGAAAGAATAGGACGAAAAGAGAGAGAGAGAGAGAGAGAGAGAGAGAGAGAGAGAGAGAGGTCGAGGAACGTGCATCGGGATGTCTCACTGCAGAGTTCACAGATGCCTCTCGGCCAAAAGACTGTGAAGATGCTAATCGCTTCTAGTCTCTATGTAATAGTGTGTACATGTGAAGTAGGGACTTTGTGGTTCTGTGGGAATCAGATATCTATCTCTCTATCTCTCTTTCACTCTTTCTCTCCTTCTCTCTTTCTCTCTTTCTCTCTGTCTCTGTATCTCTGTCTCTGTACCGCTGCCTCTATCAATGCTCTATCATGCCACTTCTCCGACTCATGCCGCACCCACGTGCAGTATGATGACTTCTCACAGATACCTTCTCATGACTTCATCTGTTGGCGATTCAATGAGGGTTCAAGTTTACAATTGAAAATAAATAAAATAATGAAATATCTACCGTTTAATGAAAAACCATTATATTTATACCAATTCTAATTTTGGAATGTCATGACTTTACGAAAGGCAACAGAAGCAGCAAAGTAGAGATAAGAAAGAAGGCACCAGCACATTTGCAATAAACCATAAGACTGTGCAAAGCAGTTGAGATTCTTGAACAAATAATGTGCGATAAAAAGCTTTAAGAGTTAAAAAAAAATAAATAATAACAAAGAGTAAAATGAAGTAAAGCACTGACATATTCTATGAGGAATTCTTCCTTCTCGATTTCTTCAAGCATATTCAGACGAGAGATAAGTGGCGGGTGAGCAGGCGAAGATGTTGTCGCGGAGATCATCTGTGGAGACATCTCTCAAAAGAAAGAGAGAGAGTGAGATAGATAGACATACAGAAAGATAGAATTAGAGAGAGAGAGAGAAAGATTAAGAGGAATAAAATAGGAAAGAATGAAGGAAAGAAAAAAGCATCTGAGCATTGATCATTTGAGTCGACTGAACTTGTTAAAAAGAATCGGTTTATTAACCAAAATAACTCAATAAATTCACTTCGACAGGTGAAAAACATGATGCTGGATATTTCGTAAAATCCAGCATACCTTCGGATCACATCACTTTTTTCCATTCTATCCACCCGGCTACTTACATAACACCTTGTAATAAGAAAGAAGCCTACTGATAGCCGGAGCCTTCTGCTGCCTTGATAGGGGGCAGCAGAGGGCTCCGGCTGAGAAGGTCGAAGGAAATGGCAGATAGTCACTCTTATAAGAAGCCACTCGGCAAAACAATAATCAATGATCACACATTACTGGCACATTCATGGCAAGACGCCTCCATAGACTAATTGATTGTGTAATCAGAAATGACGTTGCGTTGACCGCAGACAAAAGGCCAGAGTTCGGAAGGACTAAGAATGCACGCGGAGTCATACCAATAAAATGATTGAAAAAACCTTTCACTCTTCTTTTCATTACATTTCAAGAATAAGTTGATTTCAAGAAAAAGTCAGGCATTAGATGTTCCGCATATGACCAGTCTCATATCGGTCGAATGTCATTTATTTGTCTCGAATCTCGAATTATGTATCTATTAGGTATCGACGCATTTGGCTTCGCCGCCCGTCTTTTGGCTGATGAAATCGCAGAACGGCGCCACTCTCAGGAAGAATGCTTCAAATATGAACTCTCAAACAGTATATCGTATACTCAGGAAGAATAAATGGAAACACTTTGAAAAGGCAACATCGCAGAGTCTCTCTCAAAACATTCAATAATTATATATGCCATTTATAATCGCATTAGAGTTATTGAAACGCGAGAGCAATAATATTGTGTAGATTGCGGACCATTTTTAAACTGATGTAACTCGCTTTTTAATATGTTTTTTTTTAAATTAAATCTAAGTAACCGCTTTTTTCACACGTCTTCTCATCGGCGCCCATGAGGATTCCGTGCTGGAAGAAAGTGCCGTTGTGCGACAAAACAATTAGACCGCCGCCAGAATCGCCCTCGAGATGTGACCATTATCAGGAGAGGAGGGCAAGTAAGAAAGAAAGAATGAAAGCAGAAGCCTGTCCCATGTATAATTAGCGAAGAAGTCGGATACCTTGCATACTCCTTCGCCTGGGCCTTCTCTTGCGCACAACATTTTGGACGGGTCAAAGACCTGAAGGAGGTTTTCGCAATACTCTTCCGGCCCAAACTGCAAAGTTACTCCGAGAAGTACATTTTCGGTATCCCCACCGGGAGTACATATAAATAATATGTAAAGAACAAACCGCTTCGGCCCCAGCCGACGATGGCCAATATGGGACCACCGCTATATCTTATACTGTCGATGTCATGGTCGTCTGTCGGTAGAGGAGCAACGTTGACAGTATCGGTAAGTTTGACAGCCGACTCGAGCTGAAAAGTGAAGGAGTATTTTTTTTTAATACTCTTCAACTCCGACCTCTAGTAGCGCGATATCGTAGGCCTTTGTATTCCAATCGGAGTCAGGATGCAGGATTGCTCGCTTGATTAAGACAGTCTGTGCGCCTTCCTCAGTTCTAAAATTGAAGGAATACCCCTCTACATACATATGTATGTACATATGTGTCTTCTTGACACATTTCAATAGCTTCGAACACAACTCGCAGTTAATGAGAAAAGTGAGAGAAAAGCGAAAAGGCTATAGCTTCATGATATTTCTGAGAAGTGAGCTAACGGCTTGCTTAAGTCGTGCCGTCCCAAATGGAGTTCGCCGATGGCTCCCCTGACAATGCAGTGCGCGGCAGTGAGAGCCCATTTGGGAGCGATCAGCGATGCGCCGCAGATCATTTTCCCCGGCTCAGTCGTGCTCAGTCCTACATAATTGTTTCTTCGATTATCGCAGTGAATTTAATAGTAAAAGATGTTCGAAATTTAAATTTCACTAAGTTACCTCATTTGAAGAAAATCTTGCGAAAAGCATCGAAAAATACTTGAGCGAAAATCATATGAGTATAATAATCTTTTAATTGATAATTATTTGATTGACAAAAAAACATTTAGGCGAACATAACTTTGGCGAAAATAAGGTAATCGTTTTTAAATCTGACTTCGTGATCCGTTTTGCTCTTATCGTTGATCGTGACGAGAAGGCCATGCCATCGTGCCTTGTGTGGCAGTGGGGGGGATGCCGCCACGAATACGATGGATTGCAGAATCTTCTCCTCCTTAAATGAATGTTGTTTCGGCAAGGGAGTAAAAAGACAGTCGTTGACAGGAAGGAGGGGAAGCCACCCATGGCACTTCAGGAGAGGTGTTGGTGTATGATGGGAGGACAAAGTAGAGACAAACAATTTCAGGGCATGGTTTAGCTGTGAGATATATGCATGTATGTATGTACATATGTATTTGCCTATTATCACGTATGATTCGTTTAAGGAGAAATTATGCGATATTTCAAATTGCCGCGGCCCTTTGCACTCTCATTCGCGCAGGCTATTTTCACGCAGCGGGTTTTTTCCGACCTGCGAAATAGCAAGCGAGAATGAGAGAGAGGAATCACTGGGCAGACGTGGCAATTCGAACATGCATTAAATATTTTTCGGTGATCGCCCTCCTTTAAGGTTAAAAAATTGCAAAATAAATTAATTGTTTCTCACGTCCAAGACTGTCGTCGACTTGTGAGCCAATCGTGTACTTGTTCCTGTAAAAAACTATACATTTAGTCAGTCAATGCTAGATATTTTTGCGCTTGCGTGCTGTAATATGTGACAAGTTCCGTTAATTTACTTCGTTTAAGAATGGCTAAGAGAAACTTACTGCCCATCGCAGGGGAGGAGAACGAAAGAAACGTGGAGTAGAACAGGCAACACATCTAAAACACGAGCCATCTCAGCTTCGTCTATCGTGAGGCATGCGATTATATATATAAACGTTACACCAGAAAGACGAAAAGGAAATTTCACACATGAATCTACAATAGAAGAAAAGATAATGTATAGTGATTCAACGAAAACTATGCATTATCTTTTCTTCTTTCGCGAGAAGCCGTTACTGATGAAATCATCTTACCAACCAAGCTACACAGTGGGTGCATTGATGAATCTTCAACAGACATGTATTTCCATCCAGTATAACCTGAGCATTTTTCTTTAGCATAACAAGTTTATTTGTATTGGAAAAAAGCCTCTTATGGGAAACTTGCCACCCGAAGAGGGATGGAATAACAAATTGTCACCTCAATGGATAAATTGTCTTACATAAAAGTATTTTAACTTTTTTTAAGCAAACATATCCTAGGTGAAAATAGCGTTAATGGAATTTGGCATTCCATTATACTGTATTTTGCGTGCTGTTTACTTCGAGCAGATGGAATTATTGGGCTTCTCATGTGGCTCACTACATACACATACATATGTATGTACATAAATACTAACTTCTGACGTGTGTGAGAATTTTTTTAAGGCAACGAGGCAACGAAAAACTTTATGAAAATACTGTGGTGAATCTCATATGATACAGATGTGCGTACATTGATACACTCTTTGATGAGTGCATTCACAGCTGCATCAGTGGCTAGCGCGAGTGAGTTTGGATGCACCCGGTTAACTGCAAGATTGATGGATAAAGACATTCTATCGCCTACTTTAATTACATTTCAACCATAAGTTGAGGCGTGTCAACCGATAGGCGCACCGCACCATATATGAAGTCTCGTCATGAAGAAACATACATATACATGTATATAATGCCATAACTTTGTTGCAGGGTCGCTCTTTTCAAAGTGTGTGCACCGCTATGTGTGACAAAACATTGTGCAGCTTAGAAGACCAGTCGAGAAAAACTGTAAGAACTTCAAGCTCCCTCACAAGTGTTAAATTATAGTAATTTTCATCTTCCTTCGAATGACAAGAATTATTAATTTCTTTTCTAATTTCATTTCTGTGTTCCAGGCCGCTCGTCTTGAACATTTCTATTGTATTATATTATCAAATTATTTGGAAATGTCGCAAGACACATATAAAATGATATGCATACATGGGGCTGATCAAGAGCAGAAAGGCCACCATTTATGGTGCGTACTTTTTTCGTGGAACTTATTTTAGTGTATGCTGCCCTGATCTATCATAGCATCACACACAATTCAGTGTGGCTTCTATGATGACTGATTGAGCACTCTTCGCTTTGATGGGAACATTTATTACCTTCCCAGCAGCATGTTCCAGGCTCCTGCTCGACCACGCTATGGCCGGCGTGTTCGGGTTGATCTGCTGGCTCGCAGAAAGCGGAATGTTCGCCTCAGACGAACATTCAATCGGAGCATCAATTTTGCCGCGCATCAATAATGCTCCGATTAGGAGATCATTCCGATGCTCAGGTCAGCGGAACATCAATGCTCTGGAAAAAGTCGCCGCTCGCTGTACGCGTTGCACCAGCTCCTCGTTTTACTCTCGCGTTCATTCTTGCTCTGCTAACCACATTCGAAATCGATTAGGTACACTTTCACAATTCATTCAAATTTATCGAAAGTCCGATTCACGAAAGGTACGCACTTTTCACGATAGATATTTTAACTAATCATATGTACATATGTATGTAGCTTGACGGAACACTAGGGCGCCCATAGATGAATTCCGATTGTGAGGAGATAAAAGAGAGGGAGAGAGAAAGAGAAGAGAGAGAGAGAGATGGAGAGAAAGAACAAGGGAGAAAGATGGAGAGAGAGAATAAGAAGGATAGAGAACAAGAGAGGAGAGAGAGAGAGAGAGAGAGAGAGAGAGAGAGAACAAGAAGCCTGCAACTGCATACACTCTTCATTCTAACTACTGCGAATCGATCTTTGCAATTGATTCGCAGTTATTTGAATGAAAAGAGAACGAAACACAGAGAAAGAGACAGTGAGATAGAGATAGAGAGAGAGAGAGGCAATGAGAGAGAGAAAGAGGAAGAGAGAGAAATATATTCAAGGGAGAAGAGGCAGACAATGGAGGCTTGTGAAGGAAAATTACTAAAGGAAGCGCTGCCCTCACATCGGATGTCCCGAACATAGCGCTATGATAGAATTATGCTGAGAATTGATATCCGGTCAAGTAAACTCTGGCCAAGTAAAACGGAAAAGCGTAAGAGACGGAAAGAGTGCACTGATGAGTCATGTGACACAGTCTCAAAAAGTCATCGCCCTTGTATGCAGGGTGGCACATTTCGGTGGTGCAGCCAAAAGGGCGTGAAACGGTGATAATCGTAAGTAATACCTAAGCTTTTTGCGTGTCAAGAAAGTCAAATCTGCGAGCTTGCCTAGCAATAAGCAAATCGGAGATTAGAAGGCGGTGCCCGAATACCAGGCATGATTCAGCTGCTCGAATCGCGTCAGTCCAGGCGGGAATCCTCAGGGAAAATCTCATTGTCAAACACGGTTGTGAAAGCAGTGATAATGCATACCTTTAGGATTTTACACATGGAGATAACGACGAATGGAATGTGAATGAATGTACTTTGGAGCCAAAACACGATACAGAAAGTTTATTCTCAATTAGAGTGAAATTTTTGTATGTATATGCAAATATATGCTAAAAGCAAGTTCGTAAATCCGTTATGAAAATAATGATTCTATTTGCTATCTTGATCGCCAGTTTCTGCTGGTCTTTGATATCTTATCGAACCGGAAAAGAAGGTCCATCGTGCAGAATTATCTGATTCATTATCAGTGTGAACTCATGCCGGAAGTACGTTAAATGGACTTCATTTACAGCCTCCATCGCTTTCTTGCTCTTTCGTTGTCTATGACGGTGAGAAAGCTGACAAAAAAGACGTTTGGCTTTGTCACTTCTCCGCAGCAGAAATCTACTCATAAAAGGAGACAATGAAAATTGAGGACGGATGATAAGGACATGCTAAGTGGAGCAGCCAAAACTTTAGAAGAGTTGGCTTCTCCTTCATTCTAAGCCAGGCTGCTGATAAGCAAAAGACAATTTTATGGCGATGGCGGTTGCCATTGGCTGGCCGCAGTAACACTTCTCTGTTGCACTTTGGAGTTTTTGTGAATTAAGTGGATTTCTTGTCCGAAGAAATCCATTCTAGTTAATATGTTAATATTACCATGACTTTTTCCCATCCGTTTTTATTCTTTGTACAATTTTTCACTCTTGAAAGGACCGATCGCTCTGCTCTTACTCTTACTTAATCTCTTATGTACAGTATCACAGAAAGAAGAGAGAATTCAAATCTCATTTTATAATAATCCAATTATATTGCAGGGTAACGAGGTCCATGATGGCGTCTTTGATGAGGCGGAGTTTAGCTGCCTTTGCTGTCATAGTCCTCGCCACGGTTAATCACCGAAGCATTTGGAATTTTTCAATGCTATCTCAAAAGTAATTTTACCTACCTAAATTTGCGTATGCTGAAATGAGCAATCAAAATACGCAATGTAAAATGCGTTGAAATCAAGTGAGTCTATATATGGTATCTAAATGAAAGCTTTGCAGGAATGCGGAGCGTCCATTCGGAGCCATCGAATGCTCTTCGGTCGGAGGCACGACGGACTTCTGCCAAAGGACGAATTGGTGGTGAGCATAAAGCGTTGTTCATCTCTATCTCTCTCTCGCTCTCTATCTCTCTCTTTCTTTGTACATGTGTATATGATATCTTGCATAATTGTTTCATAAAAAAATGTAAATATTTTATTTATGGAGTATTTTACAATTTCTAGGGGTAGAAAAAGAAGATATATTTTACAGCGGATGCAAACGCGATCTGGCATCATGGGCAACACTTTCTTCAAACAAGTACTCGACCATTTCAACCCGAACGATCCGGTCTTCTGGGATCAGGCGAGTCTTTTCTTTTCGAATTTTCTTTTCTTTCATATGCCTATCGTAACCCTCTTCCTTTAGAGATACTACTTCAATAAGCAGTATGTCACGACGCCAGGCGTTAACTTTCTCTTCATTGGTGGCGAGGTAATCATTTTTACAGTGAAGGAAAAAGATTGGAAATGTGGAAATGTGGAAAAATTTTGTAGTATAATAAAATGTGAGGGAAAGTGTGATGGATAGAAAAAGGAGAGAAAGAAGGAAAGAAGGGATAGAGCGTTCGGTTTGAACGCGAAAGAAATAATTAATAGTAGTAAATAACAATAGTAAACGTTTTGTAGGGAGAAGAAAACGGCGGTTTCATCCACTCCGAGTTCAGTCCAATCGTGCAGTACGCCAAGGAATTCGGAGCCGCGCTCTACGACCTCGAACATCGCTTCTACGGACAGAGCAAACCTACAGCGTAAGAGCGAGAGAGACAGAGAGAGAGGGGGAGAGCGAGAGCGAGAGAGAGAGACAGAGAGAGAGGGGGAGAACGAGAGCGAGAGAGAGAGACAGAGACAGAGACAGATAGAGAGAGAGAGTTAGATACAGAGAGAGAGAGAGGCAGAGAGAGAGACAGAGAGAGACAGAGACAGAGAGAGAGGCAGAGAGAGCCAGAGAGAGACAGAGAGAGAGAGAGACAGAGAGAGAGAGACAGAGACAGAGAGATACAGAGACAGAGACAGGGGAGAGAGAGAGACAGACAGACAGAGAGAGAGAGACAGAGAGAGACAGAGAGAGAGAGAGAGAGAGAGAGAGATAGAGAGAGAGGGAAGGAGAGGATGAGAGCATGAACAATTGAGTGAGGGAGAGATTACAGGATGTGGCTCAGCATGATATGAGGGAAAAGAGAACACAGGAGAGTAAGTAAGGAAGAGTGGGGTACAATTTAAAAATTGATAAAAATTAAGTAACTAAAATAATAAGATGTTAAAAAATCGTTCCCCCCAATCTCTACTCTTGTTCTTCGAGATTCCAGCTCTCTCTGAATACGTCACTTCTTGTGGCATGAAGCTGATAAGAATATCAAGTTATTGGCCACCTTTATCACACCCCGGAAGGCATTAAAGATTATTTTTCCTATGATGAGTTATTACTAATCCATTAATTTTATAATCAGCAGAAAATTAGCTGTAAAGGAAAAGTGAAAATGTGTAATGCATTTACATAGTTCGTTTGTGGAATGGGAAACTAGACGAATGTAAGACGCCTCTTTATCATTTTATCGCTCGCCCTGAACCGCAGCTTATGCAACTCTTATCAGTGGCAATGAGCTTGAGCCTTCTTCTAAGTGATTAAAAAAGAAAATATGTGCGTATGTGTCATCATTATTGCTTCACGGTTTGAGAAAAAGGCCAGAACCCTCATAGAAGTCATCCAATGTATTTACTGGCCGAAAAGCCTCACAATGTATGAACTGAAAGGTATAGTAAATGTCTACGATTATCGTATTCAAGCTCTTAAAGAATAGGGACAATCAACAATTATGTATGTATACATCCATACATATATACTACATACAATATATATATACATATGTAGTATATACTACATACTATATATATATATATATATATATATATATACATATGTAGTATATACTACATACTATATATATATATATATATATATATATATATATATATATATATATACTTATATGTACATATATGTAGTGGCCTCTTTCATATGGGGAAAATTACTTAATCACACCTTTATAACCTTTATATTTGTGTAGTTATTGTATGACAATTCTTTCAGTAACCACACCTTGACGGATCTGCAATATCTGACGTCGCAGCAGGCGCTCGAAGACCTTGCCTACTTCATCAAGTTCATGAACCATAACGAGGACGGGCCACAGAGATGGGTCGTATTCGGCGGTTCCTATCCGGGTATTGTAGCATTCAAACTGACCACCTGCCTTTTCCAGTATCTGCTAGGATATCATAAGAAATTCAAGTAACAATCTTGTTTTCAACATGATAGGGACAAGCGCAATGAGAGAGATAATAAGAAGTGAGTATCTGCTAGGCTCGCTCGCGCTGTGGTTCCGCCAGAAGTATCCGGATCTCGCCGTGGGTGGAGTCGGCAGCTCGGGACCCGTGCTCGCGCAGCTCGACTTTTATGGTTTAAAATAATTTAATTCCTATTAAAAAAATTAAGTCGGAGGTCATATTAAAGAAATTCTGAAAAAAATCTAGAACTCGATGAACTCATCATTGACTTCAGGCTATCTCAAGGTGGTCGAAGACGACATCAAGAAATACGATGCGAAGAATCCGGGAAAGGCGTACAAGTGCGCAGATCAGGTTCAGCTTCGCTCTATTTAGAAGAACTTGTAGAAAGACAGAGGTTATCAAGAGAGGCTAGAAAAAGAGAAACTGATAGCCAGAGAAAGGAAGTGCATGACTAAACGGAATGTAAAAGTATCTTATCGATTAGTTATCGATTGTCAGATCGCCGCTGCGCATGACGCCATTCAGAAATTGATGCAAACTGATGAAGGAAGGAAGAAGCTCGACGACCAGTTCAAGTCGGTCGATTCATGGACGCATAAAGCATCTTTAAATATTAATCATTGCATTAGAAGCATTTGACAGTAAACTTAACAAAAAGTTAAACGTATCGGCTGGAAAATATGCAGACTTTAGAGTCAAGCCACCTCTTGCTGCCAATCCCATCAACGCGAACAACATTGCGCTCTTCTATCAGAGTGTCCAGGCTAGTGAAAGAAAAGTGCGAAAGCGATATTAAAAAGTGCCATAGTGTTTTGAGAATATTAAAAAAAAGGAACTGAAAAGTGTCAAAAATCAGGAAGAAAATTAATAATACTACGAGGATCGATCGACTTATTTTCTTTAAAGGGCATCTTCATGGAAGCGGCGCAGTACAACGGCGCGGCGTATATGGCTCACCTCTGCGATATCATGACAGATACTTTGATCCAGGACGACGCCGTTGCGCGCCTGCGGAAGACGCAGCTGTACCCGGGAGAACCCGCCGACTCTGTGGTGTGTATTCATGCTTCCGAAATTCATTTTTCTAATGAGTTCTCAGAAATGCACCTTGATACAACATGAGTCGAAGAAAGGAAAGCATCTTACTTCTGCTCGACCGTAAAATAGAGGATATTTTCATTTAATTTTTTTTTTCATTTTAGACTGACGTCGACTACGATGAGTTTGTTAAACAGATCTCGAACGAAACATGGAATCGCCAAGGTAAGCTAGGCGAAATTGGCCCTCCATTCTTATTCTTCTTTACCTTTCAGCAGAGCGAATAAGGAAAATTTCATACCTTACTTCTGTGTTTTGCTCAATATATTCATACGGAGTCAATAAGTTTAAATAATATACACAGTCAATAATTGAGCCTCGGATACGCGAAGCTGGCTGTGGCAGACGTGCAATGAATTCGGCTACTACCAGTCGACGGACACGGGCAGCAACATCTTCCGATCTACCGTCCCAGTCAAGTTTGTGACATTTAAGAGGAAGTTGGTCTAAGTAAGACGACAAGAGAATTAACTCGAATGAGTTAGTACTTTAAAATGAGAAGATATCTTCATTCAATCGAGAAGAAAAGCGTATCATATTTGAATGAGAATACAGTTTTTGTATCAACTTAAATATATACATATATATATATATATATATATATATATATATATAACTCCTGCAGCATGTTCCTGAACATTTGCGCTGACGTCTATAAGATGCAGCCTGGCGACGTGCAGGGCGCCATCGACAATACGAACGACTTCTACGGCGCGAGAGACTACTACACCGTATATAGTTTTTTTTAATTACTATATTAAATTGCCTGAAATTACCAAAATTTATAGTATGTATTCATTTCATGCGCCTATTCATTTTCATGTTCTTGAATGACGCCATTGTTCGAATATCCAATCTTCATGAGATCAAGAAAACAAAATTTAATTTTGAATAGTTTCTCAAGATGAAAGTTCACTAGGGCACGAACGTCGTGGCCCCGTACGGCACGTACGATCCGTGGCACTTCCTCGCGAAGCAAAAGTCCGTCCATCACAGCGTCGTCATCTACGAGATGAAGGGTCAGGTTACTACGAATATTTATAAAAGTTAAACAAGTAAATAATAAAATAAGATACTTTCATCATTTTGAATGCAACTAATAATTAATTTTCATTACTGCTATAAATAAAAAGGGTATAAATAAATTAAAGAAAAACAATTCGCTTGAAAAATGGAGTGAAAATTTCGATTCCAGACGCCACTCATTGCCGTGACATGCAGCAAGCGAGGGGAGAAGAGGACATTCTAGAGGTGCAGCAGCTGATTCGTCAGAACATTGACCGCTGGCTGAACGGGCCGCCGAATCCGGACAAGAAAGGTACGGCAATCTCGAATTTCTTCAGATGTCCTACATTAATTTTTAGCACATCGTGAATAAAGAAATACTATTATATCAACTAGTATAGGGTCAAAAACTACAATGATGAGAACACTCTTAAAATGTACCTAGGGTGATCACAAAATTGCAGTCAAAATCACGGACAAGGTCGGCCAGCGTCCGGAGATCGTTCCCTTCAATCCGGGCCCGCTCAACTTCTACTCGGAGAGACAGTCCAAAAGCAGGGTGTGCATTCTATAGCGTATGGTTCTCTCAAATATTATCTATTCTCTCTCTCACTAATAAACTCTTATATTTATAGCTCTTGTTCCGCACAAATTACAACTGTCTGTCTCACTCTCACTCTCTCTCTCTCTCTCTTTCTCTTTCTCTTTCTCTCTCTCTTTCTCGCCCTCTTCCAGCTCGCTCAATCTGCCGCCCTGAAGCGTCAGCAGTATCCGAGCCGTCTGGCTCGCTCCCTCACCGGCCGTCACAATCACTTCGGTCTTCTGCCGCCGTCGATCGAGAATGAAGAGGTTCTTTATAAATAAGAAAGATACAGAACACATGTTATTAGTTGATTTTGTTTCCCTCGCTTCTCTCTCTCTCTCTCTCTCTCTCTATCTCTCTCTTTCTTTAGCTTTTTCTTACAGTCTATAATTTCTATGCCTCCCTCACCCTCTCCAGTCCACTGCTCCGGGTTCCGTCCGCTGGCCGCCCGACTTGAAGGAAGGCACCGTTTCGCAGCCCTTCGACCACTTCAACTCGACAGTCCCTTTCACATTCCAACAGGTTTGATAATGTTCGTTTTATTCGAGAAAAAGGGTCTACGCTAAAATATGTTGTATCCAAAATTGTATTATGAGTTCATTTGCAGCATTTCTGGTTCAACAGACAGTTTGGCTGCCCGACCTGCCCTAACTTCCTGATGATCGGCGGAGAGGGCCCCGAAAGTGATCGCTGGGTCACGAATGTAAACTACACATGGATGACTTATGCCAAGGTAATTCCAGAGGAAACGAAAGCTCTTGCTCAAGCAACTTCTTCCTGTTCTCCCTTTTTTATTTGACTGGTAAATAAGTCGGCCTTATGTGTGCTAGGAGAACCCAAAGTTTTTTTTTCTAGTCAGTCGGTGCGAATGCCTTCCTCCTCGAGCATCGCTACTATGGCAAGAGCAAGCTTCGGTCAGAACGGATTAATTTCTTTCAAAATGAAACAATTTTTAACATTAATTTATTAATTAAAGATATGTGTCTGTACATAATTTTATTATTTTTTCGCTACAATATTGCTTGGTTGGCTCCCGCAAAAGCATTTTTTAAAGAACTGTCTCTTCCATCTCTAATGCTCCCGCTCCAGAACAACTGACCTGAAGTACCTGACCTCGGCGCAGATGCTCTTCGACGTGGCCGAGTTCATCGAACAGGCCAAGCTCGGCCTCGGCCTTACCGGGCCGTGGATCACCTTCGGCGGCTCCTATTCTGGTTTGTGATTTTTTTTACTACTCCAAGTCGCTTTCGAGCTTCATTTACTTTATTTCTTGGTAATCGATAAAGATTTTTATTTCTATTTTCTTTTATTTATTTATCGTGAGTCGTGTTCTTAAAAGCGTGAGGTATGCATTCTGCCGCAGGCGCCCTGGCCGCGTGGTCTCGCGAGTGGTTCCCTGAGCTGATCGCTGGCGCCGTCGGAAGCAGCGGACCCGTCCAAGCCAAAGTCGACTTTTATGGTAAGAGTCCTCGATCTTACCTTGCGACAAACTCAAAACTTGTTTTTTTTATTTCAATATATATATATAAATTTGTTTACTCCTGACGATCTTCCAGAGTATCTCCAAGTGGTGGAGAAGACGCTGCAGGAGAGCAGCACAAACTGCATCGACCGAACCGCAAAAGCTTTTACGGAAGTTCAGAAACAGACGACCACGCCGCAGGGACGAAAGCAGCTGTCGGATAAGTTCAAGTGAGAATATGTTCTCTCTTTCTCTCTCTATCTATTCCATTCTCTTTCCATCTCGCGCTTATCCTCACTCTCGTCTTCTGCTCACCTCCCCCCTCCCTATTCTTGTCTCTTGCCTCCTTCACCTTCAGTTTAGTTTTTTTTTTGCTTAACCAATACAATACCCAGAGGAGCATTACCACTAACAGATATTTGAGTGCTTTTGAATTCCTCTAATTAGCTTATTCTTAGCCTGTTGCCAGCGTGGACGGCAGAGCAGGCGAGCGTCGCCCCAGAATCCGTCCAGAGTGTCATGACCAACCTCTACGGCATCTTCCAAGGCGTCATCCAGTATTCGGACGACAACAACGCACTCGTAATGACATTTAATCTATGGTTTTTACACTGGCCACCGTTGATTTAAAAAAAAATATAGTTCAAGAATTGAGTAAATAATATTGTAAACAATTATTGGCACTTTGCCAGGGCGTCTACAATGTCTCGACTCTCTGCAATTATATGACAGCTGACGTGCAGAAACCAGCTTTGGACGCGCTTCTTGACGTCGTCAAGTGGCAGGTTTGTCTTGTTTTCTCTCTCTCTCTCTCTCTCTGCTTAGAAATAAACAAAAACATGTAAAAAAAAATGACTGGAAAAAACTGCTGATTCTTGCAGCTGGGTGAAAAATTCAACATCAGCAGCGATCCGAAGAAAGACAATAAGGAGCTCAAGGATCTCATTCAATATATTGGTACACATTGATGCAAATAGCCCAGAAATGTAATATTTTGCATACTTTTTAATCTAAATACATTTTTGAACTATTTTGCAAATCGATTAATGCTTTAGATGGCCACGATCCGCATATCAGTGACAACGATCTCGCCGGTAGGGAATTTCAAGCACTAAATAGGACATGTTTACTTCTAAAGACTATTCTAAATTCTTAGAAGCTCAGAAACTAATAGTGCAATTTAAAACCAAAAATTTGCTTATAGAACACAAAATCAAAATAATTGTAAAGAAAAAACTATTTCAGGTCTTCTCTGGACATGGCAGACGTGCAATGAATTTGGATACTATCAGTCAACCGATTCTGGAACCAGCATCTTCGGCAGTGTGACGCCTGTCAAGTATGTTGCACACTACCATTCCTTTTCCTTTCATACCGTCAGTCTCTCTCTCTCTCTCTCTCTCTCTCTGTTCCTATCTCATTCTCGCTCCTCTCAGTCTCTTTCTCTTTCAATTTTTCAGCCTCTTCATCCAAATGTGTGAAGATGTTTTCAACATTGATATGGCCGCTGTCTCCACCAGCGTTGACCAGATCAACTACCAATATGGTGGTAGGGATTTATACAAGGTTAGAGCAGCTCTTTTTTTCTTCTTCAATTTCCCTCACTTTATCTTCTCCCGTTCCTCCTTCTCTCTCTCTCTCTTTTTATTTCTCTCTCTCTTTCTCTCTCTGTCTGATTTTTTTTTCTCTCTCTCTCTCTCTTTTACTTCTCTCTCTCTTTCTCTCTCTGTCTGATTTTCTCTCTCTCTCTCTCTCTTCAGGGAACAAATGTCATTCTCCCCAACGGTAGACACGACCCCTGGCACGCGCTTGGCTTACTCGACTCGAACGACAAAACCGTCGTGCCGATATTGATTGATGGTACGAAAATTAAGTTTAACGCACTATTTAAATAAATTTTGCTTAAATTTGTAAATTCCGCAAGAATTAATATAGAACATAGGTACTCTCCCTCTCCCTCTCTCTTCTCTCTCTCTCTCTCTCTCTCTCTCTCTTTCTCTTTCCAGGCACCGCCCACTGTGCCGACATGTACCCGGCCCGTGACACTGATCTCGACAGTCTGAAGCAGGCGCGCATCAAGATTCTCGCGGGCATCAAGAATATTCTCGGTTAGCAACCCTTTTGTCTCGTTTTACTGAATCAGAGTTTGAACCATTTTTGTTCTCCTCCTATTCTCTGTCAATATATTGTCGAAGCAGAAACACAGGTCCTTCCTTAACAATAAGAAATATTCTACAGGTGGCGCGCCGCCAAACCCGGGAGATTCAACCGCAAGCCCCGCCTCCGACGCAACAACCCAGCCCGGCGGCGGAACGGAAGCCACCACAGGTTAGGAGAGACGTCGCTTTCACAACGCCCTTTATTCTGCTTCCATCTCTCTATCTTTTAAATGACTTTTTTCAGCTGGCACCACCACCACTGCCGCAAGCATTTTGGCGCTCGCGGCGGTGTCCGTCATTGCGCTGCTTCTTTAGAATAATAATATCAATGACTAATTTAGTCAATGTTCTAATTGCATTCTTCTGTTATCTGTTGGTAAATTGTGTATGTACGTATGCGAATTCTTTGTCTATGGCCTTTTGTTGTCTAGTTTCTAGTGATAAATACCGAACTTTGATATATTTGCGAACCGGTAATTTATCTTACATGGTAAATGGCATATGACAGTGTAGAATGCCATACAAATAGAAGATTATGATTTCAATTATTCATTTTTCTGTGCAGCTCAAATGTATACTACGAAATGGCTGAAACAATGGAGGAGAAATCATTATGAGGAGAAGTTGAGTACGCAAAACACGAGCATAGAAAGCCTCTTCTACTGATAAGGAAACAAGAAAGAAGCTTACTCTCGGCTTGCTTCCTGGGCCTGTTGCCTTTGACAAGTCGCGACACTTCTTACATTCGGCCTGGCTGGCTCATTTTAACTGTATATTATTCTATTTGATTGAAGAGTCTGAATATTATAGAGAAGCTAAACATTCTAGTTAATTTCTTTGAAAAAAAACCAACGTTTTTTTTATAGTTTTTATTTCACGCGACCACAAAAATCAGATGAATTCCAGCAGCATTTACAGTCTCGTTAAGTTTGTTAATGCATTTTGCAATACGCATGTGGTAGAATATTCATACTCTTTAAAACGCAAACTAACAACAATATTACAGGATAACACCAACGATGGCATCGAGGCAGTGTTTTGTTGTTTTCATCGTTCTACTAATAGCTACGGTAGATCTTGCAGAATTTTGAAGTCTTTACATATGAAGAATGGGGGCGAAATATGCGCAAAAATCAAGTATATATACATACATATATGCACATCTATGTACGTACATATACGCAGTATGACTCTAATTGAACCACGGGTCAAGCAATTAGGGAATGAATTTGGATAATAAATAAGCAGAGAGTTTATTTGTTTAGATTTATCTAAATAATCATAAGAAATATTCAGGAATGCGCGGCGTCACTTCGCGATCACCGAATGCTCTTCGGCCGGAAGCGTGACGGCTTTCTTCCAAGGAACGGAACGGTGGTGGGAAAGAAAAATTTTTATTTTTATTTTTTGCTAAATAAAATTGTTTTTTTGATTACCCGCATTTGTATTTTATTTTGTTCCATAATTTCAAAATTTAATTTAAAAAAAACTCAACATGTTTAATAAAAGTTTGATAGTCAATGCGACCGGCATCAAGGGCTCCACTTTCCTCCATCAAATTCTCGATCACTTCGAGCCGAACAATCCGGTCTTTTGGCAGCAGGTGAATTGTGGTTCAGTTGGTCGCCCTATTCTTCAATATTAGCTTTGTTTATCTTTTGCAACATATTTCTAAAAATCTTTTTTTTCACATCCCGTCCTATTCTTCACTCAGAGCTACCACTTCAACAAGCAGTACGTCACTACTTCCGGCGTGAGCTTCCTCTTCATTGGCGGAGAGGTATGCTAAGGAGACAGTGACAGCGATTGATAGAGATCATGTTATCACAAGAGAGTTGGAGTAGGCGAGACAGCGAAGATAGCTGCTGAAGCGTTTCATTGCACTCACATAATTCTGTGCAAGAGATAAGAATAATGCAAGTTTTAAGATACTAATTTCAGAGTACTGAAGACGGCAGCTTCATCTACACAGAGGGGAGTCCAATCGTGCAGTACACCAAGCAGTTCGGAGCTGCTCTCTACGCACTCGAGCATCGCTTCTACGGACAGAGCAAACCGACGACGTGAGAGGCAGAGAGAGAGAGAGATAGAGAGAGATAGAGAGGAGAGACAGAGAGAGACAGAAAGAGAGAGAGAGAGAGAGAGAGAGAGAGAGAGAGAGGGAGAGAGGGAGAGAGGGAGAGAGAGAGAGAGAGTGGGGGGGGGGAGAGAGGGAGAGAGAGAGAGAGGGGAGGGGGAGGAGAGAGGTGGAGAGAGAGAGGTACATAGATAGATAGAGGGAGAGAGATACAGAGAGAGAGAGAGAGGTGGAGAGATAGAAAGGCTGATAAGCAGAATGACAAATGAAGTAGTAGAGATAAAGAAAACGAGACAGAAGCTACTAATTCATATATGTATGTATGTACATAATATACTGCTGAAACAAAACAGCAAAACG
This sequence comes from Allodiplogaster sudhausi, assembly GCA_945643635.1. NCBI lineage: Eukaryota > Metazoa > Nematoda > Chromadorea > Rhabditida > Diplogasteridae > Allodiplogaster > Allodiplogaster sudhausi. The sequence continues at coordinate 3,159,619 of CALZFC010000328.1, read as the reverse complement.
AGTATATATTCCTTTTTCCATGATTCACGATCACTCTTCTTCACAGCTAATTGTTATTTCTGTAAGATAAGACGGAAGATTTATCCCATCATGATTTCAACTTGCGAGACCAGAAAATGTCAAATGATAAGTTGTCACTTCTTGACTGTCTTGCAATCTCGTAATCTGACGGTGGAAGGAGGAGGGGGGGGGGGGGCTTTCATACATAGTACATTGATGTCTCCTTATCAGACACCTTCACTAAGCTTATGATTAGAATGATGCTTTTGTGGCTAGGCCTTTATCAGCAGAAATGAGCTTGAGTGATTAAGTGAAAGTTTACTGCCTCTTTCAAGCCATAGAAAAGGTCCATACTGAAGCTTATCTCTATGAAAATACAGCGTCAAAAACTACTAAAATTTATCATAACTCTAACATAAACTAACAAAAAAGAGCATAATTGAAATAAATATCCCTTGCGTGAAAACATTCAGGAATCAAACACTGGAAGATTTGAAATTCCTAACGTCCCAGCAGGCGCTCGAAGATCTCGCTTATTTCATCAAATACGTCAACAACAACGAGGGCGAGCCTCAGAGATGGGTCGTATTCGGCGGGTCTTATCCAGGTACTGCGGCACTAATATGTATCAACATACATATTTTCAAGTATCATAAATCATATTCTCAAACCTGCTTTTCCAATAATCGAGTGGTCAAAGTGCCCGAATATTCATATTTGTTTTTCAATTTTATTTTAAAAACAATCTTCATCATAGCCGCGTTTTAATATTCTTCTCTAATCAGGCTCGCTCGCGCTGTGGTTCCGCCAAAAGTATCCGGATCTCGCCGTGGGTGGAGTCGGCAGCTCGTAGCCTGTGCTCGCGCAGCTCGACTTTTATGGTTACAAAAATATTGATTAAGAAAACAAGCTGTGATATGATTTTTTTAACTGTAATAATAATGTGATGATGCTATCATCTGCAGGATACCTCAAGGTGGTTGAGGACGACATCAAGGCGTACGACGCGATGAACCCGGGCAAGCAGCTCAAGTGCGCTGAGCAGGTTTGGCTGCTGACGATTGACAATGAGCGAGGAAATTAGATACCAGAATGTGGAATTGGAGAGAAGCTGATATTGATTTGTTGATATAATGTTAAAATCGATATTAGTTCGATCGCTTGCCAGATCGGCGCAGCGCACGACAAGATTCAGCTGTGGATGCAGTCTGAGATGGGCAGGAAGCAGCTCGACGATCAATTCAAGTAGGCGCATTTCAAGATTCATGGCTTTTCACTTCTTGTCGAAATCTTATTACTATTCACACGAGTCCTCCATAAGTGTCTTCATCCCTGCACAGACTGTATTCATTTTCTGAATCATTGTCTTGTTTCTTTGTTGAGTAAAATTGTAACATTTTAAAAGATATTCCATTAGAAAATTTGAAAATATAGAGTCCGGCCGCCGCTGGTGAACATGCCAACCAACTCGAACAACATCGCATTCTTTTATCAGAAACTCCAGGCAGGAACCCAGAGATTACTTGGCCAAAGTTTAAAAAAAATAGTAAATAAATAAAATAACACATATTTGAAAGGATATCGTCATGTCGGCCGCGCAGTACGGAGGAAGGGACTACATGACCAGCCTCTGTGACATCATGACTGACGAGAAGAGCCAGCTGGATGCAATTGCCAGGCTCCGGAAAGTGCAGCTGTATCCGAGCGGAAACGACACCTCACAGGCACGAGCTGCCATCCGAGACTGTATCGATCAGATGCTGTAGATACATTCCACCGATCTTTAAAAATATAAAAAATGAAATGAAATCTTACAATTAGAAAAGTAACATCATTAAAAGTATATAAAATTCAAAAAATTGAATCCTGAGCAACCGCATCAAAGTTATCCTGAAGTTATTCTCTTTCATGGTTGCAGACAGTCGTCGACTACGATATGTCGATTGCTGAGCTTGCGATCGAGTCTTGGAATCAATGTGAGCCAACATGCATACATATAGATTATAAGAGTTCTTTCAGTTGAACTTGTATTGTTATTTGTTTTACCTCATTTCCATTATTCCACAAGTTAAAAATGCATTATAGTACAACTGTTTGCAGTTTCCGACGACCGCAGCTGGATCTGGCAGACGTGCAACGAGTTCGGCTACTTCCAGTCGACCGACACGGGCAGCAACGTCTTCCGCTCCACTGTCCCTGTCAAGTAATGCGAATACAAATCTTATTGAAAGAATCGTGTGTAGATTTCTGATGGCCACATCTGCGTCAATGGATAAGTAACTAGAAAAAATATATAGGCTTAGCTCTTAATGTTGGAATAAATGCGCGTTTACGGGATGAGATCAACACGAATCTTGAAAAGAGAACCCATCTTCCAGCATGTTCCTGAACATCTGCTTGGACGTCTTTGGAATGCGCGCGGATTCCGTGCAAGCGGCGATCGACAAGACGAATGCATTCTACGACGCGCGCGACTATTATACTGTCATATACATATTTTCATCTTATCATACCTAACAACTTGTCATGTAATTATATAAAAAAAACCATGTACATACATATGCCAATCTTATTTGCGATCATTGTCTGCAAACGAGTCATTCTCCATTAAAAAAAAATTGAATCACTCAGAGTCAACTTTATATTCGAAACCAAAATATTTTTGTAGGGCACGAATGTCGTGGCCCCGTACGGCACGTACGATCCGTGGCACTTCCTCGCGAAGCAAAAGTCCGTCCATCACAGCGTCGTCATCTACGAGATGAAGGGTCTGGCGGTTGAAAAAAAATGACATTGAATAATAAAACTAAGAGATTAATGGAGCCGTTCACAGAATAATTTACCTACATATGTTTTTATGGAGGTGGTTCTATTCGCATCTGTCTAAAAGATACTTCTAAAAAGTTTGAACCATTTTTGTACATTTTTTACAAAGTTGAAAGTTGAAACATTTTTTACAAAATTTTTTACAAATATGGCTCGGCCAATTTTTTTTACCCTAGCTGTTAGCCACTCTCCAATTTCACACGCTCTCTAACGAGCAGAAGGGCCAAATATTTAAGGGCGCGCGTTCAAAATGGTCCTTATGTACTACTGTAGAATCATTCGCTGCATGATTCCATTAACGGCGAGCCGATGCAGACATTATAGCTTGATTTATAGAGGATAATTATAAATTCTCTTTAAAAAAAAAGAACATGAGATCAGGATAACAAAAAAATCATTTTAAATCAAAATTTTGAATTTAGTTCCCCATATTTAATTATTGATGAATTAATAGATGCCACTCACTGCCGCGACATGCTGGACGCGAATGGAGACGCGGACATTCTCGAGGTGCAGCAGCTGATTCAGGAGAACATCGACCGCTGGCTGAACGGGCCGCCGAATCCGGATAAGAAGGGTGCGTTTCCTTGCTGAAACTCTATCAAAACTATAAAAACTTTTTGAACAGTTTACCATTCACATCTTTTGCAAACACATGGAAGTATTTATCAGAAGTGACGACAAACTTACAGTCAAAATCACTGACAAGGTCGGCCAGCGGCCGGAGATCATTCCCTTCAATAATGCACCGCTCTACTTCTACTCTGAGAAACAGTCTAAGCGCAGGGTGGGTTCTCACTCTCTCTCTCTCTCTCTCTCTCTCTCTATCTGTGTCTCCATCCTTCTTTCTCAACTTCTCATGCTATACTTTTCCAACCCAACAATTTCTCTCTCTTCCAGCTTGCTCAATATGCCGCCCTGAAGCTTCAACAGGGCCCCAGTCGCCTTCCTCGCTCCCTCATCGGCCGAAACAATCGCTTCGGCCTTTTGCCACCGACGGGCGATGACGAGGAGGTCATCGATGTTACTTTTTTTGTCTCACTCACAATCTTTTCACTTTCTCTCTCACCCACTCTCAGTATCTATCTGACTGCCATTTTCAAGTCCGACGCTCCGGGTTCCGTCCGCTGGCCGCCAGATTTGAGGGAAGGCACCGTCTCGCAGCCCTTCGACCACTTCAACTCGACCGTACCTTTCACATTCCAGCAGGTCAATCTAAATTGCGAAGACGAAGAAAAAAAAACCCCAAACACACAATTAACACAATACTATTATAAATGTTTTAATGCAATTTATGATATTCTTATATTTGCAGCGTTTCTGGTATAACGGCAAGTTCGACTGCCCGACCTGCCCGAACTTCCTGATGATCGGAGGCGAGGGCCCGGAAAGCGATCGCTGGGTAACGAATGAGGATTACGCATGGACGACTTATGCCAAGGGACGCAATATTTTGCTCTATCATTCTTGACTGCAGTTTGGTTAAACCGGTGAATAAAATTAATATATTATTTTTATATTTACTTTATTTGCTAATTTTTAGGCGGTAGGCGCCAACGCCTTCTTGCTCGAACATCGCTACTACGGCAAGAGCAAGCTGTGAGCCTTCATTTTATGTTATTTGTTTAATCTGAAAAACTATGACACTTTCAACTTTTCCAAAAAAATGGGGTGCTAAACAGTGCTCGATCTCTTCCATCTCTATTTCTCTCTCCCCAACACGACCGACCTGAAGTACCTGACCTCGGCGCAGATGCTCTTCGACGTGGCCGAGTTCATCGAGCAGGCCAACCTCGGCCTGGGCCTTACCGGGCCATGGATCACCTTCGGCGGATCATATTCTGGTTTGGTTTTAGTTCGTAGTCATTTTCTATTGTAAGTTGTTCAGCATTATTTACGCTGCTTTCCAAAATTGAATCGAGGAATGACGTGCGAAGAAAGAGATTTCATAATGTTGCCGCAGGCGCTCTGGCCGCGTGGTCTCGCGAATGGTTCCCTGAGCTGATCGCCGGCGCCGTGGGCAGCAGCGGGCCCGTCCAAGCCAAAGTCGACTTTTATGGCGCGTTCTTTATTTAAGTTCTGTATACACATGTTTCCTTACAATCGGTTTTATGTATTTGTACTGAATTCCAAAGATACCTTAAATTCCACCATGACCTGCAGAGTATCTCGAGGTGGTAGAGAGGACTCTGAGATCAAACAGCGAAGCTTGCGCCACTCGAACCGCCGAGGCATTCGTCGCTGTCCAGGAACTGGCGACCACGCCTCAGGGACGCAAGCAGATCTCGGACACGTTCAAGTATGGATTTGCGCCATTCTCTATTTCTCTGTCTTCTCTCTCCCTTTCTCTCTCTCTCTCTTCTTTCTCTCTTACATTCTCTCTCTTTGCTTATTTCAAATTCCACAGCCTTCTCACTTTCTCTCCAGCTCTCTGCTCCTATCGTCATCTTCGTTTTTTATTGTCTCCTTCTGTTTTTCCTATCAATACCGAGCAAACGCATGCATCTACAGGGCTTATGAAAAATAAAAGTTGGAAAATGTATAAATGGTGAATACCTAGCCTGTATCCAAACTGGACGCTCGGGCAGCAGAACGTCTCCCCGGAGGCAATTCAGAACGTGCTCAGCTCCCTCTACGGCCTTTTCCAAGGCGTCGTGCAATACTCCGGCGACAACAATGCGCTCGTAAGCTGGCGGAATATTCCTAACCGCTTTAATAGAGCCTGTTCAAGCATACACATTCCAGTGTGATTGTTCTTGGAATGTTGCCAAAAATTGTATTAAATATGTTTGGCACATTGCCAGGGCATCTATAACGTCTCGACGCTCTGCAATTATATGACAGCGGAAGCGGAAAAGCGCACGGCTCTGGACGGTCTTGTTGACGTCTTCAAATGTCAGGTAAGGAAGCATCTTCTAGGAATAGACATTATTGAAAAACTTAAAAAAGAGAGGTAAAATCGAGCGAAAGAATTACTATATATTTTAACTTAAATTGTATAAATCAATATTCATGCATTTGGTACTGTTGAAAATAGCTCCAGATTCTTCCAGAATCCTAACAATGACCCGATCAGCAGCGACCCGAAGAAAGACAACCAAGATTTAAAGGATTTGATCAGTTATATCGGTAAGGGGTATTTATGGATTTAAATATTTTAACATAAGTTTCAAAACATTTTCGTGAACTGTTCGCGTAGACATTGTATGCATTACCTGATATTTTATCACACTCTCATGGCCAGTCTGGATCGAAATGAAAGAAAAGTTTCTAAGTCGACACTATACTTTAGATGGCCACAATCACAGCGTAAGCGACAACGATCTGGCTGGTGAGTGTGCACTTTCTTACAACTACCATTACATTTCAACCAATCTATCAAATATCTCAATCCTACTCAGATTGCTCTATTGAACATAATGTGGTCTTTAAAAGAAAAGGAAGATCTCTTCTAGAACTCCTTTCTCAGGTGTTCTGTGGACATGGCAGACTTGCAATGAATTTGGCTATTACCAGTCGACCGACAGCGGCGCAGGCATCTTTGGCAGTGTCACGCCGCTCAAGTTTCTTTTTTCTCTTTCATTTCTCTCTCTCCCTCTCTATCTCTCTTCTTGCTAAGAGCATCCACTTTCTCCACTTCTCTCCCTCCTCTTCTGTGTCTCTCTGTCTCTCTCTCTGTCTCTCTCTCTCTTTCTCTACCTTTTCAGCCTCTTCATTCGGATGTGCGAAGACGTCTTCAACGTCAATTTGGCCTCTGTGTCCACCAGCGTTGACCAGACCAACTATCAGTACGGAGGCCGTGACTCGTATAAGGTCAAAGAAGCATTTCTCTCTCTCTCTCTCTCTCTCTCTCTTTCCAGGGCACGAATGTCATTCTCCCAAACGGCAACCACGACCCCTGGCACGCTCTTGGTCTTCTTGCCTCGAAGAACCCAACAGTTTTGCCGATCATTATTGATGGTACCTCTCTCTTTATTTATATAATCTTTCTGCCGTTTTTTCTCCTCTCTCTCATTCTCTCTCTTTCTTTCGCTCTCCTTCTCCCTCTCTGTCTTTCTTTCTTTCTTCTTCTCCCTGTCTGTCTTCCTCTCTCTTTCCATATCTGTCTTCCTCTCTCTCCCTCTCTCTTTCTTCCACTCTCTATATATATCTCTCTCTCTCTCCTCTTCCCCCCTGCAGGCACAGCCCACTGCGCCGACATGTACCCGGCCCGCGACTCTGATCTTGATAGCCTGAAGCAGACGCGAGTGAAGATTCTCGCTGGCATCAAGAATATTCTCGGTTGGAAACAAGTCATAATATTTAAAAGCATGCCAACTTACCATTATTTTTAATAATCAAAAAAAAATGTATCTTGCTGAAATTCTGTAAAGAGTCTACAGGAGGAGTGACACCAAACCTGGACGGCTCAAGCCCTGCTTCCGACGCAACCACACAACCCGTCACTGGCACCGAATCCACAACTGGTTAGGAAAGTTTTTTTTGTCTATATTCTTGCTTCGTTTTCCGTTTACTAGCATTGTCCACCTCACAGTTACTGGAACTTGCATAAGTATAATTAAAAGGTAATTTCATACAATTCCTTTCAGCCGGAACCACCACCGCAGCCGCCAGCTGTTTTATAGTTTTCGTGAGCGTATTCATCACTCGCCTTCTTTAGAAAAAAAAACTATTTCATCTTTCTTATTCTGTATTTGTATTTGCCATGTTCTTCTTTCAATTGAGTTATCAAAACGTTAAAGTAGCACAGTACTCCTCCGCAATATACTCGAATCCTTCATTGAAATGAAGTTACCATTTGAAAATATCTGTTGAATCCGCTAGAGTAGTGAATACATGATAAGGTACATATAAATTGTGCATGACCATAAGATGACAACCAACGTGAACGAAACATAAGCATTAAATCCGTCCAGTTGTATCAGAACGGATTTGCTCTGAGCGGACGGCTCGTTCAATTGTCATTGGCGGCGCCATGGTCGACACGTCTGGGAAGACGAGCTCGCCCGGCTTGTCGAATGGCTTGATATGCACGCGATCTTGCTGCGGAGAGACGTCGTCGTCCTCGGCTGGCTTTCCTCAAATGTTATTTTGATTATTTCTTTTTCGTACATATATTTCCTAACCATAAGATTAATGTTCTTTTCACATTACTCTACCTATTACGACAACTCCATTTTCTCTTAGCCATGGAATGACGAGAATTCGTGCTAATAACCTTCTCCTGCAGCAGCGCCAAGTGAGAGGCGGCCAAAGGGCGTGGCGCCAGTTTCGCCTCCATTTCCGCCGGCGCCAGAAGATGAAGCCGACTTCAAAGAGGTGCCGCCGCGCGCGAGCGGCGACAGGTCCACCTTGTCGAGGGCGTTTTCCTCTTCGAGATGGGAGAGTGGCTCCTTCTTCGTGGGCCGGTTGAACGGGCGAATCTTGGCGACGTCCACATGCACGAAAGTGGACGTCTCATCCGCCGCGAATGAAAATGCTGAAAATGTTTTTGTTTACCTAAAAATTTTAATAATGTTATCGAATTATATGTATATTTAAATATTTTAATAAAAAAAATAATTGTAACAAGCAAAAGTATATACATGAATTAGATTGTTTAAAGAAGGGCGATCACCGAAAATACAGTAATGTGCGTTCAAACGTACAAAGACTTAGAACGGAAGTCCGTTTAATTACTCAAAAATATACGGTAGACTAGGAATTTGCGTGTGTTTTTTGAAGCGGGTTGTTATTGCTGTTATACCTATTTGATAATGTTTTGCGTAACAAGAATTTATAAAAACATTTTCTAAAACAAATGAACCAAAAGGTGATAAAGCATTCATCATAACAATTTCTTCAAATCCTTGTAATTTTATTTTCCCGCGATGGGTACGTGGCCGTGAAGTTGGGATTCTACCGATGGGTTCTGCTTTTTCCCTGGCACACCAATCACAAATTCATTCAAAATTTGCATTTTAAAGTTCATTATACTTGAATATGGAGCTTTCTTGTACATTTTCATATACATATTCTTTTTCTGCATGCCCCAGACTATTCGAAAATAACTAAGATGGTTCATTTATCGTCAATGACTTTTCGGTGATCGCCCTCCTTTAAATATTGAGAGATTGTCCTTAGTAAAAGTAAATTGAAGATAATTAACCGAATATCGCCACGAAGTAGGCACTCAGCAGGTCAAGTCGTGTCATGGCAGCCAAGTTATCAGGGTTCTTTCGTCTCTGCTAGAAGCTTGGCATTGAGAAATGATAACTCGATTACGCCTATTGTAAGCGATAGTTAGATGTTCTTACATGAAAAGACTCTTTTGTTGTTTGCCACTCCTTTGAATGAGTTATTCAGTGAGTGGCACTCGCATGGTTTGCATTTGATATAACTCGATCTACGACCCCACTTCATTTCAGTCGAAAAACCGGTTAAGACAGCAGGCAACAAAATCGCCGACGGTAAGTCTGCTCATATTTGAAAGAGATGCATGCTGTACCTTAATTTTTTTTACTAACACTCATTCCTATATATGTACATATTCTAATTGTCACACAACCTCTTAATTAATTAAAGGAGCTGTCCATGGAGATTACAATGTTGCTGAATTTTTTGATAATACTATCCGGTTCAACTAGAAACATCATTAGGAAAAGTGAGAATGCGTCCTGAATGGGCCCTGAGGAGAAAAACCACATTTTCCACACGCAGTACTGTAGAATTTAGGGAGTGACGTCATCACCCCTTGCCTACTTTCTCCGCATGCACACGCTCATTCTACCAGAGAGAAGGTGAAAACTAGGTGCGATGCGGCAAGCCACGCTTGAGATTCGAGGGAAAAGAAGAGAGGCAGAGAGAAAAAGGCTCACAAAGTCTAGCTTGTTGTGATGGATACTGTGCTAGCATACCGCCAAAACTTTTTGCAATATCATGCGCGAATTCAAACGTTAGTTTTTCACAAGCGGCTTCTAAACTCCATGGATAGTTCCTTTAAGTTACCATTTTTTCCGGGGATGAGAAGGGACCATTTCTTCGCACAACTGCACAACTACATAGATATACTGTCTATTTAGCTTCCGTTATGGAGTCAATGAGACCATTTAGGAATCTTCTTGTAAAACATCATTTGAAGCATAATTTCATAAGATACCGTTTTATGTAGTCGGGTTATTCCTTTTAGGAATTCGTTCTTCACTGCATTCAACTGAATGGCAATTTTTGGCGACGTCTCTACCAGTGTCTGGTAGAAATGTTTTCGTACTCATGTAAGACATGAGCCAACTTTGCGAGTTCGTTTAGAAAAAAAATTAAATTAAAACTCTTTTTTTAGAAAAAAAAACATGGCGAATATTTCACATTTATAGGAAACGATTAATAACATTGAATTGCGTTTTTTACAATCATTTGTTTTCAAACCATTTAACTTTTCAATCTCAAAACTCAATAACGAAGTGACAAATGGTTTATACTAGCACTTCCTTGATGTGTGAACTTGGCTATTGATCGGATTGCTGGTGCCGCTCATCGAAAAAAAAGTTCGAATTGTCGTGTTAACGCTCGCTGCATTCTACAGGTCGTCCAAACCCGCTTAGTGAAAATAGCAAGCGCGAATGAGAGTGCGAAGGACCGCATCAATTTAAAATTGCATAATTCTTTGGTTGATCGTTTTCCTTTAAAATACTATTGGTAAATGAGAATTCGAAAGAGAATTCAAGAAAACGGAGTAGCGAAAGTAAGAAATCTTAACATATGACCAACAAACAAAATTTGAGTAAAAAATGATGAGAACTATTGATCAGGCCCTATTTATACTATTCTTTCTCCTGAATCTGCTCAAAATGCCTTTTTTTACTACTAAGCAAAGTTCATTGAGCGTGTTAGAGGTAAAATGTTTCCGCAGATTCCGACAACCACTTGACGCTTTCTCAATTTGTATTTTTAGCAAATTTTAATTATCTTAAAGGAAGTATCCGGCGAATAATTCTACAGTAGCGCTAGAGAACCACTTTGAATGCGCGCGCTCATAACGTTGCCTGTCGCTCGGTCGAGAGAGCGTGTGAAATAGGAGGGCGGCTCTGTCCTACCGTAGCTAATTCTCTACCCGCCAGTTTTCACGTTACTATTGCTCAGAATGTAATGGAAGAAAATCGCACAAACTTTCTGGATACATGTTTTACGCCAAGATGAACATGTTCAGATAGAGAAAAACTTAGGTTAATTATTCCCCGGATACCTCCTTTAATAAAATCCTGTGCATGATATTTGCTTGCTGACATTCGCTGGAAATCAGGAAATTAACAAGATGCAAGAATTTATTTATTTTTAAATACCCAGCGTTTTTCATAAACGTGAAACGATGAATGGATGAAGACTTGACGAGTCGGTGGCCACATGTTATAAGCGCTCGCACAAAGTTGTCACGACCTCTTACGGACATAAATATGTTATATATGTGCGTAGTATGTAATTATTATATGTGCCTCAATTAGATGTATTATGAAATCGATTATTTGGGGACAACCATGGATGTGCCATAGGTGGAATGAGGAAAGTATGTATATGTAAAAGTTTGATGAAAACATGAAGAAATACAACAATATTCGATCATTTCTGCGGAAAAATTAATAAATTAACAGCATACATATGTATAGTTGTTGAGTGTTGTACCTCAGGTAAGGGACGGAAGGGCAGAGCAGGCGGCCTGGAACACTGAGACCCCCTGCAGAACTTCGCCGTCGTCTCCAGCGATGCGCCAATTGCTGCCGGAGTCGCACTTGAGAAGGAGCGAGGTGGAGTTGGCAGACAAGTTTTGGATGACGTTACCACCACCATTGTTGATCAATGTGAGACTGTCATTAGTGATCATTCCGTCCTGATGCCAGCAAGACCTCGATGTTTGCGTCATGTCCGCTGCAGACGAGTTTCAGCGTGTTGCATCCGTTTTCGTCGGTCAACCTGATCGAATGCGATGTCGAAAGGCGACTTTGGCTCCGTCTCGACTTGGACACAAGAGAAGCATGAGCCGGCGGGAGGCTGGAAGGGAAATTAGTTGGCATGTCTCCCCCCTTCTCTCAATCCATCAAAGAAGAAAGCCAAAAAGCAACGTTTCTGTGAGCAGCTGAGAATGGTTTGACCGAGATAAGGTTTAAGGGCCCTCAGGACATCTTTTTATAATATCTATGCCGCCTGCAGCAGCTGGTGTGGCCTCATTGAGTTTTTTCAGTATCCTCTTTCATTAGTAGACTAAAGTTGAGAGGAGAGTAGTGTCTTAACCGTGATCGTCGTAAGAACGGGTGCGATGGCGCAGGTCGCAGCAGTAATGGGCGTGTAGTTCGTGTTAGCAGCGCTGCCATTGATGAGCACTCGCCACGCGGCCTTATCATCGCAGATCAAGTCGACTTGCACAGAGGCGTTTTCACCCTTTTCGAAAACCGCGCCCATCGAACCCTTGTTAAACTGAAGCAACACACTTTTTTCATTATGCTTTGCTTCGGGAAATCCCTGAACTCGTGAGGGACTGGGCCTCTGATTCAGAGGATAAATAAATAAATAGATAAATATATATTTGCTTATCTTTAGGATTTATACATATCTTTAGGATATGTATAAATCCTGAAGATAAGCAAAAACGTAAACTACAGCTGAAGAATGGCGTCTCCAAACCTCGATGGCTGCTTGGTAGCCGCCGGAACAAACGAGTGTCTGGAGGGCGCAGCCGTTCTCGTCGACATCCTCCTTGTCCACGTTGAACGGCACCTCGCCGTCGGCTCCTGTCGGTGTCGTGTCAATTCGTACGCACGATGAGCACTTTGAAAGAAGCAGATATGAATAAAATGATCTGGCTACAAAATTGCCCAATCACCTCTTTTTTGCCAGCGCCACGTCGAGAAGCGCGAAGGCGCCCACAATGGCAAGCAGCACGGCTGAATGCATGGCGAGCAGGAGCAGGTGATTAGATCCTCAACAAACTGATGACTTTCGGCAACAACCGGGCCTTCTTTTATAGTCGCTTCAATGCGAGTGATCTGACTCGTGATGCAGCTCAAGGACAAGATCGATAGCCCATTTGATGCAGATGCTTCAGCAACAATATTCGAACAGGCAATCATTTTATAACACTCGTAATTTAATTCATATTCTAAATTGGATTATTGAAACTGAAAAGAGAGAGAGAGAGAGAGAGAGTTAGGGAGAGAGTTAGAGAGAGAGATAGAGAGAGTACTGGTGTTAGTATGTTGTGAAGATACAATGACTGCTTGGCAGGTAGATGATTACATTATACTACATACATACATATCTGAAAACCCACCACAAGATACATCTTCATCATGTTTAATGCATTTGCTCTGACAATTACCGATCTCTTTCGTCCGCGTGATTTGCCTCCTGAAGGAGATAGATCGCCCATTTTCCTCAGTTTCATACAATCTGTCTTGCTTTCCTCCGTGTACGAAGCATGAAACAGTAAACACTTTCATCTGAACTTGTCAACGTTTTGCCTTCATTGCAGATTAGTGCATTGCCTAGTCTGCAGCCAAGAAATAGTGCATGATTATAATCCCACAATGAAATCCTTGTCATACTTTTGTACGCTCCCTGATTTGAAAGCAATTCATTGTTGTCAACTCGTCTCATTGTCAGTGACAGACAGGAAAACAGGGTTGGAGCTCCAGCCCCATTCAAAGCCCTCGGCAGGCTTGCGATTGCTCACCCTATGCTGTTTTCGTCATCTTCTTGCAAAATTCGGTGATATAATTATTTCCCTTTTTCGGGTGATCAGTGAGGGAATATGGAAATGAACGAGTATGAAAGTGAAGATCGTCAGTCCATTCTTTGCCCATTCAGCGCAGCTGAATGAGTGTGAGCGGAATGCAGTAACCCCAGTGGGAAAGAGCTGAAGACTGACATTTTGCTGGTGTCCACGCATGGTCCTTGAGGTGATACGGTAACAAGGAGGGACAGGAACAGAAGGTACACTGCCCGACAATTCATTTCTGCTGTCAATTCTGGTAACAATAAGAGTATTTTTAATAAACGACATAAGAAATGGTGCTTCTAAACATGAACTGCAGAGGACTCTTCTCCGACGGATTCCTTTTATGGCTCGTTTTTCGTTGTGCCTCCAAGTCGACTCCATTACCTAATCCCCCTTCAGGCAGCTTTTCTTTCTTTGTATTAGTCATGTTCTTGCGATCTTTGGCACTCGGCTTCTGAGTCGCCCGTTCTTATCACTTCTTTCTTCTCTTTCTTCTTTGTGACAGTTTGCACAATCGAAGCTTAATCACGTGAGCTTTCATGCAATGACATATAAAGTGAATAGATGCTAGGATGCATACAACTACTGCTTTTGCATAGTCTTTTTCAATTCAGTACTAAAGATGCAGTCATGATGTACATTTGTGCTCATTTAGATAGAAAGAGATTTTCTATCGGTTATAATCAGATAAATACAAGTATGTACATCAATATGAACATAAGACTATCTGTCGATGATAAATATTGAACCAGCAGCCGCGGCATTAATCTTGCCTTTTGTCCTGGACATGTCATGGACAAGCGGTCATGACCGTCCGTGGTCATTACCATGTCAAGGACATGTCATGGACATGTCAAGGACATGTCAAAGACAGTGTACTGGATACAATTTTCTCACATTCTTATGTTTTTATTGTCATTTTGATGCTCATTTGATATATTTTGCACAGCAATATTTTATAGGTAAATGGCAGGACATCTTCTACGGCCACCTTTACGACAGCGAAGGCCAAATCTTCCCTACATCAGGCAGAACTATAATCGGATATGCTTGCCAAACGAGGATCTCTTTGTGAGAAGGTACCGACTTCTCCCTGCAGAAGTCGTCTACCTTGTTGGTCTAATTTCTCCATTTCTGAATCTTCACATGCAAGGATCTTGGACGATCACTCCATCTTATCAGGTTGTTAATTTTCGCAGTGAAAAGTAATGCTAGAGTGGAATATAGCTTAAACTAGAGCTCGTCTGAGACATGTCTTAGACATGTCCTAGACCCCTGTGTATTAAGATAGGCGGAAGTGAATGTGTCCAGGACATGTGTCCGTTTCATTCTGAAACGGTTATGACCGCTTGTCCATGACATGTCCAGGACAAAAGGCAAGATTAATGCCGCGACAGAACTCGAGTGATTCAGCAGGAAATGGAGATGGGACAAATCGGCAAAATGGTTGTGTCTCTTTCATCGAAAAATTGAACCCCTATATTGATGACTGTGAAAACGAGACAGAATGGGAGAAGAATAAGAATCTTATATAAAAGAGGGTCGATGAATCGCTTTCTCAGAGTTTAGTTGCTTTTACCATTACTTGAGATCGAGTTCTCACTTTAGAATATTTCCAAGAATGGCCTGCAAAATCCTTCTCCTCCTCGCGGTCTCCGTCGCTCTCCTTCAGGCTCAGAACAGAATCCCTTGCGGATTTGGCAAGCATCTAATCTTACCATCTTCACATCTCATTGGCAATTTTCTCCCTGATACTTATTGTTTTCGCTTTCTATATCTCTGTTTCTCGATCTCTCTCGCTCTCTCTATTTCTCTCGCTCTCTCTCTCCCTATCTTCGTCAACATCGACAACGTGGCCACCACTGCGACGTGCACAGTAAATGATGCAGATCCCCGCGACAGATGCAGTGGCTGCTGCGGGGCGTACGCACGCACTCTCCGGTGGACTCAGTGCAGTATGTCATCTCTCACTCTCTCTGTCTCTCTATTTCTCTCTTTATCTCTCTATCTCTATCTCTCTCTTTATCTCTCTCTCCTTCTGCAGGATCTCTCGTCTGGCTTCCCTGTATCCGATGGCTCTTCTTGTGTCTGCTGCACCAACAACGACCAGTGCCGCCCTCGTTGATAACCAAACCCCACCAAGCATACCACATTTTCTAATATTTGCATGGCATCAAAAGACATAATAAAACATTTTCTCGCAAGTCAGAACAGTGCCTACATAACTACGTGTATGTATGTATACATATGTACATAGTAAAAGAAATATGTACATAATAAAAGAACATTGGTGCAGTCGAATGCAGTCGTTTCAAACAGCGAGCCATGAAAATTAAAAGGCTGCAGGTAAAGAAGAACAAGAGAATACGATACTCATCAGGAAGAAGAACGATTACTAGAACTTCCTTTTCGCAATGTACAAATGGAGCTTTCAACTTTCAAGAAACAAATCAATTGGTGTTGATATTGTGGGAAAAATTCAGAACCGAAATTATCTAGGATCCTTGACGATATGATTCCTTTTTTTGTATTTTTATCCCTATTGAATACAAATTAGATGGCTTTGTTTATCATTTAAATTGGGTTTTCTTTGATCACTGTTTGTAGTGTGAAAGGATACTGAACGCAAAACTCCCAATTTATTGAAGAGATTGGACCTAGAGTCTCTAGAGATGAAAGAGACGCGCCTAGAAGGGATTGAATCGAATTCTTCTTCGGAAAGGGAGTCTTCAGCCATTCACAGAGTTCACTCTGGAATAAGAGAAAGGAAGAGTTGAGAAGAGAAATGGGAACTGGCCTGTATTCGGCCTCCCTTGGCCCGTAGAGAGCAGCCGGGCGAAGGAGATGGCGGAGAGAGCGGCGAGAGAGCAGAGACGACAGCACCTGGTAGGCACTCCATTATGAACCACGAAAGAAAGGAAGCACACAAGAAAGAAGGCGGACACTGCAGCCTGCGCCTATCAGAAAGGGCGAGACGTAGATCACGATGAAGGCTACCTCCCTTCCGTCCTTCACGAGATTCGCACTCAAGGAAACGTATGCTTGGATATCAGCCAGTAATGAATGAATGGAATGTACTTGTGGAAGCAGATGACAAGAAGAGCGAAGGGAGCGGCCGCCAGCCAAGAGAAGCACGCGAAGAGATGGAAGAAGCGAGTGAAGCGATGCCAGCCAACCGAGTCTTTCTGCAATGGAGAAGATAACTCAGGCAAGGGAAGAGAAAGGTCTGCCATGGTATTCGAAAAGTCGGCGACCACGCGTCTCGGCTTGTACAGAATCACTGCCACCAGCAACTGAACAAGATTCACTTTTTAAATATCATCTAAATTATTTACTGCGTTCATTCATCAAAAAGTAAATTTTGGGGAGGAAAAAACCCACAGCGTTTTGCCTAGTAGCATCGGGTCATTTTACCTTGGCCGTTAAATGAAATAAGAAAAACCGCGCATCGCGACCGCAACGCCTCAAAAATCAGTTCATTTTTATTTTGGTGCGAATACAATCCGCGAACATCGGCCGTGAATTGGTGTAATATGGCCGTAGATTAGTAAAACATCAGATGCTCCTCAAACTACTGGGGACAAAACGCTGTGAAAACCGCACAACGAAGAAAACGACGATTGCTTTCGCGATGGCAACTATCGCCGTTCTGCTCTCGAAAGACTCGCCAATGCCGATCTTTACAAAAGAAGACATTTCAAGTTGCAACGACAAGTCTATGTATTTGTGGGAGAATTAAAAAGGCCGGGAAAAACTGCGAGAGAGTGAGAGAGCAGACAGAAGATATGTAGATGAGGGAAAGTGAGACGAGTGATAGTAGAGAGGTTAGAGAGCGAGAGAACGGTCAGCATTGGGGATAACAAGGATGAGAATGGCGAGGAAGATAACGAGCACCCGATGCACGATCATCTAAAATGAGAAAGTGACTACTAAGTACTTACAATCAGGCCTTGCCAGTGTTTATCGATACTAACGTCATTTCCAGTGAGAGACGTGCGGAATGAATGGCGGAGGGAGTCCATGATGATGTACATTGAAATGACCTATAGAAGAATGGATGGAGATGGGATGAAATGATGGAGACTGACAATTCTGGCAAAGGAAGAGAAGAAAGAAGCCACGGCCACTGTGGCCATTCCGAGTGGCTGATTCGCCAGAGAGAACAACATCCAGGCACTTCTTCACTCTTCGTGTCCTGCTTGTCCGCTGAATCATCATTCTCATGGATTGAACTGGGAAGACATGAGAGACCTTTGAATGACAAGGCGTCTTCAGTCTTCGACCGGATTACTCCCTCGAAGTAGACGCCGATAATGTACGGGAAAGTGACGAAGAACACACAAGCCACCAGCACCTCTCTAGAAGAGACAAAGAGACATTACGAGCATGGCAGGGAGAGAGGTACCGTAAGACATTGTAGCGGAACTTGTTGCGGGACCCGAGCATTATAAAGGCACCTTCGCCAAAATTAAGAGACGACATCACCTGCAAAAAGCGCAGGTTAACAAAATGACAGAAATGAAATGGATGAATGTTGCAAGGAACATGAAGAAGCGAGTGATGCCACATCCCCCAGTCTAGGATTGACCGCGGAACTGCTGAAAACTCTATCATCTTCTGTTGAAGATGTGAGAATCGCAACGGAAACAGAAATAAAATCGGTAGGAAAGATACGTCTGATAGCGAGGGCATCTTCAGGTTCGTGAAGAGAAGCAAAGACATAAAGAAGAACTCCAATCAATGCCACGCTCGCCACGAAGGAACTCTGAAAGTGAAAACAGTATAATTGAACTAAATTAGTTTTTTTTAAATCAGATTATGAGAGCGAAAGAGATAGTCGTGCCCGCTGAAGCAGATGTGCCCTGTGGAAGGAAATTAAGAGGAGGACGAAGACGAGAGAAATGTAAGTGAAGCAGAAGATGAAACTGGGCATTACAGAGCTGTGCAGATGGCGGATGCCCATTGAGTGGGCACTGAAATGGATAACGAGGAAGCGAAATAGTTATATCTTTGATCTCATAGCTATTGCTTCTCTAGGATGAGTTGTCCTCACTGACATCCACTGCTGCACTCCACTCATCTCCCACGATGTCATTTTATCTTCGCGTTCTTCCTACAACAAATGGCAGCGTTTCGCAAGTAATACCTATATGAAAACTACATTTTATTTGACGGTAGCAAGTGTGATCGGTCGAATTCTGGAGACTGACAATCGGATAGATTTCGAGCTGGGTGCGAATGCGAGACTCGCGTATGCAGAGCGAGTTCAATTCCATCTCCTCTTCTGCCCCAGCAGACTCCTTCTTACAGCTCAGATCCGGATCGCGACACCCTTCAAAGATTTCTTTGCTCCTTGTAAATACTAAGATAATATTTGGTAATAAACTAATAGTAATAATAAAAAATCAGACATTCGCTGTTGAAAGTGAACAAGCATCCATCCTTCACGAACTTCCCGCCCCAACTCGACTGTAAAGTACATGACCAGTCGCTTTGACTTGTGCAATTCTAGAAGTCTTGCCGTATACACGGCGACGAAAATGTGGTAGGAGATGACGGCAGTGCGGAAGGACTTTCGAATTGATTGAATTGAGAGAAGAATCATTGAGTAGCCAATCCCTCAAGTACAATCCAATCCTTCCAGGCAAGGATTCCCTCCCTCTCACCTGATCCGAGAGGAGAGAGATTTTGAAAGAGAGACGTGACATCCATGCGAGAGAACTGACCGAGCGACATCTCAACAGAAGGGATTAACGAAATGAGAAATGGCTGGGAGACCTTGAGATAGAGCAGGGGCGCCGCCACCACGGCAGTCCACACTGCCACGGGTACGATTGCGTTGTCTGCAGTTAGAGGACAAGCACTTTAAGGTACGTCATGCTTCCATATAGTTCATATTTAGGGCATCGAAGTTCAAAAATAAATGCTGACATCCAAATTGGTAGAGCAGAAGAATCATCGAAGCGATCGTTTCATAACCTGAAGGATGAACAGATAATCACAATGAAAGAAGTTAAGTTAGTAACCGCATCTAAGGGAGAACAAGATGTGGAGTCGGTCGATCAAATTGGAGAGATTGAAGTGGGTCAGCTGCTGAAAAAGCTGTCCTTCTATGCGACTCTGCAAGCATAATTTATGATCGAAGCAGTGTATAAATGGATGAAAAGACAGAAAAGGACCAAGTTGGATGAGAGTTTCATCTCTAATCAATAAGTGAGTGAAATGTGCACATTTCCATGCGGCGAGCCCTCAGACTCTAGCGGGAGCACCTCTGGCAGATCATCGTCTTCTTCGTCTTCACCATCTCCATGGCGAAGTTCATTGACCTGATAATTATCTCTGATATCTCCTTGACCATGAAAAGGAATGCCTGAAGAAGTTAAAATGCAATGTCGAACTCGGCCGAGTAACCGGCCGGCGGGAGCATTGATGCCGTAAATGATGTATTTAGGCAAGCAATCGTTCGAAATCTTTCAATATTTCATTTTCCCCTGCTAAAAGTACTTTGCTGGGGTATATATTTCAGGTAATTCTATCGATTTTCGCTTGCTGCAATTTCTCATTCACTTTTTCCTCGAACATTAATCATTGCAGACATTTTTTCTTCCGAATTTTTTTTCTCCTTTTTCTGAGCGTCTGGAGGCATAGGAAATCGGAAATGTTTTTTTTAGAATTTAAAAACAGATTCGTCATGAAGAAGGGAAGGAATTGATATGGAGGTCTCATATAAAAGGATCCGGCAAAGCCTTTTCCAGACAGCAGAGCTTCGACATTTCCATTCCATCTAACAATCTCGTTTCCTTGCCTCTTCAGACTTTCGTCATGAGCTTCATTTCCTACTTGATCCTTGCAACGACTACTCTTCTTCTCGCTTCGGTTCAATGCCAAGCGCAGAGACTTCCTGCACCAACAGTTCCATGTGGTTTCTGTTAGTGGTTATCATTTTTTTTATTCAGCGTCTCTTTCAATTAGCATTCTTTTCAATTGTATTCAAAGTGACAAAAGAGAAGAAAAGGTGCACTTACCATTAGCCTGCACTCGGAAGGCGGAGTTCCGCGTGGCCCTGGATGGGCAGCTGGCTCAGGCTGCGTGTTCCCAGAGGGGAACGTCGCCCTCTGAGAGATGCTCCTCTTGCTGCCAGGCCTATGCTCTCTCCGCCGGTCTCACCGCTGGCAGTTCTCCGCATTATCAGGAGAGCCGTATATTTGCTTCCCGCACTTGCCTCTTGTTCACGTTTGCTCACATAAAAGTGGAAAATCCATGAATGGATTAATGGTAATACTAATAATGATGATGAAAGTGAATTAAAGAGCCAGGCGTCTGGCTTCCCCTCCACCGACCGCGCCTCTTGCGTCTGCTGCGTCAACAACAACAAGGCAGCGGCGGTGGCAATCCCCCTCCAACATAAATCGTTTTTAATTGTTCACGTTCAAATTCGAATTTCAATCACATACTTTTTTTATAAGATAAATGTTTGTGTCATTCGGATTTTATGGCATGTGGAATAAGCTCTCTCTCTCTCTCCTTCTCTCTCTCTCTCTCTCTCTCTCTCTCTCTCTCTTTCTTGCACAACCGACAACTCTCCGACCAACCAGATGATGGCCGAGCAGACACAGCGGGCGCTGTCTCGCCGGCAGAGTCAGGCAATCTCTCCATTGGACCATGCGGAAGTATCCACCTCTTTTGCTTCCTTTCTTGTTCCAACTCTCCTTCCCTTTAATGTGCCCTATAAGTAATAGATCTATCAGTTCCTAATTTTAGAATATTTTTGCACCCAGAACAAGAGTGATATCCTTTTCCTCATTGAAACCCGGGCTACCTCGGACTCTGTCTCAGACGCTATGCCTTATTGCAGATTTCAACGCTTTTCGTAGAATGTGGGTGGTTCAGTCTAGATTCGCGTACTATTTAGTAATTTTCACAAGCCTCGGCAAGTAATGCCAACTAGTCTCTGCCATTATTTGTAATTCTAACAGTCATCTTTCGCTTCGTTTATAAGAGTCCGACATTTCCATTGATTTCACCGCCTGCTTATACACGTTTTTATTTTGGAATTGAATAATTATAACAAGATTATTCGCCGATATATCGTTACTCTCTCTTCGTCGGCCTATTGGTCGACGATTAATTCGTTTTTGTCATAAATTCTTTGGACAACTGATGACATCGATCAGAGCTCATCGAAAGCCAATAAGAGACTGCTTTATTGGCATACAATGGTTGTGTTAAGTAGAAAACTCGCATTGTACCAATCAAGACTTCTTCTAGAGCTTCCTTCAAGGCCTATTGAGGACTCCGCAGACGACAGAAGTGATGATGATGTCGTCGTAGACCACGCCATCTTGGAGTACCCGCCAGTTTCCGTCGCCGCGGCACACCAACTGCAGCGTCACGCTCGTGGCCTCTTGCGTCGCGTATTCGCCGTTGTTTAGCTGCAAGAGCCGCATCAAGTATTATGTAGCAGCGTTTGTTTATGGGACCATTTATGATAGAAGAAGCTGTCTCGAATTCCCTTGCTGACATGCTCTATGAATACAAAAACCAAAGTATCTAAGACTCAAAAATGGAAGAACTCTCTCCATTTGAAGCTCGGTGGGCTTTTAATAAAGCTTGTTTAATAAGAAAGCATCTGATGCTGGCAGACCTCAATGCTTGCGACGTCGCCGCCGGAGCAGGTCAGTTCTCGAGTGTTGCAGCCATCAGAACCCGTTCCAAGGACGTCCGACACGAACGGGACGTGAAAGCTCTCCTTTGGTGTCATATCAAGGGCGCCGCACGCCGAGCAGAGCGATGGAGTCGTGTAAACATCTTCCGCGTTCGTCTGGTAAAGAAATGTTTTGGCGCCAAATTTGAATTTGAATATTTAGCTTTTTGATGGCATTACTGCCTCCGATTAGCACTACGAAACTGTTCTAAGACTTGTCATTATTGCATATATCACTATCCGTATATGTAACATAATAAAGCTTTTAGGCATTAATTTCTTTACCCATGCGGCGAAACTTCCGAGAGTGATTGATGCGATGAGAAGAATCGATGACATTGCAGTGGAGATTGCCTTGGCACTAAAACAAATCTTGAAAAAAGTTGCAAACATTTTTCTAAACATTATAAAAGTTTCCTTTCTAATCAAGAACCAAGCATCCGAAGTGGGACGAATGGTGAAGTGGTCAGGGTGAGCAATCCTTTTATTATCCTTCCACAGTCAGCATCACGCCAAATTCTGCGATTCTCTGATAGATCTCCGATTCCGAATAGAAATTATGGAGAGCGAGAAAGGAACCACGTGGCTACAGAAGTCGCGATTAATCTTCTTTCAATTGTTTAAGCTTTCGAATCTCTCTTTTCTGTTGATCGGATTGCTGACGCGTTGAATGAATGCTGGTTGATCATGCAGGATTGTCAAATTCGCTCATTCCTCTAGTTCAGCCTTAATTCGTTTGAAATATCATCTTCTCTCGGAACAACTTTATCCCTACTTTTATATGCATTAACAGAGAAGAACGGGAACATACGACGACTGCTCGGCATTCGAATGTGAAAAACTGTAGTTTCCATATAGGGCTACTACTAATGTATGTACATATGTAAATAACAAAGAAGTGAAGAGAAATGAGAGAAAGAGTTATGTATGTAGAGAGAGAGAAATTGGATTGAAGAGAGAACGAGAGGAAACTTAGGAAGAGAACGCTGCCAACCACAGACACAGACATTAAAGAAGTATCAAGAAGTTGATTCTCAAGCCGGGGCACAGTCATCTTTGACGACGTATTCGCGGGTGGGAGCTCAGACGGCGACATAATGCAAATCGATGATGCAGATAAGATCCGGATGATATATGCCATAGCAGGAGTTTATATCTATAAATTTACGTTTCGGCTCTGACTTCGGGTCCTTCTATGGCGGTATAAGGTCCTACTTGTGCGTAGGTATGCTTTAGAATTAAAGTTGCATTTGTATTGAATCTTAGACTCAATCCGAGAGTTTTAGTTCCATGGTGTACATACATAGACGTTTACTGAAAATGGCGATGTGATCATTTGGTCTACGTACACTGATGCGGGAACCACTACCTCTACTTAATGGTTTCAAGTCCAGTAAAAACATGGCAAGGTCCATGCATGCACATGCACAACAGTCGTCGTCGTTCTTCGTAGAAATTTACCAGACATTTCTAATCTATCTATGAGCTATGATCTAATGATAACAAATCACTGACTCGACTCCAAAAAAACGACTCGTAGTGAAGGCGTTCCTCAAACACTAGTCATTCGGGGCAGAGCGAAGTGACGAAGGGGAAATTTAATTTGAAATTTAATTTTCCCACATAAAATTTAATTTGGTGAACTGTATTTAGTTTTTTTCCTAGAACAAAATTTATTAATGAGTATGCATTTGAAAGCGTCCCAATCGTCCGAAGCGATCTTGGTACGAAGATCCTGGGCGGGACTGTATATCCCCTCTATTCCTCTCCCCCTCCCCCCATTTTAAGAGAATGGTGGGCGAGAGAAGTAGCGGAGAGATGACGAGAGGGAGAGCGCCTGGCGTGAGAGTTTGACGTTGCCGAGGAGAGTGGTAGAGAGGATGACCTTGAGCGCTCAAAATGTTTGTGCCATTTATCACCTCTGCCTGCCGATGACGAAGAAGCTATTAACTAATCGTAAGCATAGCACAACTCGTCGTCAGTCACTTTACACCTAATCTAATCATAAAATAACTGCCATGATAGATATGCTTAATGACCCGCAAACTCTCATGTAGTACCTCGGCACTTTATTTTTATTTATTCTGCTCAAAGTTTTTCGTTCTCTCTTTCTCTCTCTCTCTCTCTCTCTCTCTCTTTCTCGCCCTCTCTCTCACACACACTCCCCCTCTAATACAAGACCCTTCAAAGTCTGAATCCCACCTCAGTTCCTCTTCGAGAATGCACGGCATCCACCCGATTGCGTCCCTCTCCTCTTCTTCCTGGACAGTTGTCGCAGCGAGTGACTCACTTCTCGTCCTCTCTTCTTCTAACACTGACAATGAGCAGCTACTCCGTGAACACCGCGTCGTTCCATTCTCATCGCTGCCCACCGCCTGCGACGTCGGAGGTCGCGAACTCCTCCCAAGTGTCAACCGCTTCTACGTCCACGTTCGACATGCTGATAATCCACCAAATCCATTCGTTTTTCTCGATGAGCAAACTCTCGCCACCATCGAGTTTTTTTCGAATGATGGTTCCCACGTCAACTGGCGACTGATGTTCGTCCGTGTCGATGACCGTTCCGAGTCGGCCATCTCGCACTCTGCCGTCTTCCGTCTCTGGTCTTACAACGGCGCTGCGCCGCAGCGGATGTTTCGGATTCGTTCGAGCGACGCGCAACGTCTCGAGATGAACGTGTTCTTGTCGACGGCGCGCTGCATCTTTCTGTTCAAAGTGGAACTCGATGGCACCGGCGACGTCACGATTACGTTACTATTCAACTGCGGTGCGGTTACTGATGAGCAAGGCAGAATTCAAGGTTGGTGCGGAATAGTAATCTATTTGCATTTTCCTGACAATTATATATAGTCTGGTCTCTACCGCAGATGCTCTGTCACCCTTCGTTCATAAAATATTGATTTTTTTTTCCTTTAAGTACCTTCTTGCACCGACGATCGACAGCTGGCCCCCTCGCCCGCCGTCGAGAGTGTTCCAATACCACGACAGTCCGTCGTCCGTGCTCTACCGACGGACGGGAGTGAGTGAAGCGGAAGCTTACGCGACGCGGGGATTACGCGACTACCGCGCGCTCTACGACGAATTCGCGCGCGTCGACGAAGCGACCACGCGGTGGCCGGAGACATTCGGTGGCGTGCAAAGACTCTTTTTCTCGGCGAGCAAGTCCACTGAGGGTCAGGTCAGTCTGCACATCTTATATTTTATTTATTTTCTCTTAAATTGAAAATTCTTCAAAAGAGATATATGTATGTATGTACCTACGTAAATGCAGACGATTAAGCACTGGAAATGAAAAGATTTGAGCTGGAACTGAAGGTGACCGATCTCGATCTCGGTCGCTCGACGACGTTGACGCTGCGAGAAGTGCCGACCGACTGGAACAAGACGCTGAGCCCCGAGGGCGTCGTGCACTCTCCAGGCGGGCGAGTCTTCTTCGTCAGAGACCGCATTTTATACCAGGCAGGCCATTTTCTTTTCTCTTATGTGAGACATGAAATCTCATATTACATATATTTTATTACATTACTCGATATCAGTTAGTTACAAATGTACATATATGTATGTAGTCTACATTCCCGTGTGACAATTCCTCCCCCCTTTCCAGATGCGCCTGGGGGGCGTATCTACACTATCTGAGATCGCCTTCTCCGTGTGCTGGTCGCTGCTCTCTCCGAGCGTCTCCGCCCACCTCAAGAATGACTCTTGCTTTGGCCCTCGCTCCATTGCGCGCTCTCTTTATGAATAATACAAAAATAGTACTCCGCCTCGCACTTTTACTTTCATCAACCATTCGTAACTCACTACTTTGATAAAGAAATTGGATGCATTTAATGCAGTTTTAATGATAATCATTGACTATGTTGTATAGTAACCTTAATAGATTAGAATTAGTCTTATATAACTTTTAATGTTAATACTCGTATTACAGTTTCTTTTTTTTTTACTTTTAACATGTCCCAATCACATGCTGCACATGGATTAATGGAACTCTTTTATTTGCATCAAAGAAGAGAAGAAGTAGAAGTAGAAGAGGGAAGAGTGGTGGATGAGGAAGGCGAGGGGAGAGGGAAGAAGCTCTTCTAGAAGCAGCCGGGTCCCTTCTCCCAGTCGTACGGGAACTCCTGGCAGTGCTGGTTGGTGATGGCCTGGCGGAGCAGATGTGTATAAGGCTATATTTTCTGCGCTATTTCCATTCTGTCACATATCACGCTCTGAAACTGCTTATAGTGAGAAGTTCCAATTTCTTCACCTTTGTAATGAATTAGGTAAATAGATTCACGGGTGGAAAAAAATTTATTTACAATAAAACTTTTATTAACAAGGGTGTTCGGCATTAGACTGTAAGCGGCAGAAGAGCATAAGAAAAGGAACTTAAATAGGAAGGGGGAGAGTAAACGTGAGAGAGATTTGAGTTCCACGTGTAATGTTGATTTGATAATTCCAATAATTTGAGTTCCACGTGTAATGTTGATTTGATAATTCCAATAATTTGAGTTCCACGTGTAATGTTGATTTGATAATTCCAATAATTTGGATACTCATATTTTTTTAATTTGCTGCACATGGATTATGGAACTCTTTTATTTGCATCAAAGGGGAGAAGGAGAAGAGGGAAGAGTGGTTGAGGGGGAAGGCGAGGGGAGAGGGAAGAAGCGGCGGCCCTTCTAGAAGCAGCCAGGTCCCTTCTACCAGGCGTACGGGAACTCCTGGCAGTGCTGGTTGGTGATGGCCTGGCGGAGCAGATTGTACATCTACTGGTAGTTCGGCGCGTCGTAGAACTTGTACGCGTCGTTGATCCTGAATTTAAAGTATTATTCATGCTCTAGTTGATTTAATTGATTTCATTATTTACTTGCATAATTGCAATTAGTTATTAATAAAAAAATAAGCTTACACCATGATCTGCTGGTACTCGGGCGGGCAGCCCATGAAGAGCTCGGAGACGGCAGGGTGGAGGTAGCCGATGCCGTGGCGATCTAAAAGGTTGTAGATCTAAACAAAGGTATGTTGATTAACGTGTTCAAGAAGACTCTTTGGATGTTCCTGCTCGATGATTCAAGAGATTCATCAAGCGTGTCTAAGGTTGTTAGAAAAGGAAACCTTCGAGGGCTTCAAGGGTTTGGATGCCGACGGAGAGGGCGGTGCCCAGGGACATGTGGCCGCCGGGTCCCTCCTTGCGCAGGTCCTGCAGCGACTTGCCCACCAGCGTCATCACGACGTAGTTGAAGGAGCCGTAGCGACCCTGTAAAAATTTATGTTTTTGAACAACATTTTTCCTCAGGAATATTTTAGTAGTTATAAAAATGACATAAGGTAGTTCTGTAGAAAAGGGCAGGCAATTGGTAGATTAAGTTAGTTCATTTCTCGCCTTGTCCTCGATCTTACAGAAGTGGCGGCCGCTGCGCTTGGCCAACTCAGACAGCACGAAGACCTCCATCTTGAGCACCTGAATGAAAATATTTAAATGAAAATAATTAGAATGCAAAAAGAGTACAGCACTTGCGGTCATTCAAGTTTCTTCATTTTGCAGTCAGCGAAAATGTGGAAGTACTAGTAAAGGACAAATGATGACAGCAAAATCGAGAGAAAACGCGATATTTCGAGAAAGAATTAAAATATTCCACATTTTCGGGAACTTTCTGGGTCATAAATGCAAATTTCTAGTATAAAAGGAGCGGATTCGGTGCAGCAGGCATCATTTCAACTTCGCTTGGCTTCGCTGGTTGGCTGCCTCTTCAAGGAGTCGCCAGCCCCTTCCTCTCGTATAAGAGTCGTCTCGTATCGCAGCAGTCATGGCAGCCGAGCTCGTTCAGCTCAACCCGGACACGCAAGTCAGTCGCAGGCTCCGCCCACCCGTCCACTATAGGAGACTCCGCCCATCCGTCCATATCTTTCCTTATCATCAGACCCCTCTATTGTGTAACGTCCACCACTCATCCCGTCGTGTGTTTAGGTGGAGCGCTGGAACATTGTGAAGAAGCTGGGAGAGGGCGGTTTCGGCGCGGTCTACCGAGTGAAGGACACACAGAACGGGCCTGGCTTCGGCCAGGAGTACGCCCTCAAGGTCGAAGGAGTCAATGAGCAGATCCAGGTCATCTTCATCTTCATCTTTCAAAGTTCCAGAGAACATGGCAATTTGTTCCATTTCCTGGCTGGAAAACCAGTCACAGCTCTTGTGAAGATAAACTGCAGGAGCGATTAAAAATTGCTATAGACTCAAGCGAAAAGAGAGTGTGAATGTAAATTTAGGGTTTTATGGATATTGAAAAAAGTGTTTCTTAAATATTGAGTAATCAATTGAATCGATTCAGGTGCTCAAGATGGAGGTCTTCGTGCTGTCTGAGTTGGCCAAGCGCAGCGGCCGCCACTTCTGTAAGATCGAGGACAAGGCGAGAAATGAACTAACTTAAGCTACCAATTGCCTGCCCTTTTCTACAGAACTACCTTATGTCATTTTTATAACTACTAAAATATTCCTGAGGAAAAATGTTGTTCAAAAACATAAATTTTTACAGGGTCGCTACGGCTCCTTCAACTACGTCGTGATGACGCTGGTGGGCAAGTCGCTGCAGGACCTGCGCAAGGAGGGACCCGGCGGCCACATGTCCCTGGGCACCGCCCTCTCCGTCGGCATCCAAACCCTTGAAGCCCTCGAAGGTTTCCTTTTCTAACAACCTTGGACACGCTTGATGAATCTCTTGAATCATCGAGCAGGAACATCCAAAGAGTCTTCTTGAACACGTTAATCAACATACCTTTGTTTAGATCTACAACCTTTTAGATCTCCACGGCATCGGCTACCTCCACCGTGACGTCAAGCCCGGCAACTATACCATTGGCCGCGCCGAACTCGGCGAACTGCGCAAGGTTTCTTCCGTGTTTGGTGCCATCGTATTCCTAGAGAGGGCTTTGCATTTCGGTGCTACAGTAACCTATCAAATTTAGGTGTACGTGCTCGACTTCGGTATGTGCCGCAAGTTCACGAACGAGCAGGGAGTGATGCGCAAGCCACGCCAGGCCGCCGGCTTCCGTGGCACCGTCCGCTACGCGCCCATCTCGTGCCATCTCCAGAGAGAGCTCTGCCGCAAGGACGACGTCGAGACTTGGATCTACATGCAGGCACGCGGCGAATTTGAATTTTGAACTTCCCGCCAAGAAGAATTCTCATCAATAAAATTTTTAAGCCAATAAAATTTGAAATCTATTATCATTCTAGGTCGAGCTCACCACTGGAAACCTGCCGTGGAAGAACGTGCAGGACATGAACCAGGTCGGCCAGTACAAGCAGCGCTGCCGCCAGCCCCCTGCCGTCTCCGAGCTCTTCATGGGCTGCCCGCCCGAGTACCAGCAGATCATGGTGTTAGCTTATTTTTTTATTAATAACTAATTTTGCAATTATGCAAGTAAATAATGAAATCAATTAAATCAACTCTAGCATGAATAATACTTTAAATTCAGGATCAACGACGCGTACAAGTTCTACGACGCGCCGAACTACCAGCAGATGTACAATCTGCTCCGCCAGGCCATCACCAACCAGCACTGCCAGGAGTTCCCGTACGACTGGGAGAAGGGACCTGGCTGCTTCTAGAAGGGCCGCCGCTTCTTCCCACTCCCCTCGCCTCCCCCCTCAACCACTCTTCCCTCTTCTCCTTCTCCCCTTTGATGCAAATAAAAGAGTTCCATAATCCATGTGCAGCAAATTAAAAAAAAATATGAGTATCCAAATTATTGGAATTATCAAATCAACATTACACGTGGAACTCAAATTATTGGAATTATCAAATCAACATTACACGTGGAACCACCCGTGAATCTATTTACCTAATTCATTACAAATGTGAAGAAATTGGAACTTCTCACTATAAGCAGTTTCAGAGCGTGATATGTGACAGAATGGAAATAGCGCAGAAAATATAGCCATATACATACTTATACTTTATTTACGCACAGCGAAGTGAGAAGTGTAAGTGTAATTTAGCAGTAAAAATGTAACTAAAACGAAATGAATAGGACTTTGTTTGGATCTATTAAGAAGAGAACCAGTGAAACTAATGCATTTCCCACTTTCTGTTGTTCACGTTTTCTCTCGATTTCGCCCGTTCCCCTTCCCTCCCGTTCCTCTTTACGCCAACACCCGTCCTAGTTCCGTCTCCGGTTTTTGATAAATGTATTTTTTCGTAATTCATTTGTTCTTTATGCAAAAGGCAAATAAAATGAGATTTTATTAGCAGAAATTTTAATGCACCTATAAATTAGGAAACAGCTCTTGAAAATAAATAAGAATTTCCATATGTCTTTCTCAAGTTTCTCATGAGTGTAGATTGATATTTCTTTCGTTCCGGTTTCTTCCTTCATTTTTGGAAAGTTTAGCACTAATCTATGGATGAAAATTTATTCAAAGGTGGTGTCAACAATTTTCATTTCACTCTAATTGTAAAGCGAAATTCAAGAAGTTCATATGAACTTGAATTAAACTCTGTTTCAGGAAAGTTTGATGCCAATCTTTTCGATCGTGCCTCGTTCTGCTCATTACTCCTCTAATTGTAGCTGCGGTTTGGTCGTCTCTCCTTTGTTCTCTCATTGTCCCATTCATTTCTGCTGTCCCTATAATAGATTCTCTCGTTCTTTAGGAAATCTGCCATGTCGTCGGTTGTCTCATCTCGCAGTTCGATTGCCAGTTCTAAGCCGTCTGTGTATGATTCCCAGAGCGAAAAAATAAATACGGATGTGGAAGTCTACAGTTGTTTCTCGGGTTCTCTCGTCCTCTTGCGTGGCGGAGCTGATCCCGCCGATTATCGGGCGCGACTTCAAGGCAGATGCGATGGTTCGCAGCGCCTCCCTCGAGTGCGAGCGCCTGAAGGATGGGAGGTGCGGAGAGGGGAATCGATTTTGGGGGCGCTGCATGAGCAGTGGGATGAGATTCGTGAATGCGTTCTAAACGCTAAGGGGACAGGATCCCATGATGCTGAATTTGTAGAGAATTCAGCATCTTCGAAATGCTGATTTCTCCTATTTTATGGAGCTCCGACCGGAAGCATCGCAGGAAGCAATTATAAAATGACTTGACAATTGAGGAAGGTCGCAGAGAAATTGCCATTTAAAAATGCTTTGCTGCATATAAATCTTATTGCCTTCAGGTTCCGCTACAGCTTCACCCTGTCGCTGTCCGAGAAGATCGAGGATGATTCTACTGTCTCGTCAGTTGTAATTTGCTCCTTTGAAACAACCTTCCCTCGACCTTTGTTCGACTGAAGAAATCAGATTCCCTCAGCTGAAGAATCCCTGGAGTGCTCAATACCTTGCCTCTTGATCCTTGAAAAGAGTGATATGGAATCTATCTTCCATCCTCTCCAGCTCAGCTCGCTCCTCTCCGTCCTTCGTGAATGAGTGGGCGGAGGAGTGGCTGCGGGCCCAGCCGACTGCTTCGACTATCGAGGAACACGCGAGTGTACGATGGAATTTATCCACTCAGTTTTCCATAAACACTTTTGATTTCTTCAGGAAGAGATCAACGTGATCTTCTACCTCTTCGACAAGTCGCCCGCCGGAGATCCGTCAGTAAGAGGATAATGGGAGGAATAGTCTGAGAACAGATTACCAGCGAGAATGCTTTTTATAATCAGCCAGCATTTACAGCTTCCGCACCCGCAAAGAAGAGAGCGTTGTGCTGAGTGAGACCTTGAGGGACTTCTCCGCTCCTTCGCACGCGGCGAGGCACGCGACTACGAGTCAGTGTTTATCTTCCGCCTTAGGCTCCGCCCTCCCGTCCACTTCACTTCCTCTTTTTTCAGCTTCTTCCACAACCACGTCTTCGTCATTGAGCGGAACGAGTCTAATTCCATCGATCGCCGCTTCTGGGCTCCTATTTGTCGTTACATGGCTATTTATATTTGGGATGTAAGGGATGCCTCTTTTCCAGGTCTCGAGTGAATGCCTGAAACTCCCCCTCGGAGCCTTCGCTGAGGCCTGCCAAGAGGAACTGAAGATCGTCGTGGATCTCATCGGAATCCCCAAGAAGAAAGTCGTGCCGGTCTGCGGATAACTCTAGGGGAAGAGATCTTCAAGAGCCGCGCCTTCAAAGGGAGGAGCCTGGCCAAGCCAACCCGTCCGCTCCCCTTCCCTCCCGTTCCTCTTTACGCCAACATCCGCCCTAGTTCTGTCTCCCGATTTGGATAAATATATTTTTCGTTTCTTCTTTTAGCAAAAGAATAGTAAAATGAGAGAGATTAATTTGATGTAAACCTAAAGAGCTTGATGTGAATAATAAAGTTTGCACCCAATGCCATTCGTATGATCGAACTGGAATGCCATGAGGAGTTGAATGTTCTAACATCTGCAACAATTTCCCTGCCTTCCGGGTGATCAGAAGGAGAGATCCTTTATTCGCGACATAAAGTCGAATTCAATCTGAAATATAGGTGCATATTTTCTTGATAAAATAGTAAAATGTATGCTGATGGAAAGATTCTTTTGAAAATTTAAGCGACTTTACATCAGGTTGCTTTCGCATTGCAGATTTCGATGGACTAAAAAGATACACATTGAGCCTCTCTTTTCTAATTTTTCAACACAAATTGCATGCATATTGTTTGCACTGTTCGAAGAGGCTGATATCCTAAGAAGGGTTAAAAAAAATTGGTGGACCGGCTCGCAAAGAGTATGTATGTACATTGCGGGAATATGTACATGAATTGTCATTGTATTATACTGAAATTCCTGCATCGCCTCTTCAAGCGTGACTCATTCATTCAAATTCTGAAATGTGAATTTGGTTAAAAACACGAAGAAAGGGAAAAAGCTGGATGAAAAGCAGATGAAGAATTTAAAACCGATGGATGAAGGGTGGAAAAAACAAGAACTTAGGCTAAAAATTAAGGGAGTGAGAGAGATGGGAGGGATAAAGAGTGTGTGTGAGAGAGAGAAAGGAGAGAGCGAGAGGAGAATGGTTTAATTTTGCCAGAATCTTCATTCATTCCAATTATGCAAGCATAACACCTCCTTTTCGAGCATTCTCTGACGAATAAAAGCGAAGGAGCAAGGCGAGAGATTCAACAGCTCCGCTAACTTCTTCTTTTATTTTCTCATCTTTATAATTTCGCAGTGTACGAGAATCTATTGTGTTATAAATAAATATTTATCCAAAATAAACTCTAATAGTGACTCTGCAATGTTTCGTTAGGGGCATCTTCATTTGCTCATTCCGATTCCAGAAGTCCGCCGTCGCCTTCCTCCTTCAACTCCTCGTCATTCTCTGCTCGCTCCTCGCTCTCTCCCACGGCTGGCGCTGGGAATGCCGCAACGGTGACTGCGTCCGCGAAGACTACGCATTCGGCTGCAGGATGCACGGGAAGGAGTGCTGCTGTAAGGTGAACGACTAGGAGGCATGAACCACTGGCCATCGGGCTCCCTTGCAACTGTCATCATTTGTCCTTTTCTTGTACTTCCTCATGTTCTCTGACTGCAAAATAAAGAAACTTCAACTACCGCAAGTGCAGAACTCTTTTTGCATTCTCATTATTTTCATTTCTATGGCAGCAATAAAATATCATTTCTTGCCCATAGAAATGAAAATAATGAGAATGCAAAAAGAGTTCTGCACTTGCGGTCGTTGAAGTTTCTTTATTTTTCTGTCAGCGAACATGAGGAAGTACAAGAAAAGGACAAATGATGACAGCAACATCGAGAGAAAAGTGAAATAGAACAACATAAAGTGGGAAATTCATTCGTTCTCACTGGTTCTCCTCTTCGTAGATCCAAACAAACTCCCATATTAACTACCCCTTTGAGAAAATGTTGCATAAAACGACTATGTGCTGCGAAATCCGGTGAAGAATTGTTTACTAAAACACGGAAAGAAGCAGCCAGACAAGTTGAATGGGTTTGGGTTCAGTCACTTTAAATGGCATTCCAACTTGAATATTTTCTCCTCTTCTTGGAAAACCGCTTAAATCTCCTTTTTGCTATCCAGGAATGTTCCTTTCCGACAAAAATGAGCAGATGCGCGTTATGCGCTGCGATCGAAAACTGTTCAGATCTCAACCATCATGATTCCTTTTCGCCTTCTTTATTGCCCGCTCATGTCTCTCTCACTATTTCACTCTCTCTCCCATTCTCTCTCTCTTTCTCTATGTCTGTCTGTCTCTATTTAACTCTGCACACACATACTTACATACATGCAAACTTTCATCTCTGGCGTAACAATCGGTTTTAATTCATCACACTCTCCCTCGCTCTCGCTATCTCACTCTCTCTATCTCTCTCGTTCTCTCATCTGATCTCTTCTCCATTTCTTAGTTCAGTTTGTTTTGCACTAATTGGCGAGACGGTGAAACGTCAATGAGAGTTCATACGAAGTACAGAGCAATGGAAGAAAAAGGGTTCATTCTTTGGAGAGAAATCGTCTCCAAAGTGCACTCGCACTAGTGCTGATCAAATGAAGCTCAGGCTTTTATCTCTTCTAGAGTGTTGACATTGAGATAGATATCAATGTGCTATATAAAAAGGCCTAGGTACTTTCGAGATTATCCGATGATAGGGAAAAGTTCATGCTCTACCAACTCCTTACTTATCATTCTATGTCCCCCTTCTCGACGTTCTCTGCAGCGTCACATGAAGGGTTCATTCCTAATAATCTAAACGGATCACGCATCCTTGACCTCTCTTGTCATGTCTTCTCTCTTTTACTTGGCGCCACTCGGAACATTTGATGAATTGTGTCTCTCGAGCTCTACTTGGACAACCGTTTCCTTCTTGGTCACACTCATTCTCATCTTTCTCGTCGAGCTTTCTGCTTCTCTCCACTCGAATCATTAATTATTAGTTTGTGCAGAATTTGCACTTCTATTAGATCACCTTCAAAATTCGCTTTAATCACATATTCCAACGTTGAGTAAATCGCAAGCTACACGGAAAATTCGGTTTTTTTTTTGCAAATCGAGATGCTCCTTTCCAGATGATTCTGCGGTGTGTTCTACTTCTTTCTTTGCTGTTTCCAATCGTCAGCATCGCCTTCCGGATCATGACGTACAACACCTGGTTAATGGGTAAATAAATCATTTATTTTTCCTCATTATCTAAAAAAAACAATTCTTCGTAGCGTTGCTTCTTGATCTCTATTTTACTTTTGTCATCCTTTTACTTTTGTCATCCTCTATCTATCTCTCTCTCTCCCTCTCTCTCTCTCTCTCTCTCTCTGTCTCTCTCTGTGTCTCCTCTATTGCAGGCCGTCCGATCAACGACGGCATAGCCAAGATGGCCAGGCACATCAAGTTCATCGACCCAGATGTTCTTTCGCTACAAGTAGGGAGAAATTGCGTTTGAATCCAAATAAAATTAATCTTATCTGTTTTAAACCTGTTTTTTTTTATTGAAAAGTAGACTTTAATCCTATCCTGACTGGGATATACAACAATTGTCTCTCGTTCTCTTTTCTCTTTATTTCTCTCACACTCACTCCATCAACTTCGTCTCTCTCTCTCTTCGTCTCTCTCCCCTTCTCCCTCTCACTATCTCTCCTCTCTTCAACCAACAGGAAGTGACATCGCACGAGGAGTTCGTCGAGCTGCTCGACCGTCTTGGCCCTCCGTGGACAGGCGTCCGTCATTGTAACACGACGCATCCCGACACGGCCGTCCTCACGAAGCATACGGTAAGAGATGGGGCATCGTGGTCTGGCCGGCTCTATTCTAGTGTAGGCATCCCATGAGATTATATACGTCCCATAGAAAATAAAGGTGTCCCATAGAAAATTTAGGTGTCCCAAATATTTATAGGCGTCCGAAGGATTTACAAGCGTCCCATCGGAAATATAGGCGTCCCAAAAAAATATAGGCGTCCTATAAATTTTAGGGCGTCCGAAAAATTTATAGGCGTCCGATAACTTGTAAGTGACAGAAGAACCTCCTCAAAGTGCATACAATACCATGAAAAATTTTATTGGGACGCCTTAAATTCTATGGGACGCCTTAAATTCTATGGGACGCCTTTTCTTGGCATGGGACGCCTATAAATCGGTCGGACGCCTATAATTTCATGGGACGCCCAATTTTTTCATGGGACGCCCATAATTCGGCGGGACACCTTTAGTTTCCATGGGACGCCTATAATCCCATGGGACGCCTACATTAGAATAGCCACTGGCCTCGGTAGAACATGACCAAGAAGAACATTTAATAAAAGAAGCATGTGACCATATTTAGCCAACTCCCTGATTGTGAGATATCAAGAGTGCCGAGTGTCCTTTGTGGGCAGCTGGGTACGCTTCTGTTGACTTGACATACATTCTTTGCAGATTCTGCCCGGCACTTACACTCACGTAGACTGGGGAATGCGCGTTCGTGTGCAGATCAAAGAGACCGGGCAGCAGGTCAGTGAAGAAGAGGCCCTTTGATCAAAGAGAAAGTGTTTCTGATCGTGCTGACATTTTCCGGCCCGTGACCGTAAAATGGAATTGCAGTTGTCCGTTTGGTCGGTGCACTTCAGCTCAAAGACTTATGGACCGTACGGCATTTTCAATTCGTCGATCCACTCGATTGATGAACTCTTGCTGAGCGAGCAGCCGACTGAGAGAAAGGGTTGGTTTTCTTGCTATCTCTCTCCACGCTCTCTCTCTCTCTCTCCTCTCTCTCTCTCTCGCTCACTCTCTTTTCCGTCCTCATGTTTAGCGTCTTCTTTTTCAATTTCCCACTCTCGCGTTGAACTCAATCTCTATTCGTTTCTCTCTCTCTCTCTCTCTCTCACTCTTACTCTCTGATACTTCCTTCTCGCCATTGCAATATCTCTCTCTCACTTTCTCTCTGTACCTTCCTCCTTCTCTCTCTCAGGCCGTGTCCACAACATGGTCCAATTGCTCTCCTCGCCCGCCTTCTCGGCCGACGTCCTCTCCTCCTTCTCTTCTCCAGTTCTCGTCACAGGCGACTTCAACACGCCTTCTCATCTGGACTGGACCGAGGCGACTGCGTAGGTTTTTTTGTATATAAATAAGCTTCCGATATATTATAATAATTGTCACTTTAGTTAATTAATATAAAAATTATTATCCCTAAAAATTTTTTCTTAATTCTACAGCAGTGAACACAATGGCTGGCAAGTCAAATGGCCGGTTAGCGCTCTGCTACAGGAAACGTGCGGGTTTGAGGATTCTTTCAGGAAGATCTATCCGGATCCGGCAGAAAATCCAGGTCCAGAAAGACATTACGCCATTTTATTACTGCGATAATATGTACTGCTTTGAAATGAGCGAAATAAATAGAATTCAACGATCTCCAGGGCTCACATGGTCAACGACTTTCAAGTTCAACAAGAACTTGAATATCTCCGAGCCCATGGATCGGATCGACTTCATTTACTATCTCGGCGCGCTAGAGTAATCCATGACTTCTACTCTTCTTCTTACTCTTGTTGATTTATTGATTGTAAAAAATTGATTATTTCTGTATGTGCAAAACTCCTGACCATCAGACCCGTTCGCTCGTTCACTTACTGCGGCAGCGAACCGCTCGCTCCGCAGCCGAACCAACGCGACAACGACTACTCTTCTGATCACCATGCACTCATCACTGATTTTGAGGTTTTCTTCTTTATAATGTATGTAATTCACTATTATAATAATTATCAAAGATAATTAGTTCACATTTAATCACGCATACACGACGCTTATAGGTATGAATGTGCAAACTTTGTTATTCATTTTTCTTCAGTCGGCTTACGTCGTGATGCCTCGCCCATCGATTCCTAGTCTACCAGACAATTTGCTTCAGGTTAAAAAAAAGCTTTATTTTTAATCAATCAATAACGTTGATCAAGAATTAAATTACTGTCTTTTACTAACAATCACTCGTAATCAGTAATGCCATGGTTTTTGTGCTCTCTTTTCGCCGTATGTTTTACTTTTTTAAATTTTTCTTATTCCAACAGTTGCTGCAAACGCCGGACATCGCGAGGGACTCAGCGGATATTTGCAACGACAACGCGGTCGAGGCTCAGCTCCGAAGCTCATGACTGAATTGAAGAAATATTTAGGAATTTAATATTCAAGACGAGGACATCAAACGGGGCCATGCCTTTAAGCATTTTCTTATACTAATGATCTATTATATTTTGTTTACGCGTTGCTTTCCTTCCTTTATTTCTTGTTGTATTGATTGTAACGCTGGCGAAGCCAAGATGAACACCATGGTTCTAACAATAAAGGCGAACGCCTTTTTTTATTCCCTCTGTTCCCTCTGCTACGGTGGAGCGAGTGGAGCACCAGGGGAGGGAGGTCCTGGGTGGCGTTTCGTGATGCGTCGGCAGACTGCTTGCATCTTCTCTCCGCGTCCTTTCCTGAATGTCGAGTCTTCATGTGCCTGGAATTGGAGCAAATCTCTCGCCATCATGCCAATTAAACATGAATGAGTGTCTCCAAACATCACTTATTTTCATAGAGACAATTGTCGAGAAAACATCCACTTCTTTTAACTGCAGCCGATAAAACAAAATCACCACCCAATTTAGTGAAAACACGTTCATCCAAGTTCATCTCGATCGTATAGTAAAGTGCAACTTTAAATATTTTTTGATTATTTTGATCATAAATTGGGATCAGTCTCTTGTGATTTTGCTGATGAAGTGTCTTGGTGTTGGGGAGGGTGACTCTTCCGCGAGAATGATTTGCGGCTCTTCATGATTAATCATCCTCTTCGGAATCCAGCTTCACCTCTGGTAAGGGAGAAAGTGAGAGAGTGAAATGTGTCAAGGAGAGAGACTGGGAGAGAAAAGGAGACTGGGATCGAGAGAGAGAGAGAGAGAGAGAGAGAGAGAGAGAGCTTAAAAGCGAGAGTGTGACCGAAACAAAGAGATAGTTAGAGAGCATATGAACCATAGAGAGCGAGTTGAGAATCAGACAATCAGAAGTAGACAACTGCTTCCCCAACTACGCTTCAAGCGTCTCAGGGTTGAACACATTTGTTGCCGTGTGATCAGGAGAGGAGAGAGAGAGATAGAGAGAGAGAGAGAGAGAGAGAGAGAGAGATGAAACGACGAACGAACGAGAGATGAAACGGAGAGCGAGAGAATTATAGAACAACTCCAGAATATGCTAACAAAATGTCTGATCAAGTGACGAAGAGAAAGAAAGAACATAAACAAAAAGATAAAGAAATGCAAGGAAGAAGGGATAGAAAGGAGGAAAGAAATGGAGAGGAGGATAAGTGGATATATTACGTGGGTGATGAGCGTCAGAAAGAGAGGGGAGTGAGAGAGTGTAAAAGTGGAGAGAGAGAGAGAAAGAGCAAGAAGAGATCTATAGAAGATGGCGGCGTGCCTCCGGCCTGCATGTCTTCTTTCCTCTCTTTTCTCTCGTCGACCTGAGGCTTTTCCACCCGAGTTTTCCCTTGTCGAACATAATGGTGTTCGCTCAAAGTTTGCCGACCTCTCCTTCAATAAGCTTTTTTTCATTAAACTTTTCTTTATTAGTAAATTTTATCTTTTCTTTGCATCAAGAAAAATCAGCCAAAGGGTGTGATCATTTTCCTCCATAGAAAAAGTTTCCGCTACTTCCTTTGTTTGGCTGTCACTGTCTTCGTACCCTCAACTGATATGCTTTTCGACTCCGGTTTTCCGGATTATCTCATGAACTTTACGTTTTGAAAAGGATAAGCTTGGAGGTCCAATTGAAGAAGAAAAGAACGTCGTATTTCACTGTGTTATCCTTCTTACTGTTGCTATCGTCTCCGTGAAATAGTTAACATTTATTAAATTCTTAACGTTTTCAAGTTTCTATTCTCAAACTTTTCTAACGGACGTCTTTGTCAAGGAGGAGATCACTTTCTTTGTGTCAAGGGGAGAAGCTAAAACGCAATTTTAAAATATATGCCGATAGCATGATATTAAAGAGAGCGATACACGGAGTGCACAGAGAAATGTAGAAGAGAGAGAGAGAGAGAGAAGAGAGAGAGAGAGAGAGAGAGAGGGAGAGAGAGAGGGAGAGAGAGAGAGAGAGACCTGGAAGTGGAGGAGGCTGCCCAGGAAAAGAGACGTATTCATCTCTCCCGCGCGAACAATCGTTCTCCCAGCCCTCTCACAACTCTTATTGTTATTGGCCGATGCATGTCTGACTTTGATCACCATTTCCTCCCAGATGATAGCACACAGAACATTGCTCGTCTTTTCTTCGCTTCCCGTTCTCGAATATTTTCTCCACAACAAATTTTATTATTTTATATTCTGTATTTCCATTATTGATAGTTTTTATCCCTGTTTCTTTCCAATGCGTTCTTCAACAATGCGAACGAGTAGTCTTTAGCCATAGCACACGTTTTCTCTTCCAGAAACTTCCTATTCTGCTCCGACTTCTTAGTGCTCCTATTTCTTTTCTTTTACTCACTCACTTTTTCTCTCTCTCTCTCTCTCTCTCTCTCTTCCTATTTTGTCTCTTTCTCTCTCTCTCTCTCTCTCTCTTCCTATTTTGTCTCTTTCTCTCTCTCTCTCTCTCGTTCTTTCACCCTCTCTCTCCCTTTCATTCGCTAACCATGCGACTCTCTCCATCTTTCACACTCTTCTGCTTTCTCTCTCTCTCTCTCTCTCTCTCAATCTCTCTCTCAGTCTCACGAGGTCAGCTCTGCCAAATGCGAGTATACGCTGAAACTACATCAACATTGCCGTCGACTCTCTCGTAAACTATCTTTTTTCTATGTAACATGACACGATTTCATTCTTCGTTCGAAAAGGAAAAAAGGCCGACTTCCCGCCGAATTCTTTTTTCTTACCGCTCAAAAGCTTTTATAAAACTTTTAAATAAATATGTAGACATATATTTCCTACGTTGATCTCTTTTAGTAGTATTCGCATATTTTTATTTTTATTCCTGTTGCGTTCTTATCATTGGCAGATTTTAAGAAACAGTTCATATAAAAACTCCCTGGTCGTAATGTTCATGACAATAATTGTCCCCATTCCAGACAGCCATTGTCTTCTATGGCTCAAGTTATTTGATCTCAATGTTGCAAATTCTCTCAGTCGTGCCTCGTGCCTCATGAGGTACGACTCAGTAGAGGAGGGGTATTCTGGAATTGTCAGATCTTATACAGAGAGAGGGAGAAAGAAAAAGAAAAAAAGAGAGAGATAGACAGAGAAAGAGAGAGAGAGAGAGAGAGAGAGATTCTGTCTAATCCAGCCAGCCCAGTCCACAACCACTCCCTCTCCATCTCTGGGCATGCACACGCTTACTCATGCTATACCAGATGATTCCACACACAGACAGATGCACCATCTTCCTCTTCTTATCATTCTCGCCTCTCACCATCTCGGAGCATGGTCACTTCTTTGCTTCTCTCGCTCTCTCTCCCCTTTCACTCTCTCTCCATCCTTGTGAGCAATATATTTATCAAGTCATATCGTCTCATTCACAATCGCATTCTTTGCCTTTTCCATAATCGCTGCGCACTTTTTGTAGCCTTTGTGCTCTCTCTCTCATGCTTCTCTCTCTTTCCCTTTCTTTCTTCCTCTCTCCTCCTCCTTCACTCTCTCCCTCCTTTCTCTCTCCCTCTCTCCTCATCCCTCTCTCTCCGCCCACCCTGAGTCTTGAAGAAGGCCATCTCCGCCACCATCCTCCCACCCTTGTCATCGTCCTCCCACAATGGCCGTGGTTCCTAGCACTTCTTCGCCAGTGATCGAGCTGTCCGTTCTGAACGTGGAACAGCCGGTCTCCTCTGCTCCGGCGCCCGCCCCATCCGCGCCCTCTCCCGCGCCCTCCCCTGACACCTCGCACAGCCCTTCGCCACCTCCGCCTCCCGCGCACTCCACGAACGGTCACCGAGGAACACCGCCGCCAACTGCGAAAGCTGCACCGGCGAAACCCAAGAGGTCGATCTGCCGTTGAATTCCTCGCCTTATGCCTAATCATCCTTCTAATGAATCGCGAATAAAACTAGTAAACATGTATGTAGCTATTCAGACTTTATCATGTACATATACATACATACTTGACTTTGAATCTGCGAGCCCTTTTAGATTCCATCTGTCTACGATTTCTGGCCGCGCCGTGGTCGCCGACGTCGCTGCCCCGTACGACCGGCCTCCGCTGTCTTCTCCTTCGCCCTCCTCCACCTCCTCCGGGATAGTCGTGGGTGGTGGTCTGCCCCTCTCTGGCTACTCTCACAAGCATCGCAGAAGCCCATCCATGTCCTCGTACCACGGCCTCGCTCGTGCTCGCTTCATTCTCATCGCCATCTCTTCTGCCACTGTCGCCGTGGCGGCCGCACTAATTGTGAGAGGAGTTTTAATTATTATTTTTTATTTGCAAAAAATCCGTAAAGAATATCAACAAGATAATAAAATAATGTTGATATATTCAAGAAAAAGAAGGCTAATTTGTAGTGTTGACATGATATTATTACAATAAAATGAGTGTTAAAGATCATTTGCTTATATTTTTTCAATCGATCTAGAGATTGCCAACAAACAGCAGTGCAGAGGCACTTTTCAAATAGTCCTATTGGATAAAAGACAACGGATTTGGTGTCATATTCGATCGGTTAAAGCTTGAACGGGGTGATTAAAACAGTCATCACAATAATACATGCAAATACCATTATTAATAATAATATCGAACAAAACTTAATCATTTTGATTCTTTTGGAAATATGAGCAAAAAATAACTCTATTATTAATCTATGCAAGAGATTGAAATTTAATTTCTCAAACTGAGTGTACAGGCGCTTTTCTGTTAGCCCAATTGGATAAAAGAGAATGGATTTGCCGACATATTCGTTAGATGGTTCTCAGAACGCTGATATAAAGTAAAATAAAAGTGAAAAAAATAGAAATACATCTTGACTGCAAAGTGAGACTTTCCGCCATTTCAGATCGCCGCTCTTTTCTCGGTGAGCTTCCGTACGGTGGACGTGCCGACCATGAACGGCAAGAAGTACTTTGGCCTCTTCCGCTTCTGCTGGGAACCGTATCTGGCAGGGGCTGGAGGCATGGCGGCCGCTGGCTATCCAGGACACTATGGCACCATTAGTGGTACAGGTCAGAGAGAGAGAGAGAGAGAGAGAGAGAGAGAGGGAGAGAGGGAGAGGGAGAGACACAGAGAGAGAGAGAGGGAGAGAGAGAGAGAGAGAGAGAGAGAGGGAGAGAGGGAGAGGGAGAGACACAGAGAGAGAGAGAGAGAGGGAGAGAGGGAGAGAGGGAGAGGGAGAGACACAGAGAGAGAGAGAGAGAGAGAGAGAGAGAGGGAGAGAGGGAGAGGGAGAGACACAGAGAGAGAGAGAGAGCGAGAGAGAGAATGGACGGAGAGTGAGAAGAATAGAGTTTGAAAGCCTGGAGAGAGA
The DNA here is from genome assembly GCA_945643635.1 of Allodiplogaster sudhausi. Taxonomy (NCBI): domain Eukaryota; kingdom Metazoa; phylum Nematoda; class Chromadorea; order Rhabditida; family Diplogasteridae; genus Allodiplogaster; species Allodiplogaster sudhausi. The sequence continues at coordinate 3,116,031 of CALZFC010000328.1, read as the reverse complement.
GCGAAGAAAGAAAGAGGGAGAAAGAGAATAGAGATAGAAATAATAAACAAGAAACGAGATTGTAATGATGTGAATTGTGAGTGGGAACGACATGCTACATCCGCACTACGAGTGCCGAGCAAGCCCGTCCAGGCTACACGACGAACAACGAGATTATGTTTGGTCAGGAAGTTTCATCTTCTTTTAAACTCCCTTTTGTTGTGGTATTTTTTACCTAATCAAACAAGAATATTTTAATAAAATAATTGAAAACAATTTTTCATGCATAAATGGTTTTAATGAAGCAGCAATATCATTTACTATAACAGTTATACGTAGCGAATATATTAGGCATTTATTGTTTTCGAAATATGCCTCCTCATCTATCTCTCTCATGTTAGATGTTTCATTGGGCTTTCTTGAATCCTCTGTGACAAACGCCTCTATTGTCTCTCGTTCTCCCTCACTCTCTTTCCTTTTCACTTTCTCTCTCTCTCCACTCGCTCGCGCTCTCTCTCTCTCACTCGTTCTCTCTCATCTCTTTCTCACTCTCTCCCTTTCTCTCTCTCCATCTCTCTCTCATCTTTCTCTCTCTCTCTCTCTCTCTCTCTCTCTCTCTCTCTCTCTTACACAGAGTTCGAGAAGACTACCCTAGTCCTGGTCGTGGCTGCTCTCGTGCTCGGCGTCGGTGCCATCTGCTTTGCTCTCTGCACGATCTTCTCTGAGATTTGTGCCCTCGCACACTCGACACTCGTACTTGCTTCAGGTCAGAAAGAGAAAGAGAGAGTGTGAGAGAGGAGGAAAGAATGGAAGAGAGAACGAGAGGGATAGAAAGAGAGATAGGGAGGGAGATAGAGAGGGAGAGAAAGTAAGAAATAGATGGATAGAGAATGAAGGAGATAACGAGAGGGAGAGAAAGAGCGGCAATGAGAGCGACTTTGAAAGGGAGAAGCGATGTCCTGGAATGAAAATGGTTGGAAAAGTAAGATGAAACACGAGATGCAATTTTGAAAAGCTCACTGGATGTTACTTCTTTCCATGTCGTTTCCTCCTATTATCTTGTTCTCTATTCTTCTTAAACCTCCTCTTCATCAACATGATATTTCTTTTCTCCCCCTTCATGCCCTTTCTCTCCCACCCTCACTCTCTCAGTTTCTTTCTCTCACTCGCTCTCTCTCTCACTTTTTCTCTCTCTCTTTCTTTCCCTCTCTCTCTCTCTCTCTCTCTCTCTAGCCATCTGTGCCTCGGCCAGCTTCGGTGTCTACACCTACAACAATGAGCAGCCGGATCTGCTGGGCGAGAACGACAAGGGCAGTCTGCTCGTGGTGCGCGTCTTTCTTACAACGTTTTAATTATTTAACAAATCTATTTATCTTATTATTTTATTTGTGACGAAATGCTCCATCGATGATGTATCTGTCTCCTACAAGAATGTATGTACTTACCTGAACAATGGGTGGGAAAACCACCGTCTCATAAACCGTGCACAGGAATAGCAAGAGACCAGGCCTTTGTGCGCATAAATTTTATACTTGCGAGAGCCATAAACCGAAATCTTTACTTTTCGGATCTTAATCATGTTTTGAATATATCAACAAAAAACCTATTGTTTACAGTACCACTACGGCTGGGGCTACTACTACAGCGGAGTTGCGGCCTTGTTGCTCTTTTCCGCCTTCATGATCTCTGTAAGTGACCATTTCCTTGTATTCGGTGTCTCTTTAACTATCTCGCCCTTTCGCTCTCTCTCTCTCTCTTTCTCTCTCTCTCTCTCTCTACCTGCCTCTCTTACACTTCTTCCATCTCTACCAGATCTTCGCCTCCTCCGTCTTCTTCTACCACAAACGGCTACGGACGGAACGTCGTAGCAATATCAAGCGTACAACTGTCAAGCTCTAATCTCCTCCGGCTGCATTGTTCCGTGTATTCGTCTCTGAAAAGATACATAATATTTTTACTATGATGTCATGAGAAACCTCCCCGCTATTCCTATTTCGCATGCTTACCTCTTATTCCTTCGGCTTTGAATACATCTCCGGGTGCGTCTTTCATTCATGCTTTCCTCATTATCGCCCTTTATTTTCCTCTCGAAACTCCAATTTACCATACTGTAACGTCGGTGAGCGCCAGCCTTTAACAATACTGCCTGTGTACTAGTGTGCCTTCAGAATATCCGCTTCTGTATATTGTCATGTCATAACTATCTCGTCGATATTGTGCTCCTTTAAAGAAGAGAGCATAATAAAGCTCATAAGTGAACACTCTTCTTATAAAGGATGCCCACACCGCATACTTTTCAACCAATTTTCAGAAAATGAAGAGAGGACTTCAACATGAATCCTTTATCTTTAAAAGAACAGTTATATTATGCACCTTGGCTGCATTGTGATTTCCACAAGGAGATTTCTATTCCTTGAATCAACAATCAACAAAAAGAGAAGAAAAGAGAAGAGGGCGGGCTTTTCTAGTGAGAGAAATGCACCTTGGGGAGCTAACACCAAAATACTTTTCTAACAACACCCGAAGAAAAAAGGAAAACAGGACAGTTTAGAAAGGGATAAAAACAGATGAGTGTACTTTAAAGAAATAAATAAATCCGCTAAACAGCGAATTACAAAAAGTCCATCCGAAAGCTATCTATCAAGAATTTCCAATAAATAATCCGTATAAACAATAACTTACATGAAAGCCATATTACATTACAAATCATCATTTAGCGTTTCTCCTAAAACAAAAGCCATATGCTCTAGACTTTGGTGGTTGAATGAGAGAGAGGACTATCCTTTCCAGGGAGTACTTTTGATAATGGCAGTAGCTCCCAAGCAATTACAGTATTCCTTTTGAGAATAATGAAACTATAGTGCTTCAGCCATGGATGGTAGAGTACCTATCCAATCCTCATCTCTTAGTTCTTCTTCTTTTCCTCAGACTTCTTCGCCTCAACCTCCGACTCCACGAGATGGTCTTCGTTGTAGTTCCAGAGCTGGGAGAGCTCTCCTCGGCAGACGGAGAGAAGGAGCGGAATGAAGAGGCACGTAGGCACGAGGTACAGAAGAGCGGGCTGGGCACGCTGAAACATGTTTTATTACTTAAGTTCTTAGTTCTATTTATCTGGACAGCTTGAGTAATAAATATTTCCTCTATAAATTTCCACTACTTCATCAACATTACTGAAGCAAAAAGCTTTGACTAAAATTTTTGGAACATTAATAGTTTGGATCCTTTAAAATGTTTAAAGAATCTTTTAAAACCATAACTATTTTAAAGCCTAGTTCAATTCCGACCATCGCCTTCTAACCTTGAAATGGTGCATGACAGCCATGGTGATGAAGAGACCGAGTGCGTATGCAACGATAGTCACGTAGAAGTAGATGCGGCACTTCTTGGAAGGCGGCTGGGCCGGGCCCTTCTTCTTGCCTCCTCCTTCAGGAGTCTCCACTACCTGTAAGTTCTATAGTAATTGTAATTCATATAGTAAAACATCAACGAAAATATTAAATCAAAAGAAATGGATAAATTACCTGATCGCCAACACGCTGGTCGAAACGGCGAAGGAGAGCAATGAACAGACCCGGGATGACAATATCGCCGAGGCCTGCAAGTGTTGGTATCACCACCTTAATATTTTTAAGAGAATACGAATAAATACGTTGCCATACAGAGCGCTTTTTTTAAACTTAAAATTTAAAAGTAAAAACAACTCCGCATACCAAGCATAGAGTACTTGCTGGCCTCAAGCCATCCGTTCCTGTAAATGTCCTGAGGGAACTGCAGCAGAATGGGCGCGTCGATTCCCTTGGCCACCTGGAATTAATCTCCTTTTAAATACTCCCATTTCATTATTTCTCATTTAAGCCATCTTCAACCAATAATAATAATTACGTGACAATGATCTCGCCAATAATCGATTTCAGTAGAAAAAGATTATTATGACATTCTCTGCTATCAACCAACCGAGGTCATGACATCGGTAGCGAAGACCCAGAAAACGTCATAGACGAAGAGTCCGGCGAGAAGGATCGTTCCGGCCTAAACTTGTTCATTTCGTTAAAACTCGTGTTCACTGTTAAATGGCAATTGATCACAATAAAAATTATTCACACAACCGTCTCGCCTTTACTCAAATAGTAGACAAATCTTGTCCACCTTCGAATTAATACAACGGGGACATTGAAAATGCATTCGCTTTTACTAATTCGTAGTAATATTTTTTTTATTCATCTCTCTCTCTGCCACCTTGAAGTTGCTGAGATGAAGATTCTCAATGCCGTAGATGGAGAAGGCCACGCCGAGGATGTTGTTGGTGATCCAGTGTCTGCGGTAGAGATGGGAGATTCCGACAACGGAGCAGAAGAGAAGCGCAACCAGATCATGCGTGTCCCATTCCACTTTCAGCAGGTATTCCTGCAAAGAAATCCAATTCATTATATCCCTACAATTTTTACTATAGATATTTGAAAGTAAATAACAGTTGATACCACTGAAGATCGGAGTGCTAATTATTACAACTTCTCGGCAGAAAAAAAAAACGCCATGTCTCTTAACAGTGACAAAATGTACCCGAAAACAATCCTATATATTCTTCGTAGCATTGCTTTTCAAGTCTTGATAGTACTTCTTGCTTTCCTTTCGATACACTTTCCAACACCATCTTCCTACAGTACTCGATACGACTCCTCAACTACCGTAGCTGATACCAAGTCTGACCTTGTCCTTCTTCTTAGCATCCTCCAGATCTCCCTCGTCCATTTCCTTGTTGCCCTTTGTGATGGACAGGAAGTAGGGCACTCGTTTCTTTGGCTGACGGTCTCCAATCGGGAGAAGGCGGAGGAAGAAGGAGAAGAACGGCTTGAGGATTGCGGCCAGAGAGACGCAGCCTGTAAGAGTTATCACTAAATGTTTGTAGATATACGATTAAACAACAAATTCTCGCTTCATAATTACCAATTAAGCTAACTTTCTCGACGTTATAATTCTAATCGAAATTCTTTATCAGCTTGAAGCAAGTGAGAACAATATTAGTACCAATACGCATCCATAAAACCTGTTGTTCAAACTTCTATCCAGAATTTCTTACACATTTTCTTTTCAATTCCTTTTAAAATATTTTTATCTCACGCTAAATTAAATTACCTTCGAAGCAAAGAAGAGCAAGGAGGGCGGTCATGGCGAGCTTCTTCGTGGGAGAAGGCACGTACGACCAGGCGGGAACAACCTTAAAAAACTTTTTCCTTCCTTTATATTAAATTTTTTTTTAAAGGGAATAACCTTTAAAAACTTTTCTCCTCCAAGTTCATCTACTTTCTGAAATATAATAGACCAAAATAAAGCACTAGCAACTAGCTATCAATGACCTCAAAATAGTTTTAATTCAACGATCCTTGAGAGTCCCATATTGCGAGCCTTTTAAGGGGCGATCAAATCCATTTCAATTGCAGAGTCTTCTTGTCATTATCGATTGATTGACTGACAACATCATTGACGAATCCGTCGAGATTCTCCGCGACTTGCGGGGGGAGCTGGCCGAGGACTCGCGGGTAGATCGGTTCCTTGGGCAGAGCAGCGCTGCCACTCACGCGCTGCTCGTAGAAGGCTTGCGCGCTCTGGAAACAACAAAGTTACTCTATTATTTTGTACGTTAAATAATATACTGTAAATACACTTTTAGCGTTAGGGAAATAATTAACAGCAACAAATATGACTCAAGTTTTTCTTTTTAAATTTAAAAATCAGGCTCTTTAGCCACCTGGACATGTGGCTGGAGCACATCGACCGCGTACGGAGGAAGGCGAGCAGAGATGAACTCCCAGGAAAGGCGGTCGGGGCTGAAGTGAAAGGAGATTGGAAAGAAATCGTACTTTGGGAAGGAAACAATATAGATAGATCGGCAGAGTGTGAGAGAGTGAATGAGGCAAGAGTGAGGGAAGAGAGGACTCAGACCAGTAAGAGAGTGAGAAAGAGAGAGCCTCATAGGAGTTGTTCGTGGACGAAGACACACAATGGAGTAGGAAATTCAGTGCAGCAACAACGGATTTCCCCTTTCGCATTAAGCAATCGTAACCCCCGTACTTCAACTACCCGGCATGGGCCAAATTATTGGGAGGAGATGGCAGAGAAGTAAGTGCAAAGGAGCACTTACTTGAAGAAGAGATACAGACTGAAGAGTACGAGCGATGCCGTGATGGGGAACTTTTTCGCCTCGCGCATTGTGATGGAAGTCTGGAAAGTAATCGATTATATTAATTAATATAAAAATTATTAATTCTCTCGCTATTTTAATGAGTTTATTGTGTCGGTGTTTCTGCTAATATTAAATAAATACAATTTATATCACTTTTGTGATCACAATAATGGCGTTTGTAAACTTCTAAATAAGTACCCATGTGAAATATATTAAACTATAATATCACAATTTCTACCTCAACGAGCTTCTTCTTCGAGATGAGACGGCGAACAAAGCGAGAAGAGCGAATTCCACCGAGAATGATGCAGAAGAGCGAGAGGCCATAGAGGACCAGCGAGGCTGTCGCCTTAGGGAGGAAGGAAAGGATTTGGAAGACATTTAGGAATGTGCACTGCATCCAACTGGCCACAGGCATGAGAAAATAAGGAGTATTCTGCGGTGAGAATCTCATCTGTATCATTCAGCGAAAAATCTCATTAATTTCCGATCAGGACACTTTTTTTTTACATCCGTGGTTTTTCAGAGAGACATACAGCAATCCCGACCATATATAATATGCCCTATGTCCCATGTTCTCTTTCCATGCTCAACTCTGCGATAAAGAACAGCCAAAACAAGAGCGACTTCCATTCTCGCTACCTGCTCTTCAAAAGTGAAGACAATGGTGGCATTCGCGTCCGCGGGCAGCGCCTGGGTTGCTGCGTCGGCCATGATTCCTCTCTCTAGCACGGCCTGTTCCCGAAGAATGAGAGGAGTCTGGAAATTATTCTCATTACTGAACAGAGTAAGCACAATTCGATTGTCAATTCTCAAATTAATTCTAAGGCCCGCAGGAGAGAAATACGGACGACGAAAGCTTCACAGAATTATTAGACGCCAAGCAGAGATATTGATTCGGCCAGCACAACGGCTAAGTAACAGATAGAAAGCAGAAAGTCAGGAGATATATAACTAGAAGAGTGACACGTGTAAGAGTGCGATTGTGGGCAAAGAAAGTGAACAGAGAGATATTGCTGAGTAATGAATTTGACGAATAAAACGGACAAGTAATAGGAAAGGGACGAGAGCGAAAGAGATAGAGATGGAAGAAAATATGATGAGAAAACAGAGAGATGATTGAAACAAGGGGAAAGATGAGAATACGTCGGGAGGGAAGGACTCCAAAGAGCCTCGACACGTCTCCGCTCTTGGTTGCGTCGCTCAGGGAAGGGGGCGCCAAGTGGCTCCCGAACTGCAAGGCGCATTGGAGAGGAGCGAGAGAGTGCAGACAGGGAGAGAAGCAGAGATAGCGAGAGAGCATGGGGAAGAGAGATACAGAACGCGAGAGAAGAGATGGAGGTGAAGGACAAGAGATGGAGGGGAACGCAACAACAGGAGAAACACGGTAAGGAGAGAGGCAGGAAAGGAACAATAAAAACAGGGAGAACGTGTATGATGAAGGAGAGAAGCGAACAGTTGACGAATAGACAATGGAACGGAGACGGAAAGGAGAGAGCTCCATTGGTACGGGGAAGGAGACAAAGATGGAGAGAAAAGGAACACTAAAAGGAGAGAAGGCAAATGGAAATATCCTGCAGAAAGACAAAGAGAAGCACACGGAAAATAAAACATAACGAGAGCAAACTCAACAGGCGCAGCCACGTAGACTTATTGTTAGACAAAGGGAGAATGGGGAGTGAAGCACAGCCGGGAATGTCTCCATATCCAGGAGAAATGAAAAGTCGATTCGAGTACCCGATGCTTTTTTACCTAGAAAATATGCAACACGCGATAAAGAGGGCGGTATGTTACTTGGGGGGGGGGGCCAGTATACTTTTTTTTTCAATTTTCGCTCAAATCGTGCACAGGGGGGTTCTCGAGCATGGGGAACACGAATATCACGTTTGTTTTGTACTCCTATGCGTATAAAAAAAAGTTACCGTACATTAGAGGTGTTAGGTAGATCACGTATGTTATACATGTTGTTTGATCTTTTGACTCTGTGAGTCAGTGTGTTGGTAGATAGCAATTCGTGTTGCCTCTCCCTCATAACCGATGGCGTAGATCATCCCGGCAGAGGCCACTCAAGTAACATAGCACCTAAAGGGCGCTTGGGGGCGGAACATCTGCCGGAATCGCGCGATGTCGCACGACTTTTCTCTCGAAAACGCACGCTTCGCACAGAAATCGCGCGCATTTCGGCGCATCTTGAATCCACTTGGGCGATGCTGATTGGTCGGCAGTTGCTCGGTTGTCCCGCCCCCTATGTTCTATCGTTGTCGAAGGGGCGGAGCTTTGTTAGGCGTGGTCATTCTACGGCCTCTTGAGCAACGTCACCACAGAAGATGCACGAGTTGAGAGAGTATTTTCCGGAAGAGAAGGGGGCGTTTGGCTCTATTTTGCAGCGAGTCATTTCTCTGGCTGGGGTGCTATTTATTCCCGGTCCATTGGCGCTGTCAGAATGTCTCTTTGTCTCTCATTTATTGAAAGATTCCCCCCCCCCCCAATTCAGGAATCTCGACTGTTAAGCCGATCGAGAAGTGAAGTGAATCCACCATGGTCAGGTCGACGACCGTCCTCTGCCTCGTCGCAGTTTCCATCGCACTCTTCGGTTAGCAGCAGAGGTGTCAACGGCCCGGCCCGGCCCGGCCCGGCCCGATGGGCTGGCGGGCCCAACTTTCCATGGGCCCGGGCCGGGCCCACGAAATGTTGGGCCAGCCCGTAGGCCCCCTTGGGCCCGATTACTTGAGAAATTGGTGGATGGGTCAACTGATTTGAAATTTTATCCACGATTTTTCTTCAAACGTTTGGCTGATTTCTCTTCAAATGATTTTCTTCAAATAAATATGATTAAAAAACATCACCTTTTAAAAATTCTTGTAAGAAATCACTCGAAGAAAATTATTTGGAGAAAAATTATGAAAATCGGGCCGGGCCGGGCCCAAAATTCTAAGGCCTGGAAAAGCGCGGGCCGGGCCGGGCCGAGAGTGTGGGCCCGATGGGCCGGGCCGGCCCAAAAATGTTAGGCCCGTTGACACCTCTGGTTAGCAGTCATGGCTTATGAGGAAGTTTAGAAAGCAAATCCAGATTCGCAACTAGCGTCTTCCTTTTTCACAACTCTAGCATATATATCAGCAAAGACTTCATACTATGAACATGGTTTTTTTTATCACCAGGGAATCTATTGTTAAATAAACTTTCGCTCGTAGCTGTTAAGTAATAATTTCATGATGATTTTAATGGCGAAGGCATCATGATCACATATAATTACATCGTTTTCAGCCTTCTCCCCAGTACGCGTATACGCGGAAGATGAGGTAGAAGACGCACCCGCAGCCAAGACCTCAGATTCGACGAGGTCAGCTTTCTCGTTCTGGAACTCTCGAGAATATCTGTAATTGAAGTGGTTCGAGATACCGTGGTAAATGTCATATTCTCTAACAGTCCAGGCCTTTTTGACTTCGGCTACATAATTAACGTGGCATTTCTTGTTTACAGTTGTGGTTTCCAATATCTTTCCCAACTTAATGGTTCACGGGTGGTGGTTTATGTGAGATATACCAGTAAGTAATGACCGTTTTCTTCTTCATAAGGGACACTTCATTGTCGATTTAATATTAAATGCAGGCCTATTTACCCTTCTGAGGATTAGATTTTTAAGTAACAATCGAGTTAGTCTGCATTTTCCTCTTTCTTAAGGCTAGCTAGTGACCACTTCCCATCTCCTTGTCTCCTCTCATTCTTCATCTACTATTTGTACAACCGTGCCAGTCTGTATAACCTTTCTTTGCTCCCCTGGGTCGGTGTACTTCTCCATTTTTCCTTTTTTCTCATTCTCTCTTTTGCTGTGCTTACCTCTCGCTTCCTCAACGGACTGTCCCGATATATTTGACCCAAGAGACCTCGAGCTATTTCTTCTTTCGTCTAACTCGATCACTTGCGCTCTTTCTTTCTCTGTGTCTCTCTTCTCCCCTCACTCTTTCCACTTCCCCTACTCATTCCAAGCAAACACTGCGGGGTCAGTGCACACGTCGAGCGCAAATACGTGAATATTCTTTCGGATTTAAGCATCTCTCCTCTAGTCGGCCTTTCCTTGATTAATGATTAAACGTTGAGCATCACCATTAACAGGGAATTGTAACTAAAACGTTTATTGTGTGTTAAAAGGGGGAGTATCATGTACCGGGTGCTCCATAGCTGACCCAGTTTTGTCACCTCTTTCTATGCTCTCTTCAATTAGCTCCGCCCGAACAGTGAGGCCAAGGACAGTGGTCACGCAGTATTACGGAGCGGGCCACTAAAGGGGAGGAAGTGTAAAGCCGGTTCGGTATCCCTATTGCGGCTTCTGCTGGATTTTGGTGATCTTGTGATCTGTAGATGCATACAGCGAGAGAGAGAGAGAGAGGTGAAGAAAGAAAACACGGAAAGAGAGAAGGTTGACGAGAGATGATAGAGAGAAAAGAAGACCGTTGAAATAAATTGTCGGTTGGACACGTCGCCTTAGCAGAGAAGGGAGAGAGAGAGAGAAGTGGTGAGAAGCCCCTCCAATCATAGGCTCGCCTGTGATAATGCTGATGTGGCAAAAGCAGAGCGGCCTAGACGATTACATCCGGCAAATGTCGGATACTGCAGAGGGAGTACAAATTAGAAATGGATATGAGACATGAAGGCATGGCAACCAATGATGACACGGATGTGCTAATAATAACACTCAGATGGAAAATATATTATCCTTCCTCAAACAGTGTTTACTGTACAAACAGCTAACAATTGTATAAGCCAAAAAATTTTTATTAGTGTGATTTTATTGATTCCTCAGATAAGTTCCTAGAAATAATATTGAATGATTTTCAGCAATGATGAAATCAAGCTGGAAGGACTTTCTGCCGCGGAGACGAAGAAGCTCCTCAATTCGGCAGAGAAACACGAGTTCCAGGTTAACATTATGGGTTTTTAAAGTAAATAAGTTTGGTATAATATTTTGTTTTTCAAGCTAACGATTAATTACTTCATAATCCAGGCCGAAGTTAACCGAATGATGAAGCTCATTATCAACTCGCTCTACAGGAATAAGGAGATTTTCCTTCGTAAGCAACTTTACCCCTCCTTTAAGCATAGTTAATAATTCTGTGCTTCGGTGGTTTTCAGATTGCCACGTTAATTGAAGGTATTAAATACTACAGTTGAGCCGTTAGGACAGCTGGACATTTGATTTAAAAATACATACATGGGAAACTTGTATCCATAGTGCGAACAGTCGGAGTTTCGTTTATAGAATTGGACAGAAAAAGTAATTATAATGGGTTTTATGATAAGGTTCAGTTGATTTTAAAAATTGTTTAGAATAAAGTATTAGAAAAATGACTCTTTATTGTTGGGGGATTCCTAAACATAAGTTCTTTTCTTCTCAGGTGAGCTTATCTCGAACGCCTCTGATGCCCTGGACAAGATCCGCCTGCTCTTCCTGACTGATCCTCAGCAGACAAAGGCCACCGATGACATGTCCATCCGGATCAAGGTAGGCTTTTATTAGCTGGATTGCAGTATTTTAAATTATATGGTAACAGGTTGGGAGGTGGCTATTGGATTTGTCGGTCATATTTAAAAAAAGTAGTTTATTTTTATGTTTATAAAAGGTATTTAGCTAATAAAGTGGTATTTTTTTAATCTAGCTAAAAGCATTTGCATCCAGGCCGACCGCGACGCGCGCACCCTGACAATCACGGACACGGGCATTGGCATGACCAAGCAGGATCTCATCAACAACCTCGGCACCATCGCCCGCTCCGGCACCAGCGAGTTCCTCTCCAAGATTCTCGACACTGCGACGTCTAGCGAGCAGCAGCAGGTGAGGGAGAAGGCAAAGGGAGAGGAGAGAGAGAGAGAGAGAGGGGTGAAAGGAGAGAGAGGGGTGAAAGGAGAGAGAGAGAGAGAGAACAGATCGAGAGAAGAGAGCGAGAATGAGAATAGAGAGAGAAAAGGGCAGGGAGAGAGAGTGAAGGCTATAAGACGGGAAGAAAGATAAAGGGGGGAGACAAAGAGGAGAGAGGGAAAGAGAAAGAAAGTAAACATTGCCAGGGAGAGAGTGCAACGTGAAAGGCGGCAGGGAGGTCGATTATTGAAGCTGATTCTAAGAAGCATTATTGCAGTATACGCAAAGACTTTATAAAGCTGTAAAAGAATCTACCTTAAAGCTGTAACCATAATAATACTACTGCTACTGTACACTATAGCTTTTTTATTACAGTAACCACTTCCATTCAGGACCTGATCGGCCAGTTCGGAGTCGGTTTCTACTCTGCATTCCTGGTGGCCGACCGTGTAGTGGTGACGACGAAGCACAACGACGATGACCAGTACATCTGGGAGTCGGACTCGTCCACTTTCTCCATTGTCAAGGACCCCCGTGGACCGACGCTCAAGAGGGGATCTCAGGTGGGTGATTGATTGGTCAAGTGATAAGGGAATGCAACTGGTCAACTTTCTCAAATGTCCAAATATGACAGCTGATCAACGGCAACGGGAATAAAGTGAATACTAAACGACTAAAGAAATGGCCCCTGTTAACCTTTTTGCCCTATTCCAGATCACTCTGCACCTGAAGGAGGAAGCACTCGACTTCCTGGAGCCGGAGACCCTCAAGAACCTCGTCCACAAGTACTCCCAGTTCATCAACTTCCACATCTACCTCGTGAGTTGGCATCACTACTGTAATATTTTTGTGCTTTCTTCGTAAGACAAGCTCTTCTTATTGTTTTCCATAACATATTTATATATATTCCTGTCTTGCAGCAGTGTTTTTAAGCTTGTCTTTTAAGTTATAAGGTATTGTCAACATTTTACTATAATCAAATGCATGATATTTTTATATGTTTGATTATAGTGGTCGAGCAAGACGGAAATGGTCGAAGAGGAAGAACCGGTTGAGGAGAAGGAGACGAAAGAGGACGGAGCAGTTGAAGAGGAGAAGGAAGAGAAGAAGACCAAGAAGGTCAGCAGAGAAAGGGGAATGGTAAAAGAATATGGAAGTAGTCTTAGGAGTAGGGGTGATGAAGGAGTTGATGTCTCTTTGAATATGATGGGGAAGGTCTAAACGAGCTCTTTCCCGGATTTACACATTATGGAGAGGCATGAACGGGGTGGGCCTACGATATCGGAAGACCTGGAAGTGCAGAATTACGGTGTTACTGTAAGGAAATGTACGGTGCTCTTGACTTGCTTGGAACAAGGGCAGTTCAGTGTCCCATCATTAATAACCAAGATGGACCATGCTCTATACTCATGAGCCATTGTGTCCACTTTGTAGAATTAAAACATGAATAACAATAATAATAAAGTTAATTTGAGGTGGAGAAGACGACGTGGGACTGGGAGCGCGTGAACAACGTGAAGCCGATCTGGATGCGCAAGGCGGGCGAGGTCGAGGAACCCGAGTACGAGGAGTTCTACAAGAGCATCACCAAGGTTGGACAGGGGAAGAGAAGAGGAGGCTACATTTGAAGGAAAAGGCCTGTTCCCTGCCTAATGGGCAGCAGTTTCCTCTTATCAAGTACGAAATGAAGTGCATACTGGGTATATTGGCACTACTCGATATTCGCAGAGAAAGAAAGAAATTAAATTCTATAAGGATAACTGAGGTTGTATAAAGAAGTTTCTATATTATTTTAGCAAGAATGATAGTGTATTTGTGGTTCAGGACAGCGACAAGCCGCTTGCGCATGTCCATTTCACGGCCGAGGGAGAAGTGTCCTTCAAGTCCATCCTCTACGTCCCGAAGCGCAGTCCCAATGACATGTTCCAGAACTATGGAAAGGTCAGAGCAGGGGAATGTCTTAAAAATGCTTTAAAGTTTCAACGAAACCCTGGCTAAAAAAGATTGCATTTGTTAAGGTTTTGTGTAGTGATCCAAAAAAAAAGAAAAATAGCTGATGTCCACGAGTTTTTTTTATGTTTTATATATGCGCAGTCGGTCGGAATGAGCTTTAGCTTATATATGCCCTACTTTAACTGATGAGCCAATGATAATGTTGATTATACGGTTTCTTCAGGTCCTCGAGAACATCAAGCTCTACGTGCGTCGTGTCTTCATCACTGACGACTTCCACGATATGATGCCCAAGTTCGTAGCTTAGGACCTTAGCAAACCTTATCCTGAAGATTTCTTTGGCTTGTTCTACTGCATAAAGGCACTACGTAAAGGTAGTAGAGATGTGCCAGTAGATTCTAGTTGTAGTTGCGATGTGCCCTGATTTTGGTGAGCTAATCAATGGCCCGATTCAGGTACCTCGCCTTCATTCGCGGTATCGTCGACTCGGATGACCTGCCTCTCAACGTTTCCCGTGAGAACCTCCAACAGCACAAGCTGCTCAAGGTCATCAAGAAGAAGCTCGTCAGAAAGGTATGAGGCAGTCCTTTCCTGTAATAGCTAGTAGTTGGCTGGAGAGGTACTGTAATATATGTTAAAAGTAATTTGAAATTATAAGTGGAAATGTTGAAGTACTCAATAAGAAAATCGGGAAAAAATATGAATGTATCCGGAAGAGCGTTTAGAAAGTCAGAGAAACCAAAGGGGATAAATCTGTAAAGCAGAATCCGTAAAGTGCTCTTGATTTACAGGTGCTCGACATGCTGAAGAAGTTGGACGGAACGCAGTTCGACGACTTCTGGAAGGAGTTCTCCACGAACATCAAGCTCGGAGTTATGGAGGACCCGTCCAACCGAATGCGACTGGCCAAGCTCCTTCGGTTAGCGATTCTTTCGAGGGCGAAGCATTAAACGTGACAGAGTATATAAATATAAAGGGAATTTTGAATTATGAATTTCGTTTTACTTTAAGATTTTTAGAAAGGAATATTATTTTTATTTATACAAGTGAATGCGCAACTGAAAATAAGTATATAAAAATAATTGAACGGAATCTTTCAGTTTCTCCTCGTCCGCCGACCCGGAGAAGCTGACAACTCTCTCGGCTTACATCGAGCACATGAAGGAGAAGCAGGACGTCATCTATTACATGGCAGGCACCAGCAGACAAGAGGTTAGGAGAGAGAGAGAGAGAGAGGAAAGGAGGGAGAAAGAGAGGATAAAGAGTGAGTATTGACAAGGAGAGTGAGAGAAGTTGTCAGTTTGAGAAAGATATCATCAGTTGAAGCAGCACAAAGCGATATTTAGAGAGTATATCCATAGATGTACTTATTAGCGAAGCTTTTTGCTCATCATCAGTTGAAAGAATTTTATGAAATCGCATATTCCCGTGCGTTTCAGGTCAGGATTAACAAAGTGATTAACCGTCAAACTATTACCATTGGAATGCTATTCCAACTGATGCCTTATTCTTCCAGGTCGAGTCGTCGCCCTTCGTGGAGCGCCTGATTGCCAAGGGCTACGAGGTGCTGTACCTCACCGAGCCGGTCGACGAGTACTGCATCCAGGTACTGTATTTTATTCATTTTATATCTCATTAAAATCTTATCATTTATGGTATGGTCCATAAAAAGAACGTAAAGCTGATAAAACCCGGTTAAATGGAGGGAAAATTATTCGAGATTAAGGATATTATGGAATATATCATAGATAATATTACAGAAAGATTTTTCTGAGAAATTTAAACAAATTTTCATTTTCCAGGCGATGCCGGAGTTCGACGGCAAGAAGTTCCAGAACGTCGCGAAGGAAGGAGTGAACATTGACGAGGGAGAAAAGGCCAAGGAGGCACACAAGGAACTCGAGAAGGAATACGAGCCACTCACCAATTGGCTCAAGGAGACTGGTAAGGGCGATGTCTCTGGTTCATTACTTCTCTCCCTCTCTCTCTCTATCTATCTCTCTCTCTATCTATCTATCTATCTCTCCCTCTCTCTCTATCTATCTCTCTCTCTATCTCTCTCTCTCTCTATCTATCTATCTATCTATCTCTGTCTCACTCCTTCTTGCATTACTCGTCTTGCAATCGCTCTCCATCTACAGCGTTCTTACGTTGACCCGAAAATTCAGGGAATATGAATAAATTTGACCGCAACAATAATGTTCTCGATATTCTGTGTTTTGTTGACTTTGATGGTATCTTTCTGCCTTGCAGGCCTGAAGGACAAGATCGAGAAGGCGGTTGTCTCGCAGCGCCTCGTCAAGTCCCCCTCCGCCCTCGTCGCTTCCAGCTACGGATGGTCCGGCAACATGGAGCGCATCATGAAGAGCCAGGCTTACGCCAAGGCCAAGGTACCGTACCCTTCTTATCATTACTGTAGCTATTCACTGTCCGGTTCGCTTTCTTTAAGTATCTTAAGTAAAGTAGCAATAGCAAAGTATGTAAGAAAAGCAGAGTCAGTTTAACTACTTTTATGAGGGAAACAAGTTAAATTTCTTGTAATTTCAGGACCCGACCCAGGAGTTCTACGCGAACCAGAAGAAGACGTTCGAGATTAACCCGAGACACCCGGTTGTCAAGGAGCTCCTCAAGAGGTACATTTCTATTGCCATAGAAACATGCTTTATTATTTCAGCCAATTTTAAGTATTGGCATGTTACATTTGACTGCTTTGCTTGCAGAGTTGAAGCGGACAAGGAGGACTCAAAGGCGCTGGAGACTGCGCAGCTTCTCTTCGAGACCGCTACCCTCCGCTCCGGATTCGCTCTCCAGGTGGGTATTATGGTAGTTATTATCCTCAGGGGCGCCGGGACCGAATGTTTAGTTGAATAATACTGTTCGTCAAAATAATTTATTTGTGTTTTAAGTTTAAAAACTTTATATTTTGTGCTGCCGATACATCAATTCCACTTTTTCTTTCCAGGACCAAATCGGTTTCGCTGAGCGCATCGAGGCTGTCTTGCGCAAGAATCTCGACGTTGACGCGACTGCCGAGGTCGAAGAAGAGCCAGTGATTGAAGAGGAGGAAGAGAAGAAGGAAGAGGAGGAAGAAGAGGGAACTAAGGTCGAAGAGGAGCACACCGAACTGTAGAGATAAGGGGATATATATTGTTAGTTATATTTAAAAGGGACACATGTTCAATATTACTCAAAGATAACAAGTGCAAATGTGATAGGGACACCTACCCCTAACAACCATGGATTTGGTGCCTCACCCCCTCCGCCTCCCCTTAATTCTCGAGCATTTCTCCACTCCAAAGTTGTTACATCCTTTACTTAAGTTATATTCCAGCCCCAAGGCCCCAAAAGATTGTTCTGACTCTCTAACGTATATGGCTATAAACAATGATGCTACAGCGATAGAGCAACTCTGTACGGATATAATTTTATTGGGAATGTTTATTTGATCATGCTTTTTATTCCGAGATTAATTTAATTCCCCGCCGTGCTATTATAGGAGAGTGATGTGCTATTGTTGATGGCCTTCACGTAAAATATCCTGAGGCTTGCTTTTATTCTTCTTTTCTCCCACTCTGTTAATTAGTGGTAATGAATTTGTTTTGCTTCCTCCATCTTTCCTCTCTCATTTCCATACGGTTTTCTTTCAGAGTTGTTGTTCCTTTGGAGTAATGCCACTTTTATTGTATCGTTTTGAGATTTTTTTTTATAAAATCTATTTCGATTCGTTTTAAAGTTTTTTTTTACTTTACATAAAATCCATTACGATTTATTGGGTACGGTTCTAGGTGAAAATAGACGAGAAAAAGACTAATTAAGAATATCTATACTTTAAAAAAATTGTAAAAAAAGGAAAGCTTAACGAGTTATATGCTTGCCATTCACAAGACAAACGGCACTAGTCTAAAGCCAAAGACTCTGACAATTCTCTGAACAATGCGGACGTGCAGAATCGGAAGAAATGCCCTCGGGGGACACGAACGACGTCTTTCAGCCCGGCCTTTTGACCATACGAAGGAAGAACATGGAATGGAGGAAGATAAAGAGAGAGAAAGAGAAGGAGAGGGGGGAGAGAGAGAGAGAGAGAGAGAGGACAGAGGAAGGCAACTTTGTACTTTTGGATAGTGACGCTTCCGGTCGGCCTTCTTCCGCCCCCTTCGGGCGAGAGAGGAAGATGGTGAGAGAGACGTTTGGAATGAAGAGACGGAGGGGGAGTGGAGGAATGTGAGATAGAGAAGGGGAAATGAGAGATGGAGACAACGAGAGAAACAGAAGACGTGAAAAAATATGGAGAGAGAGAGAGAGAAGTCGAGAGAGATTATCATCGCTGGTCGGCCTGGCCTTCCGAAGAGAAAATGCAGCAAAGTAGAGAGAGAAAATGGACGGGAGGCTGAAATGTGACAAAAAGAAGAAGAGAGAGCGACAGAATAGGGAGGGAGAGTGAGTGATGGATAGAGAGCGAGAGAGAGAGAGAGACAGAGAGAGAGCGAATATGACCATGATTAAAAAGTGAACAAAATTTCGCCATGGAACAGAAAGGAAAGGGAAGAAAGAAGAAAAACCAAAAAAAAAGATAAATCGAAAATGTAAGCTTTTGAAAAGGGCGAACGAGAAAGAGTCACTCCCTCACCATCCGCACAAAGGGGGGCGAGAGTTCAAAAGGTCGCCAATGGAACGGAGTGGTCGGTCATTGGTCGGGGAATGAGGGAAAGCAAGAGGAACGCATCAGATGAAGCTAGGAATGAGGAGAGATGGGGAGAAAGAGAGAGAGGGAGAGAGAGAGAGAGAGAGAGAGAGAGAGAGAGAGAAGGGGGAACACTCTGCTGGGCACTTTCATCTAACCTCGCACACAATTCCCCTCCTCTTGGTGCAATGTCCTGAGGCAGAATGTGAAGAAGAAGAAGTAGGAGGAGGAGGAGGAGGAGGAGGAGGAAAAGAAGAAGAAGAGAATATGAATGAAACATGTTCGCTCGCTGTCACGACCTGGTGATGAGGGTGAAAGAGCGAGAACGAGAATGTAAGAAGGTAAGATGAGAGAGTGAGAGAGAGAAAGAGAGGTAGAGAGAAAGAGAGAGAAAGAGAAAGAGAGGGAGAGAGAAAGAGAGGGAGAGCGAGAAAGAGAGGGAGAGAGAAAGAGGGGGAGAGAGAAAGAGAGGGAGAGAGAAAGAGAGAGAAAGAGAAAGAGAGGGAGAGAGAAAGAGAGGGAGAGAGAGAAAGAGAGGGAGAGAGAAAGAGGGGGAGAGAGAAAGAGAGGGAGGGAGAGAAAGAGAGGGCGAGAGATAAAGGAGGTATGTAGAGAAAGGGATAGAGAGCGAGAGCGAGAAAGAAAGAGAGCAAGGGAAAGCTGTTTCATTTGCTTAGGGTGTGCATGTCCTCATTTGCCCATTTCTCAAGTGTTGCACTACTTGCTCTTCCGAACTCGTCTTTATCTAAATACCACAGCTTCCGACGCAGTTCACTCTCTCTCTCCCTCTCTCTCCCTCTCTCTTCAATCCTTGCTGTGCTCTCTCTCTCTCTCTCTCTCTCTCTTCAATCCCTGCTCTGCTCTCTCTATCTCTCTTGCTCTCACTCACACTCTCTGTCGCTCTCTTTCTTTATTAGCTTCATAATTGCAAGTGTTGATTCTCTTCTCATTGGAGCTCGAATCTCGTTTAAACTTTTGCCTTGTCTAATCTCAATGTCAAGCAATACTCTTATTCTTTCAGTTTTATGCATCAACGTTGCGTCTCTCTCTCTCTCTCTCTCTCTCTCTCGCTATCTCTATCTCTACCACACTCTTTCTCTATGCTTAGTTTGTTTCCTAATTGGCGTTGCTTTGAATAATCTTCTGGTTGTTTAAAATGCTTCTAGTGTCTTCTTGTCTCTTTCTTTCTCAACACAACCCTCCCTCTCTGTCTAACCCCTTTCCGGTGACTACTTTTGCCGTGCATGGTCCTTAGGGAATAAGCCGCTTCCGGGTTCGTTTGGCATGTTTCTTTGCTGTTTCTCTTCTCTCTCTCTCTCACTCACTCTCTGCCACTCTCTGTCTCACTCTCTGTCTCACTCTCGCTGACTTTCACGCTCTCAGTCTCTCCCTCACTACCCTCTTTACCAACCGTTCCCCTCCCCTCGGCCTAATAACTCCCTAGCACCTTTTTATCCCCCTCTACGTATGCCTCAGGCACTTTCCCGGTCCAACTGAAAAGTGTCCTCTCTAAGCGGGAGTTTAACGTGGAGGTCGTGATCTTTTTAACATGTAGACGAATTGATGGATGGAGAAAAGAGAGAGAGAGTGAGAGTGAGATAACAAGATACAGAGGACGAGATATAGAAAGAGATAGAGATAGAGTTGGTGAGAGAGAGATAGAAAGAAAGAGAGAGAGAGAGAGAGAGAGAGAGAGAGAGAGAGGCGGAAAACTAGCAATAAGTAAGCCAAGGCTGACCGTTTATCATTCACTAATTCAATCATGAGCAGCAACGAATATGATGAACACTGTCAGCGAACGGAATGTGCAAGATTGTTCAACAACTTCTATCCACCTCTCTTTTTCTCTCTCGCTATCTCACTTTCTCTCTCTCTCTCCCTTTCTATCTCTCTCTCACTCACTCTCTCTCTCTCTCGTTTAATGTTCTCTATCATCTCTCGCCAGCTCTCGCCAAAACACTCTATCTTCTGGCTAGACATGGTCATTTGTGAACATATCAGTGACAGCCAAACAGACGATGATAGAGAGAAAGTAAGATAGCGCTGGAGAGAGAGAGACAGAGACTGAGAGAAGAAGAGAGGAAGAATGGAATGGAGTAATGCTTCTACAGAAACAGTCATTACTCAACATTTGATTACAGTTAGCAGAAAGGCGCTCGAGAGGTGTTTCGGAAGGCACCCCTGTATGTTCAGTTCTTTCTTCACCAGAATCCTCGCTTATATTTTAACTTTCTCTTTCTCTCTCTCCTCTCTCTCTTTCTCTCTCTCTCTCTCTCTCTCTCTCTCTCTCTTACGATATCTATGTCTATTCTCTTCCTTCTTTCCTTCTCTTATTAAGTTGCCTCCAAATGTCTCTATATCTCTTCCTCGAGGCTATACTTTTCACCTCTTTTTCTATCTAGCTTGCCAGAGGGTACAAAAAGTTGCTGCGTGCGCATGCAGACTTCGGCCATTCTATCTAACACATTCTGGAGCTTGTGTCCGGGGGGCCTTTGCTCTCTGCGTGTACAGTTGCACTCTCTTTCTCTCTCACTCTCTCTCTCACTCACTCTCTTTCGCACTCTCTCCCTATCTCTTTTTCTCCCCCTATCTTAATCTGTCGCCATCTTGTCTCACTCTTTTCCCTTCTCCCTCACTAGTTTTCATCACTCCACACTCAATTTTCAGAAATGTCCCTCGCAGTTTCCGTTTGCCGAGGACTGGCCTCTTTTCCGATGTTGGGGGAACCACCTCCTTCACCCGTTCCTCTTTCTCTCCCTCTCTTTCTCTCCCAACGTTCTCTCTCGGACTCTCTCGCCTTCTCTCCAGCACCCTATCATGGGCGGGTTTTCCTTCCCATGGCAAGAGTGCGGAAGCGTTGGCTGCGTGTTGGTCGCATTGCTCCCGTTCTCTCATTCACGTGCCTTTTTCTCCTTTCCCCCATCGGCATTTGGAAATTGGGAGTTCTCACGAATATATCGCATAAAGTTGCCTCGCTCATTATTCCTACTATTCTTATATGGATCATTTATTCTATTGACTAGTCTTTTATTCTTTGCTCGCTCCATTCACATTGCAAATATTTCGTCCTATTGTATTGAATTTAGACTTAGTGAAGCCTTTCAGCTCCGTTTAGATAACTTGATTCACTCAGGGTTTCTATTAACATCTTCGCTCAAGCTGCACATTGAAAAAAAGAGAAGATGATATAAAAATAGGACATCTTCTCTCGCATTAATAGGCACTCGTTATTGCTGATACAATGTGATGAAAAAATGAGATAAATGGAAATGAAACGGGGCGTCGCTAATTCCATTGATGGAGTTGTCTCTAAGCTCCTTTATCATCTTCCTTCCCTCTAATGAATATCCCCTTCTCGCCTGAGGGCAGTGCACTCCGCTTGAAGAGGGCATTAGACGGCCGGCTAATCGCACCCCCGCGCTTTTTCTGCTTTTCTGGTTAGGTATGTATGAACGATGGGCACCCTTACACTGATGTTTCCAGTTCACTCTTGATTCGGTCTTAGGTCTGTTTCTATTCTCTCTTTCTCTCTCTCCCTCTGCAGCTTTATTAATCTCTCTCATTCTCTCACCACTCTCTCTCTCTCTCTCTCTCTCTCTCTTCTCCCACTTTTTGCCCCTGCTCCCACTCCATTAATCTCTCTCCCTTTCCATTGCTCGTGCCTTGGCACGGCCATCCGGATTCGTAGTCGCCTTCTGGCTAGATAACGAACGACGATAGACGAGTGTATGAAGACAATGCGGTGAAGAGGGAGCGAAAGAGAGGGAGGGAGAGAGAGGGAGGGAGGGAGAGAGAGGGAAAGATAACAGAGAGAGAGAGAGAGAGCGAGAAAAGAGAGAACGAGAGTGAGAGAGACAGAAAAAGAGTGAAAGAGAGTGAGAGAGAATGAGTGAAAGAGAGAGAGAGAGAGAGAGAGAGAGGAGAGAGGAGAGAATGCATCGGCTGAAGAGAAGCAAAGAAAACGAATGCAAGAATGTGAAATTAATTCACCTACTCTTTTTCTCTCACACGTTTCCTCTCAACACCCGAAAGGCGTCGGTCGCTCCAGTCAGATGGTAGTAGATATGTAACCCCCTGGGGCGAAATGTCCCTTTCATCGCTCTCTCCCCTCCCTTTTCTTTCGCCCTATCTCGCTCTCTCTTTCTCTTTATCGCTCATTTTCTCTCTCTTTCTTTCTCTCTCTCTCCCTGTATTTCTCTAACTCCTCTCAAGTAAACATTCGGATATGCGAACGAATCCCACGTTGGAGATTAAATTCTCTCACCTTTTACATCCATTCATCATTTCACTCTTTCTTCAGTTTTCTCTCTGGATCCGATGGCCTCCTTTTCATAAGCCGCGAGCCCCTCCTCTCCCACATATGTATGCCATTGTTATTGTTAGTCAACGAAGAATGAGAACTACCGTAAGAGGGTTATGGCAACCGAGAGTCCAAAAGAGCGACGAGAGTTCGCGAGAGCGCAACGGAAAAGTGCATCCCGCTCACTCTTTCTCTCGATTGTTTACGAGAGAACACCGGAAACTCCGATGTGAATGTTATTGGGGCAGAGAGAGAGACAGAGAGAGACAGAGAGAGAGAGAGGGAGACGAGATGAGCGATAAGGAGAGTTAGAGAAAAAAAGAGAAAAAGAATAAAATAACGAAAGAGGAAAAAAGGAAAGGAAGAAGTCCATAGATTAAGTAAGTGTGTTCACATCCTTCCAATGCTCTTTCTCTCTTTGTACATTTTCTCAATTGTATTTCGTTTGTGTATGCTCCTAGACATCTCCTTCTCCTTTTATTTCTCGCGCCTCTTAGCTCTCTCTCTCTCTCTCTCTCTCCCTCTCTCTCTCTCCCTCTCTCCCTCTCTTTCGTTGTCTCTCTGCGCCATGGATTGCAAGTGACGCTAGCGGCATGGAAGTTCGTATCAAAAGTGCAAGGCAACGTTTGCACGTCCGTAAATGATTGTCGAGGAGAGGTGACAGAGTGAGTGAGTGAAAGAGAGAGAGAGATCGAGGCAGAGAGAGAGAGAGAGAGAGGGGGGGAGGGAGAAAGGGACATAAAGAGAGATTGAGGGAGAAAGGGACGTAAAGAGAGAGAGAGAGACGAGAAAGAGAAAAGGAGAGAGAGAGAGAAGAGAGACAGAGATATCTCCTTTTACGCGGAGACACATACGTACCTAGCACTTTTATCTCCGCGTGTCGACGTTATCATCTCCCGTTTTTTTCATATATTATCCTCGCTATATCCATCGTATTTATCTTTAGAGATTTATCTCTGCCTCTCTGTCTGTCCCTCTCTCCCTCTCTCTCTCTCCCCTCTCTCTCTCCCCTCTCTCTCTCTCTCACTCGCTCTCTCACTCTCTCTCTACTCTCTCTCTCTCTCTCTCTCTCTCCGTCACTTGTCCCGCCCCTTGCAAGCATCGTCATCGTGATCCCCTCGTCATCTTGCCCGTTCTCTTTCTCTGCCATCGACAACTCGCGTCGTGTCCAGCAGGCGACCCATTCATTCGCGTGTGCCCTTCAACTTTGCCAACCCAAAGCGGGCCCATTTACACCCTCTATTTTAGTAGTCCATTTATGGCCCCCCCCCTTCCCAACTCGTCCAAACCTGACGTGCCCTTCGTGTTAATTTCTTTTTGGCCTTAGGCAACATGTTCTCTAGACAGAGCTACCAATGCCCTGTTCCCTTCTCATTCGCTTGTTTCGGCTAAGAACCCGCGTTAGTTCTGCCTCTCTCTCTCTCTCTCTCTCTCTCTCTCTGTCTTTCTGTCAGCGCTAGAGCACGGTTCGAATAGCTTGCCATTCTGCGTCTGTAACTGTTGCCAAGAGTGAGAGATAGAGAAGGAGGAGAGAAAGAGAGACGCAGAGAGAGAGGGACAGACAGGGAGGAAAGTGAGAGCATTGTTGGCCGAGTTTAGTTTCCTCTGCTCTGGTGTCCTCCTACCGCCCACCGCAGATGTCCTTAGTCTCTGATTATGCTTTCTGTCCTCGCTTCCTTTCACAATCGTCGCACTTTCATTTCTTTCCTTTACAATCCGCAGAAATCACAAGCCATTTCCATGGATATCCGCAACATGACTGACATACACACAAAGTTCATATTCTCTTTTTTTTTTCTCCCCCTCTCTCATTTTTGTCTTCTTCAATCTCGCTTGTATCCTCTCTTGATTTTTTTTTTTACTAATTATTGAAACCCACGCTTACTCTTAGTAATTCATGGCGGTATATAAATCTTAAAAAAATAATAACAAGAGATATTTACTATGCATATATTCTAGCGAAAGTGTCTATATTCCGGTGAACGTCGAGGGTGATTCTGCTTAAGGAGGGATTAGTAGCAACAACATTTGCATACAGAGTGGTAGAGAGATAAAAAGAAGGAGAGAGATGGAAAGACATAGAAAGAGAGAGAGAAAGAGAGAGAGAGAGACAGAGAGAGAGAGAGAAAGAAGAAAGAGAATGAGGGAGAGAGGGAGAGAAAGAGAGCAAAATAAACACCTTCGGGACGCATAGTCTCATTTGTATCCATGTTTACATAGAGATGTTAGATTAGGGCTCATTCACTGCGACGATGCATATTAACAAATAAAAGCCAGCTTATTCCAGCGAATTTGCCAATTAAAAAAAACAGACACGAGAGATAAGGATTGAGGGAAAGAAACAGAGAGAAGAGAAAAGACAGAGAGTGAGAGAATGATAGAGACATAAACATGGTAATTTCCGTTTCGACTTTGTCTCCATTGCCTTTCTCCATTCGATGATCTTTAGCCGAGTCTTTCCCATGCCTTTTCCCAAAGTAGGACTCCTTTTTTCTGTTTCTTCCGTTTTCTTCACTTTTGCCTTGGGAGAACAGAGAGAGAGAGAGAGAGAGAGAGAGAGAGAGAGAGAGAGGGAGAGAGGGAGGGAGAGGGAGGGAGAGGGAGAGAGAGAGGGAGAGAGAGAGGGGGAGAGATAGCGAGAGAGAGAGAGAGAGTGAGAGCGAGAGAGTGTGTGTGTGAGAGAGAGAGGGAGCGAGAGAGTGAAGTGAGCTGAAGCGAAGACGTACTTGCGTGCCACCGTCGTGGCAGGTAACAGATGCACGCGTGGTTCTTTCGACGAAAAACACTTCTGTCTTGAGTGGTGAGAAAAAAGATTTGACTTTGAAGATTGAATAATATGTGCATTCATACGTACAAACATCAGCATTCCCATCGACGTGTCCATCTTGACCTTAGCCTGCTGTAACACTTCAAATGCCCCGACGGATTCAGCCTGAGAGAGCTTCACACTCATTCATGAGCACCTCCACCTGAAGTAATCAACTACGTAAGAGCTTACGTAGTTGATTAGTTCAGGTGGAGAAGAGGCAACGCGAGTCGGGCAGGTGTATTTTCTTCTTCTTTCAATTCAAGAGACTTACTAGGCAGACCCAGTGGTCGATGCGGAGAGAATTATAGGGTGTGAGAGAGAATTAAAAAGTGTTTGAGACAGTGAGAGTGCGGGAACAGAGAGAGAGAAAGAGACAGACAGTGGACAGAAAAATGACTAGAACATGTTTGCGAGAACTCCCGATCGCCTCTCTCGCTCGCATTCCCCTTCTTCTTCGCGTGTAAAATTTTTTTGAGTGATTGAAATAGAGACCGGGTAACATGACGCAGAATCAATAGAAAGTGCGAGGAGAAGGGAAGAAAATCAGAGGGGAGAGAGAGAAAGAGAGAGAGAGAGAGAGAGAGAGAGAGACGAGAAAAAAAAAGTAAATTGCCGATGGCTCGCTGATGAGAGACAATCTCCTCAAGTGGACCAGGTGGTGGTTATTTCGGAAAGTGTTCTGCCCTCCCCCATCCACCCCCGCACAGCAGAGCCTCAGGGACGTTGTAGACCTTTCTCACTCTCACTCACTTTTCTTCACTCCCTCTCTTTCTCTCTCTATCTCTCTCTCTCTCTCTCTTCTATTCTTCCCTACTCCTCCACCCTCTCTTCTTCTCTCTGTTTTTCTCTCATAGCCTCTCTCCTGACCTCTCACGATATCCTAAGCAAATTCAGTGCGCAGGCGACAACTGCACACAGTCTTCACACACTTCACTCGTTCAGCCATAAGCCTTTTCGGCCTTTGTCTGCTTCTCTCAATCGTTTTTGCGCTATCTCTCCAAATACAGTTTCATGCTGGAAAGCTAGAAAGAGAAAAAGGCAGATGAGAGTGGGAGATAAATTATGGACAAGCGAGAGAGAGAGAGAGAGAAAGAAAGAGAGAGAGAGAGAGAGAGGGATTGAGGGAGAGAGAGAGGGAGAGAGGGAGAGAGAAAGAAAAAAAAAGTGCGGTTTCAAAGACTTGACGCTCTCGCCATCTTATTCTTCTCATTGTTACAGTCGCGACTGCTTTCTCTTCTACCGCTCACGATCTCTCCTTCTTCTCCTTTTCTTTTCCACCCCTCTTTTCTCATTCTCTCACTCTTTACCTCTACCTCTCTGCCACTCTCTCCCATTCTCTCTCTATTTCGTGACGTCCTGTGCTTCCGCAGTTGTGTCGACAGCCTAGAAGTTGTGTGCATCCATAGAGTGGATTCCTCAACCTGTATTTGTCGCCTTCTCTATGTCTCTCACTTTCATCCTTCTGTGTTCCAATCACTCTCCCGTTCTGTATCTCTCTCACTCACACACACACTCTCTCTCTCTCTTCTGCCTTCTCTTACTTCTTCTTGCCTCTACGCGCCCTCCAGAAACCAAAGAGAACAGTCGCAGCTAATTTTCGCTGGCTGAGCCAAAAGCTCGCTCTCTCGCATCTCCTGTCCCCCTCTCAATATCTCTCTCACCCTCTCGTTCTCCTTCTCTCACCCTCTACCTCGCTCTCTCTTTCTCTCTCTCACCCTCTCGTTCTCCTTCTCTCACCCTCAACCTCGCTCTCTCTTTCTTTCTCTCTCTCTCTCACACTCTCTTCATCCCTCGGTCAATCCGCCTCTCCAACTCTTCAAGTGCTCCTTCATACTCATGCACATGCGAGATCCGCAGAGGATTTGGCAAAGATCCAAGCCAAGAGAGAGCTGAACTGCCGCCTGTGACTTGCTCTAACTACGACTATTTCGATTAAAAAATATCCTTTTTTTACTTTTCCTCATGTTCCATATCTTTTTCATTTAACCCGTTTTATGTGAGTGAGCGAGAGAGGGAGAGAGAGAGATAGATAGAGGGAAAAAATAAAGAGATTGGAGAAGGAGAGAGATTGAGAGAGAGAGAGAGAGATCAAGCGAGAAAGCGCGAGCTTTTCTTAATCCTCGTTTATCCCACCATTGAAAGAATAGCTTACACGCGTACGAGGGATGTGAGTGTCAAAGCTAAGCATGAATTGGAATGAAGAGTTGCTTTGCATTAGTGAAGTGAGAGAAAGAGAGCGAAAAGATGAGAGAGAGAGAAAGAGTTAAAGAGAGAGAGATTGAGAGAAGGAGAGAGAGCGACATCTCTATGTATTGAGATGGCGACAGACAGGGAAAGAAGGAGAGAGAGAAAGTGAGAGAGATGAAGGAGCAGAGAGAGAGAGAGAATAGCAGACTTGAGGACATGGAGTTCTTCTACCTTAGATGAAAGAGTAAACCAGCAATGCAACCTCGTGATTCGCTAAGAATGTCAAGTGTTCTCTCATCCTCGCACTTTTGCGCTTTCTGTGACTTTATTTTGTGTCCTGCCGCAAATTGCCAGCTTTCTCATTTATCTAATAATTTTCTCGAAAGAACAAACTGAACTGCAGCAGAAGTGCGCTCAACTATTCAAGAACCTTCTAAAGATACATTTAATCTTTTGGATTATTAAACTGGCTTTCACTCTCGTTTCCAATCTCTCTTCCTCTCTCTCCCTCTCTCCTTCTCTCTCTCTCTCTCTCACTTTCAGCCGATCTCTCGCCTTCCCACGCACCAACATCATTTAGTATGTTCATATTTGACTTCTACATATGTATGGGCCTGCATGTCATTCCGCTCCAGCACTTTTGGTCGTGAAACGAAGGAAAGAGATGTTGAGAAAGAGTGATATGGGACAGAGAAAGAGAGAAAGAGAGAAAGAGAGAGATAGAACGAGAGAGCGGGAAGTAAAGAAAGCAAAAGATTACTAGGAAAGTGCAACCTGGGCAGGTGTCTTTTGCGTGCCGTTAACGAGTTCTCCGTTCATGCCTTGGGCGAGTCAGAGGAAATGCAGAATAGGTGATGAATGAAGGGCTAATTCTCTCGCTCTCCTTCTTTCTCTTAACATCTTTTTCTCTTTTCAAATCTCTCCTCCCTCTCTCCTTCTCCCTTCTCCCTCTCTTCTTCTCTTACTCCTTTCTCCCCATCACTTTCTCCCTCCTCCTCCGCCTGAACCGGCTGACGCGAGCTATTCGCTTTTCATCGCTTTTTCTCGCACACGCGCGACTTCCATTTTCTGCTCTTTCTCCCCAGAACCTTTGAAAGAGGAACGCTTCTCGGGGAATCCCTCTGATTTCGCTCGCTCTCTCTCTCTCTCTCTCTCTCTCCCTCCCTCACACTGTCTGATATCTCTGTATGTCTCTGTTATCTCTCTCTTACTCTCTCTTTCTTTCTCGCTCTTTCTCCTTCTGTAGAGAGACATAGATAAAGAGAATGAGAGAGAGAGAGCGAAAAGCCTTCTTCCCGCTCGCTTCATTGAAAGAGCAAGCAAGCCCCTCTGGCGCACATCAGCCACTGAAATTTGATGAACCCCCGGGCAGGTCCGAAGAGCCTGGGGCCTACTTGGTCTCTCTCACTCCACAAAAGGCTGTCGCTTCCTTTTCTGCATCAGGTTCTCCCTTCTCTCTCTGTCTCTCTCTCTTTCTTCCCTCTTTATCTCTCTACGTCTCGCTCCTCTCTCTCTCTCTCTCTTCACATTCATCTCTCACCCTCCCTACTGTCACCAGCTCTGTTGCCACTCAACCCAGGACGCGAGATGTTCAACATGTCCCATTTACAATTCCCTCCATTGCAAGCTTCGCCCGCCTTTCTGTTTCTCGTTTATTTTCACATGTCTATAATTTCTCCCTCTCTCTCTCCCTCTCTCTCTCTCTCTCTCTCTCTCTCTCTCTCTCTGCTTCCCTCCGTTTTTCACCTTTACAGCTTGTGCTATGTCATCTCTTCTCAAAAGATGCTTTCATGGAAACAAGACTCATGTATGTACGTACGTATCTATGTACATATACCGGGGGTCCTCCAGATGCTTCTCTAAGCTGTACTCTCATTCTACATCACCAACACTCAGTCTCAGAATCTTTCCCTTCGCAATGATTCTTTTCCCTGTCGCACTTTTCTTCTTCTCATCTTTTCCACTTTCCCTTCGCCTGACCAGCCGTTAACCCTCTTGACACACTCATGTTTCGATCTTTGCCATGCTATCTGTTAAGTTGGCGAGAGTGAAAGGAGAAGATGGAGATCGAGAGACAGAGAGAGGGAGAGAGAGGGAGAGGGAGAGAGAGGGAGAGGGAGAGAGAGGAAGAGAGAGTGAGGGAAAAGGAGAGAGAAACGGGAAAGTAAGCACAATCAGATCACAACCAATGAGTTTCCTTATCACTTGCCGTCGAAAAAGAGGGAAGGAAAGAGAGATGAATTAGATCTATGAGAGATGAACGTTAAGAAAGAGACTGCTAAAGATAAGTAAGAAAGATAGAGAGAGAGAGAGGGATAGTGAGAAAGAGAGAGAGAGAAATAGAAAGAGGGAGAGAGAGAAGGGGGTGAGTTGAACTCAATCGCTTCTGTCCATTTTTTGTCTGTCGTCACTTAGCGTGGCAGACAGCTCCACTTGCTTCGAAGTAAACCTTATCTCGCACTATTCCTCTCTCTCATTTTCTTTCTCTCTCTCTCTTTATCACGCCTGCTTTTCTCTCTCTCTCTTTCTCTTTGTCTCTCTCTCTCTCTCTCTCTCTCTCCTTCTCTCTGCCGACCTCACTACTCTCTCACCCATGCCTTCGCTTACCTTGCTCTTGGAGATATGGTTTCCGATCGGACAACCTTCCATGTATTGGGAAAGAAGTGACGAAAGAGCAGAGTCCTGCCAGAGAGTGATAAAAAGAAGAAAAGAAAATATCAATTACGAGGGATAAAAAAGTGAGGGAGAGAGAGAAAGAGTGAAAGGGAGACCCAAATTTATAAATCCTCACATGATATCTTCCTCTGTGAAACGTTAAAAAGAGAAACACACAAAGTAAAAAAAATTCATCATAATTCCAAGCTTTTCTGACGTATGGAGCGAGAGAAATCGAGGAATCATGGAGTTGGAAGCGACTTCTGCCTGTTCACACACAAAATGGGACCTGGCTCTATTTCAATCTTTGTGCTTACTTCGTAATCTATGTTTTTTTCTCTCTTGTCTCTCTTCTATTTGCCTCTTACTTTCTGTCATTTCTTCTCTTTCCCGCACGAACTTTCTCTCTCTCTCTCTCTCTTATATTCATATGACTGATGTGAACACTGTTTCTTTTCCGCATTTCTACTCTCTTCTTTCGCTCTCTCCATCTATCTGACTCGCTTTTATCTCTCTCACTCTCTCTCTCTCTCTCTCTCTCTCTCTCTAACTTCCCCCCTCTCTCTCTCCCGCATTCTGGCTCAAATGTCCCCAACCTTCCTCTCTTGTGTGTGCTCGCTTGGTGAGAGGCTAGCCTTTTTCGTTCCTTTGGCCAAGAGCTTCTGGCCAGTGGCATTGTGAGAAGGAGAAGAGATGTACGTTTGTGGAAGAGAGAAGAAGAGAATACGAGAGAAAGCGGAGACGGAGAGAGATGAAAAGGGAGAGAGAGGGACAGAGAGAAAGAGAAGGAGAAGGGAGTGAGAGAGCGAAAAGATAAAGTTGAATAGCCTAGTGAAAAGAAAGAAACTTTCAAAGTAAGGAGGAAACGAAGATAAAGAGAGAAAGAGAAAAAGAACCGCGTGAGTGACATTTTTTGTGCCCATTGTTTCTACGTTTTCGGCCGTTAGTTTGCGACTCGATTTGCGAACCGCCGGGTCAGTGTTTTCCTCCCCCCTCTCCATCACTCTCTCACGCAGCACTCACATGGTCTTCCTTTTCTCTAATTCTCTCGTGTTCTTACTCTCTCTATCCCTCACCCTTTCTATCTCTCTCCCTCTCTTCTCTCACTCTCTCTCCTTCTCTCCGTCGCTCTTTCTCTCACCATCTCACTCTCTCTCTCTCATCTTTCCGTCGCCTCGTGCCCAGTAAAACTCTGTCCTCTCGCGTTTGCTTGCTATCTCCTTCTTTCCTCCTTTCCGCCTCTCATCCCCTCCCTTTTCCTACTCACCAATTTATCATGTGTTTCTGCCTGCCAGGCCACTCCTCATAGTCAACTTTAACACGCGTTCTCACACTTTGGCTCTAGCACTCGTTCTCTCTCTCTCTCAGTCTCTCCTTCCCTCTCTCTCTCACTCTCTCTCTCACTCTCTCCTTCTCTCTCCTCTTCTTTCTCGATTCGCCTTGTATAATCTCCCCGTGGTCTGTGTCACTGGCCGAGATTGTGCTGGTGGCAGGCGGTTGAATGCGAGCCGAAACCGACCCGTTTCCCTTGCGATCTCAGTCCGTCCCTGCCCCACCCACTTCCTCCCCTTCTTAACCCTTCTTCATTCATCTAACACGGAATAATCGTCCATGATAATGCAATGGCTTCATATTCTTTTCTTTAATGCTTTCTTCTTGACATTCTTTATCACATATCACAGATACACACACACTATCGCTCATCTCTCTACGTCTCCCTTTCCGATTGTCTGTCTGTCCCTCTCATAATCTCTCTCACTCTCTCTCTCACTTATTGTTATCTTCCCACTGATTTCTAGGTCTTGAATTTCTGTTCAGTACCAGTGTAGATGCTGTTTTTTTCCCGTTCACTGCTCTTCTCTTCGGCTGTTCTCCCATCTTCAATCTCCGTAAGCCACCACGGAGTGCCAAGCCATTTGCTTGCCCACCACTTATCTCTCTCTCTCTATCTCTCTCTGTCTCTCTATCTCAATTTACTCTCTCCATTCTCTCTCTCTGTCTCTCTATCTCAATTTACTCTCTCCATTCTCTCTTCTGTCTCTGTCTGTCTCTCTCTCCCTTCTCCTCAACGGCTTTTCCCAACATTTCTGACTCCACATATTCCCGTCTGCCCATGTGACATTCCTATCAATCGTCAGCATTATCTCGACCTTTCGAATTATTCGGGTGTCGTTCTATGTATGCCCGTTGGTCTACCCCTTCGTTCGCGGTTTCTCTCACACTCTTCTTCTCCTAACTATCGTCTCTCTCAATCTCTCGCTCTCCCTCTCTCTCTCTCTCTTTCTTTTACTCATTCGCCTCTCTGCGACTCTGCTTGGCAGAATCTTAATCGCTCGTTTTGTTCCAATCCTTCATTTACTCTTTTTCACTCGTGCCTCTCTCTCTCTCTCTTTCTCTCCATTTCTCAACCTCCTCCATTCCTCAGTCCGTGGAGTGTCCTGATGGAGTTTTCTCCCGAGTCGTGGGACGGCAGCTGCGAGGAGGCCGAGCGGGAGGAGATCGTCGATGTCGTCGCGGATATCATCCCCTTGATGCCACCCAAGCAGAAGCCAGCTATTTCAAGGTTCAGAGAGAGAGAGGGGGGGAGAAGCAGAGACAGAGGGAAAGAGAGAGAGAGAGAAAGAGAGAGAGAGAGAGAGAGAGAGAGAGAGAAAGAGGGAGAGAGAGAGGGGGAGAAGCAGAGACAGAGAGAAAGAGAGAGAGAGAAAGAGAGAGAGAGAGAGAGGGAGAAAGAGAGAGAGGGGGAGAGAGAGAGAGAACGAATGATATACTATAAATATATGTAGGGTTAAACAATTCCTATTAAGCTTTGAATGTGAGGCCAACCATCTAGAAGGGTACCAATGAGGACGTTGATTAGCTGATAATGAGTGTGATGCAATGTGACTCTTTGATACGGAGTATCAATCTCCTTCATTCCTCTTCATTCTGCCTCTCGCTCCGTTGCTTGTGCGGATTATGTTTTCCCTAGGCAAAAGTGCATTTGAACTTTGCGCTCGTTTCTTTCGTCTATTGCAATAAATTGAATCCTGTCGTCCCAATGCATCAATTACACTCTTTTTTCATGGTTGTGAAAAGACCCTTTTGTTCTACTCTTTTTTTTTGTTCCCTTTTTCACACTCTTTCTGTCTCTAGTCTGGCAACTTCTTTTTGCTTCTTCATGAAAAAAGTCTATTGCAACTTGGAAGTTAGCAGAATGTATTATTCATTTATTCACATCTGAAACCGAAACGTTCTGCCCACATAGCAGGTGGTTCACCTCCGCTACAGAAGCTTTAAAGCATAGATCATAAAATGAGCTGATTTTTTTTTCTAATGACGAATACCAAGTTTAATAGAGTGACAGGAAAATATTCATAAAATGTTAAAAAAGCGTTTTGGAAGAGAATAATGAATTACTTTAAAAATATATTTTCTTCAATTCAGGAAGCGTTCTGCGTCTGAGATGCTTCTGATCAGCTCTTCCTCAGTCGCTGCCTCGCCCTCTCCCTCTCCCACGAGTGGCTTCTCCTCCCCTCAGGCGCCCCCTCGCAAGAAGCGCAGCGTCTCCTGGGGCGACTTCAACTCCATCCGAATCGACGAACATCACTTTGAACTCGCGCGCCGCTTCACCTGCCCCCAGCTGGTCTCGCGCGGAATTTGGTGAGTCTACGGTAGTTATTCTACGGATGTATGCCGTCCATATGGATATATTTGGCACGGTGGGAAAGGAGCGAGGTTAATTTTATATGCTGTTGAGATTGCCAACGGCGAACTATCCCAGAGGTTTTTGAAGAAAAAAAATGTAGTGGCAAATGTTTCAAGAGAAAAAAATGTGGGAATACGAAGTTGTGGAACTTTATAGTTACATTGTCATGATCTGACCACCTTTAACAATAGAAGCAACGAAAATTAAATTTTTGCCCTTCGTGACTTTTCGTATTCACATGTATTCGCATTTTTCGATAGGTCATTAGGCTTAGCATTCAATGGAAAATGTTCAAAAAGGGTTCGAAGGTATATTTGCCCTTTTCCTTCTTTCTATCTCTTCTCTCTCCATCTTTGTCTCACTCTCTCTATCTTTGTCTCACTCTCTCTGCTTAATCATATGTCTGTTCATCTTTCCATTTGATATCTTTTCAACATTTCCACTCCATTCAGATTTCGTTATATTTTTTGCACTACGTACGTAATTCACGATTTCTTCACGTGCAAAGCCGCGTCTCCCCTCTCTCTGTTTTTTTTTCTCGAGGGCTATCTGAACGTTTTCACCGTTCATGTCTCCTCTCTCTCTCTCTCTCTCTCTCTCTCTCTCTCTCTATCTCTCTCTCTCTTTTTCTCTCTCTCTCATTCACTCGACCTTTTTGATTGCATTAAAAACCAAAGACTCCTTCGCTCTGTCAACATTCGAAACAATGCGCTGTTTCTCTTGCGCTCATGAGCATTCCAACCAACCTTTTGAACAGGCGGTGTCGTTGGTTGTTCGAGAGGCAAAAATATCCGAGGTAAATCTGCAGAGTGCCGGTCATGTGCTAGCGTGCGTGGTGTATTTTAAACATGTTTACTATGGGCCGCGGTCTCAGAGTGGCCGTGGCCGGGTTCTTCAGCGCTCTTTGCTCTCTTCCTTGTCCGCTTTTTCTGCAAGAGAGGCGATTTGCAGAAGAAGGAGAAGAAACCACGTGGAAACACACGCAAACACGTAGTAAACACATAGCATGCAATGACCAAGACTCATTCTCCTTCGCTTGTTGTCGACTACTGCACCGGCACGAACCTCGCTATCTTCTCTCTTGTGTCTCTCTCTCTCTCTCTTTCTCTCTCTCTCTCTCTCTCTCTCTCTCTCTCTCTCTCTTCTGTTCCTTCCCTCTTCTCGCTCCATCTCGTTGAAGCTTATAGCATCTCCAGCACCGGGTGTCAAATCAAGCACTTGACGAGAATTTTCTTTAAGATGAACATGACGATGTATAAATATAGATGTTGTTGAATGCAAAAACGCAACGAGATTTGCAGGAGAGAAAACTGCACACAAAACAAGTTAAATCCTCTAGCAAAAAAAAAGAAAGCTGCACCTAAAAGTAAACTATATGCAACACGCGTGCTTTTATGCGATATGTTTATCGGGATGCGAGCCAAAAAAAATCTTCAACAACAGTTCCTAAATAGAACTCGCTTCGCTAAGCCATAGATCGTAGATGTGTTTTCGTAGCTGGTAGACGAGCTTCTCTAAGAGAGTAATTCGATAGAAAACCAGAGGGATGCTAAGCCCGGCGCAATTTCTTTAGGCGCGTCTGCAATGTTTTCAGTCAAATCAAAAGCGAGGATGTAATCGGGCTCCTCTAATTGTTATGCTCTCCTCCGCAGACTTGGAACGCATTCTGTTTCTCTTTCTTTTCTCCAGCTAAAGAATGAGAAAGAGATTGGATTATTTAAAAAAAATCTACATACGTTGAATAATCCGCTTATTCTTCTCTGAATATTGTCGTTCTCTGCGAATTGGGGTTTCTTGAAATCGAACGAAAAAAAGCCCGTTAAAACATACATTGTATAGCACAAATGTGTGAACATCGCTATTTTATCACTCATCATCAGAATATCTTTTGTTTATTATCATAAAAGAAAATTTGAATAAAAAATATGAAATGCTCTCTTTTTCCAGTATGGCCGCCGACCTGTGCAGCCAGAACAACGTGGCGATTCGGAAGTGCGCGGTGGAGGAGGAGCGAGAGATGCGCGGCGCCCTCCGGCAGCTCATCCTCTCGCGCGCCATCGGACACGAATCGGTCAGCTTCTCTCTCCTTTCACTGCTTATTCCTAGATGATCAATTGAGGCTTCCTCTGCAATCAATCGATATTTTTTACTCGAAGAAATTTTTTTCGTCAGATTGTGGCCATTTTTGGACTAGAGAATAATTTTAATAGATATTTTCTCAGTTCCTCTGATGCATATAAAGAATAATGATGTGCAGGTGCTGAACGTGATCGAAGCGTACGAGAGGAATGGCTACGTTTACATCATAACGAGAGTCATGGACGGCGCAGCCACCGAGGTCGTCGGCGAGGTTGGCAGAGACTGTCTTTCTCTCTTTCTCTCACTCTCTCTCTCTCTTTGTCCCTCTATGTCTCTCTCTCTATATATATATCTCTCTCTCTCTCTCTGCCTAAATCTCTTTTCCTATCAATTATCTTCTTCCACCTTGTTCTCTTTTTAATGTGAATAAATATATTTAAAAAAGACAAATTAAGTATGATATTCGTGAATTTAAGTGGATTTATACATTTTGAACAAAGTATCCAAAAAGAAACGCCCTCAAATTCTAGCGTCTCTCCTCATTCGCGCTGGCCAAGCTCATCCACCAGCTGCTCTCTGCTGCGGCTGCCATGCACGACTGCGGCCTCTCGCACAGGGTATGCTTTATTTCTCTTTTTCGCCGGATACGGTATTTTTCCCGTCGAGACATCAAGCCATTCAAACAGAGTTTTGCTATTAGACTGTAAAAATAAAATACAATTGGTTATAATTGTTTCTGGTTGGCAAATTGTATTTTTTCCAGTCGATCGACACGCAATCTGTCTCGGTGGACGTGGACGTCACGGCGCGTTTGCAGACGTACGGAGATCCACTGGCAAAGGACGCCGACAGCGGAGACGAGGCGGACGAGCGATTCAGACGAGGTTGTGC
Source organism: Allodiplogaster sudhausi (assembly GCA_945643635.1). Taxonomy (NCBI): domain Eukaryota; kingdom Metazoa; phylum Nematoda; class Chromadorea; order Rhabditida; family Diplogasteridae; genus Allodiplogaster; species Allodiplogaster sudhausi. The sequence goes on along the minus strand of CALZFC010000328.1, from coordinate 3,078,774 downwards.
ATGAAGTCTTAGCCATAATCTCTAAGTCTTACATAGCCTTATTAGCCTTAACCTTAACCTTAGTCATAGAGCCCAATCCGTAACCCGTAACACTTTCAGCCGATTACTACGCGATCGGCTCGATCATGTGCCAGTTGATGCAGCTCGAGAACGACGGCACGACGCCGTCTGTCAATGATGGTTCGTCTTAATCTCTATTTTATTTTAGTCAGAAAAAGCGCTTAAGAATTAAATTAACATTTGAAAACTACCTTCCAAACGCCACACCGTTTCACTGATTACGAACAATACGATGATTTTTTATAGAAAAAAGAGAGTTAACTATTGCTAGAAAAAATAATTATTTTAATGATTAATAATTTTAATTCGATGAATTAATTTTAGATCCGGCCGCCCGCGACGTCCTCGACCGCCTTCTCGCGTATCCTGCTGATGTCTCTGCCCTCCTCGCCTCTTCTTCCTTCTTTGCCGAACAGCCGAGGAAGAAGAGGATAGCCAGCAACATCTCCAAGGAGGACAGACTCAAGATGGCATGCCGGCCAGAGCAGCTGCTTGGTATGCAAAGAGAGAGGGAGAGAGAGAGCGAGAGAGGAAGGGAGAGACTGAGAGAAGAGAGCGAGAGAAAGAGAGGAAGAGAGAGAGAGAGGAACTGCGAGAGAGGGAGAGAGCGAGGTGAAGGGATGGAGACGAGTTTCTGATTTAGCCTCATATCCGTTCTAAATAATTTTTTTCAGAAAACGTTCGTGAAGAACTCTCCCGCTACACAACGCTCACGGCTCATTTTGACTTTCGAATGTGGTGCAAATAATCTTTAATCAGTCTATCTCTCTCTCTTTCCTTTGCTTTCTTCCTATCTCTCACGCTCCCTCTCTCTCTCTCTTTATTCCTTTTTTATTGGCGAAATTTCCCGAGAAGCAAAATGATGGCAACGTCACGAGTAAATGAGAATTGTTCTTTTAGCTTACAAATCCCGCCCAGCCACGCTATCAGTGTGTTCTCTTACGTGTAAATACCGTAGTACAATATACAAGTATGAAGTATTTTGACTGATTCGATTTTCTAAGATAGCTTTTGTTTGTATTTACTAGATCATGTGAACACTAGCCACGCTCGCCTTGCGCCTTTGTTAGATTTTATAAGAAATACAACTTTGCTGTTTTTTGTTATGTGCATATTTATGTAAGCATTTACATATGTAAAATGTTATTGTATCGGACAACACGTACATATTTTATTCCTTGGCTTCTGGAAATACAACTTTAGGAGACTGTAACATAGTGTACATGTTGATTGTAAAGTAGAGAAGTAAAATAGAGAACAAACTGGAATATTTATTCAAATAGTTGTGTATACATAGTTTATTATTCATATTTGTTTAGAGCGTAAATAGTTATCGAAAATCCTGGCGATTCCCATTGAACTATATCTTCCATCCACATTCTTATTATGATTCTAAATCGTTATTGTCCATGACGGGTTTATTCAGCTATTTTGGTAGATTCATCTTTTCGTTTCGAGCAGAACTTGATATTCATTGATCTAAAGATACCTGCAATGAATACTTTAAATAATTGTCATTAAAAAATTAAATTAGCGTTATTTTGTAATGTTTTCATGTAAATCTTTCTTGCTTTTGGTTGCCATGAACAAAAAATAAAGAATGTTTTCATTTCACTCGTTGTGCATGCGTTTGGACGTTGTAATCAACGAGAATTCGGGTGCTTGAAGAAACAGAGAAAGATATTGTATGCAATTGTGTATCTCCTTGCCGAGGTAAGTCAACTAAGGAGTAGTCAGTCAGGTGGCAATGAAAAGTTGGTGGCGGAGAGAGGGAAAGACAGAGAGAGAGCTGTAGTGTCGGAGCAGAACGTGTCTAAGAGAAGCCATGATTGGGCAAGGGAATGAGTCGAAAATTACGACCCGATAATTCCCCTTCAATCAGTTAATCACGTTAACCAAAATTTTTTAATGTACAAAACTGAAGAAGAATCTTTGTCAGAATCGCCGGAGCGAAATTTCGGTGCCAATCCAAACATTTCTTTTGGCACAATAAATGATCTTCATTGGTTCTTGAAATCGTACACTCGTGCACACGTAAACCGCCGGAGACGTGAAGTACTCACAGAGTCTTCCTTTTTAAATGACATTCTTGAAAAAAAATACTCCTTTAAATATATAGGAACCTATATATGTGAGAGATAGGCAGAGATAGAAATACATACAAGTAGAAAGAAGTAGTTAAGAGTGACGGTACAGCAGCGGGTGACCCCAATGGCCTTATATTCTCTTTGGAAAAAAGTTTGTGATGGAATGCTACTAGTTTTGGCCTTCGAGAAAAGAATATTGGGAGAAGTGGGAATGCGTTTTAGTTCTGCTTTCTTTAATTTAAAATAATGCTTCTATCGTGGTATATTTAAATTTTAAAGTGAAAGGTAAAAAAACCTGATAACTAAGAGTTGAGATCTCATTGCCAGGACCTCAGCTATTTCCCTGTCATTTCACTCCTCTTCCTCGCTCTGCGATGGTCGGCTGCCTTCGTCTTCTTCCCTTGCTCTTGGTCAGTTTGCCAAGTTTTCTTCCTTGTACATAAAATACATAAAAGACTTCTTACTAAATCAATGACTCTTCTTTCAGCTCTGCTTTCTGCCTGCGTCGAGTGGTGAAAAATTGTGCTCGCAGAGTGAGTGTGAACGATGTGTTCAAAGCTTTGACTACTGGAGTAACGCATACCGTTTGTCGTCTATTCCTTCCGATGAGTTACTGCTATCAAAATAGATACACAAATCATCCAATCTAATTCATTTGGATAAACTGCTTTCTATTAAACTACCTCATAAAATAGAAAATAGTAAGCTCGTGCAAAAAGTCAGAGAAAAAAATTGTTCTATGATAAAAGATTAATAAACACATGTTATAGAAATTCGTAAGAATTCGTTGATTGTTTCAGTCCCGAAAACAAAGGATAATTGCTACGATGACAAAAGCAATCAAGATGCATTCCGCAAGATGGCGTGAGTTTCCATGTCTAGAACAATGCGACTTCCACAAAATGACTACAAGAAACAGAAAAAATGTAAATTAGTTAGAAAAAAATGTCGGCACGTACATATAACAAAAATTCAAAATCGTTTCGCACTAGTATATAAATGTTCAGTTCTGCTGTTTTAACTAGCAAGCTGCTTTTTGGACTTTTATACTAAGGTCATATACATCTTTGTGTGTTTCTTACAATTAGAAATATAAAGATGACTTGATCAGCTCACCTGAGTGTTCCCTTCCCTTCCGCCATCGTGGATCACTTATCTGTAATGTTAAATGCATTGCAAACGAAAGCTGCAGCTACAACAGGCAAGTTGGGAGGTGGACATTTAACAGACATCCTAGACATTTGTCTGAGCACAGTTGTCCCTTAAGGTGCCATTCACTCAACCTGTAGTGTTCACTAAAACAACTGCTTCCCTTCCGGCTATATTTCGTCCCTAAACACGAAACCATTGCTTTAGTGCGGATGAAATGGTGAAGAAATGGGACCCTTATTTCCGTTCGACTTTTTCGAAATCTTTTACGAAAGGAGCATGGGTTACCTTTCCCTCTTCGATTCTTTTTTCAATCGTTGAGAAGCTTATGAACCATTATGAATAAGAAATATCGCGTGTATATATAGGATCTCACTTCTGGCGACTACATTTGCGGCATGCCCGTGATGGCGAGAGTTTGCGAAAAAGATGAAACATGTCTTCTCCACTTCAAATTAAGAGGCAGCAAAGTTAGTTTCTTTTTTGCTAAATACACATTCCTCCTCCTTATACATTTTCAGTTGCCAGCGGATCTAAGAAAATGTGTATAACAATCTGTTTTCTATCTCAGATAGTGCAGCGTTTCAAGATGCAAAGTGCGGTTCTCCTGCCGAAGCCAACGAGACGACAAAGACTCTGACAATCGGGTGCGCGGATAAGGAATGCTATGAAAACTTCAAGAGGTCTCTTGCATAATACATACTTTAATCCATATTTTACTCTTTCAATTTATCAACTTGAATAATTCAGTGAACGAGACCTCGGCGCGATTATTCAGAAGGCAAAGGATACCATCGGTATCCCGGAGGATATTCTCAGCCAGCTTGAAATGTTGGCACCATTCCAGTTCTTTTTCAGTGTTGGGGACAAAATAAAGAGCAAGGAAATGTTTAATTTCTGTTTGCAGCACGACCACCACCAGAGGACACTTCCATTTTGGAGAACCAACCGCAGATCCGCCGGTCACTGCTTGTTTTCTTCAAAATAAATGGAAAAAAGATCAACTTCAAACAATTTTGGTCTTCGGACTCAAACAATTTTCAGTCTCCAAATAATTTAATTTGTCGATTCCATTCTGTAGATTGTAGATGCAAGTGCCCCTTCTCATGAGGATTGCTCTCATCGTCTGCATATTCGCGATGTTCTACCTCGGTTGGCAAGAAATATTTACAAATAAAAGTACTTAAATGAAAAAAAAACCTGCAGAGGTGGCCCTGCCCGTCTACTTCTGCTCCATTCCGGCTGAGATGCGTCGCCTGGATGAGATCGTGAGGGAGATGGAGGCGCGCGAGCGGCAGCAGCAGGCCACGCAGCAAGAGATTCCGCCTGTTTAGGAGCGTTTCCGACCACCCACGAAGAGGTTACCAGGTTCATATATTCTTTTAACAATTGCCTTTCTACCAAATACATTTAATTATATATTTTAAGTGACTTTTTCAGCTGTTCTCATGCCACTGGCTCAACTAAACATCCTAAATCGCTTTGTCACCCCGCCATCCAGCCTCATTATACAAATAAAGATTTTTTATGAAAGTCCTGTTTCTGTCTCTTATAATGACTGAGGTGCTGTTATTCTCCCAGAGCTCAGTACGTCATTAGTTATGGATTCCACGTCTTCCTCGATTAGAATACTATCAAAGTGTGCGCACTACTGTTTACCTCCGGTCGCGAAGAACTCTCCCGCTACACAACATTCACGATTCATTTTGACTTTCGAATGCTTTGCAAATTATAGATTGCTCTTTGATGTTCGATCTTTGATTTTCGATCTTTGATCAGTCTATCCCTGTCTATCTCTCTCGTTTTCTCTCTCTCTCTTTCCATCGCTCTCTACCTCTATCTCTCTCTCTTCCATGAGAAGGAAAATGGAGGCAACGTCACGAGTAAATGTGAAGTGTTTTTTTAAGCTTTCAAAATCCCGCCCAGTCACGCTAGCCACGCTCACCTTACGCCTTTGCTAGGTTTCATAAGAAAACTTTGCTGCTTTTTGTTTATTTTGTATTTCAATACATGCAAATTTAATTGCACAGATTCTATTCCTTGGCATCTGGAAATATAACTGTAGGAGAATTGTAAGACAGTGTACATGTTAATTGTAAAATAGAGATCCGGAATATTTTCTTATACATAGTTATGTATACAAAGATAGTAATTTTATCGAAGTATGAGCACTGCATCCACAATCGCGTAATCTTCTCGCCCCTTGTTTTACAATTTTTTTATGAAAGCTCTTGCAAAAGTATATGAATGCGTTGCAAAACATTCATGTCTCCGTCATAATGATGACGTGGTGCGTGCTGGCAAGTGCGGAAAGCGCTGCCAGCTTCTCGATACGACAGGCTCTGCGGAGCGATTTTTTTATTATTTCTTTTAGAAGTACGAATTAATTTTTGGATTGAAAGAATAAAAAAAAATTGTTGTAAGCACGGATAACTTTGTGAAGAGATTAACTATGTCTTGCAAGAATGTTTTTCGAGACTTCCGCCGTTCACCTTAAAGGGAGCTTGAACACCAAAACTCTCACCACGATGACCCTAATATGTACATATATATGTATGTCCGATACAAGCTGATCTATAGAATCTCTAGTACCTGGAATCTGATAGGCTAATCGAATTAGACCATTAATTCCTATGGTTCAGGATTTCAAACATTATTTATTTCAAATTAAAATTCCTCGCTCATTTTATATTTGGCGACATTTATGCTTTGGTATTGTCTTAGTATAAGAAGATCCGATTCATTGCTAACATCCCATAAACGTCGAAAAAGATGAGCATACCACTCCTTTGACACTGTACTTTCTCTCTCCAACGAATCGGGTCACAAAATTCACACTCGCTCACGGCCGATGGATCGGGCAGAAAAATAAAATCGCATCTAGAGAAAATTTTTTTCGATATCAACCTTTTGGATTAAACTTAATTGCCCATGAATATAATACCAGTAAAACAAAAACGCATAAATATACTTTCTCACCACTTTGTCGGCTTAATGCTTATAGTGTTGATGAGGACGTAGCGAATTCCTTCGTAAGGGAATGACAAGGGGGATGCCAATCTCATGGCGAAACCTTGTTAAATTACAACTTTTCAAATAAATAGTATAATTAAATTTTACAAAATACAATTTAACTCAATATTGATGTGCATGTTTAGTTGCTGTCCTCCGAGTGCACCTGCATATTCGTCGAAATGGATGCCTGCACTTATCTCATCATGAACTGCGTGAATATTCTCGACCACCTCTTGACTCCCGCCACTTTCAGCGAAATCTGCGACGTCAGTTACCTTTCCCCTCTCTCATTTCTTATATCGATTCTAAGATAATCTATGTAGTCTCTAGATGAGGCCAGACAGCTCAACTGAGAAGAAATGCGCAAAAACGACTAATCGTGTAAAAGGAGTGGCAAATGATTGCAATGATCTTCCTCGGAAATGGAAGCCGCGGCGCGAAGGACCTCTGTCAGGTCGCCGTGCTGCAGGAAGCGAGAATGAGAAGATTGGATATTATCCATATTATCCAATCTTCTCATTCTCGCTTCCTGCAGCACGGCGACCTGACAGAGGTCCTTCGCGCCGCGGCTTCCATTTCCGAGGAAGACCCCGAAGATCTGGAGACATTCGCGGACTTCTTCGAGCGTCTATTGGCGGAGGGAGAACGCCAAGGAAAACTGGAAGAGCAGCTCGACAACGGCTCGTCTTCTCTGCCCTATTTACAAGCAGACAAAAGAGAAAGAAAGAGAGACAAAGTGAGAGAAAGAGAGAAAGGGAGAACGATGGAGACTGAGAGGGGAGTGATTGTATGTACGAGTGTAAATTCCTGTAACCCCTCCCGTCACCAGATAGTGACTCTTTTCTGCAAGAGTGCTGTTGGCTCTACTGGAGGTTCTGCGTGGCTCTTCTCTCCCGATTCCCCTCACACTGCTCAATGGCATCTTCCAGAAGTTCCCCGGCTGGGCTTCTAAGATTGCCAGCCTTTTCGGTTCTTCCACCCAGATCCACCAGCTCGCCGCTCCTTATGCGTATACTCACACTCTTTCTCTCTTTATCTGAACACTCTACTTATGAACCCTAGCTCCTTGATGCCTGAAAATTTTGAACTAGGACTTCAATCAAGATATAAATTTTGCTTAAAACAGATTATTTAAAGTAGTTATTCTTCAATCATCATTTTAAGTGTCTCTCCGCTGAAGAAGACGCAGTTCTTCGATTTCCGCAGCGTTCCGGGAAAGTAAAGGAGAAGCGAAGATGGGAAATGCAGGAACATCACTTCCCCACCCTCGCACTACCCAAAGAAATTTTCCTACTAGGCAAAGTTTACTTTTAATGCTCAACGTATACCTTGTAAATCTCAGTAGCGAAATGAAACTTTGCATTGGTATCTCGATGCTTGCGTGACATGAAACAACATTCTACACCTTTAGTGGGTGCTGCTCAGAAAAAAAAATCTGGTTAAGTAAATAAGAGCTAGAGATAAATCGAATCTCGGCTGAAACGAGGAAACAAATAATTGGAAGAAATTTTTATAATTTTTATACATGAGTCAGTTTTCTTTATTTCCCCCAACACATTCAAAGAGATGTTAGTTATGCTTTAACTTATCGACAACACTGTCTTATTTTCTTTTCTTCGAGTGATTCCAAATCTTAAGCATTATAACACAAACTAGTTAAATCATGTACATATTCAACATCAAAGCATACATACATGTGTCCATTCTATAATATTAGGCAGAAAACAGGAGAAATGACACTAAGCAAAACATTAACGAAGAAAAACATGAAGGGACCTGATTTAAACAATTGCAACCGTATGGTGATAAATGAATATTCACGTGACTGAATTGGCATTTCTCTCTCTCTCTCTCTCTCTCTCTGTCTCGCTCTCATGGAGTAATTAAATGGATACAACTTTACTAGAAAGCGTTAGATATGGCGAAAATAGCAACCTGAGAGTGTGAACCCGTACTCAAAAGAGCATCGGAATTAGCTATTTTGAAGATTTCTGACAATATGTATGTCACGAACAACTTCCAGGCCAGACACTCGACTCCAACGCGCCGGAGACAGCGAGGCAGCCCGCAGCGGAAACTTCATCCACGTCTTCTTGCACTCGATCAAATATCTGTACGCGCTTCTCTTGTGTACTTTTACTGCATTCACTGGCGATGGGAGTTTATTGTGCACTTTTACTCGACAGAGAAGAAGTGAATTGGCCTGAGGTTGTCGGAGGAAAGGACGGGGACAGGGAGAAGATAGGGAAGGACAGCGTGCTGTAAGATGTGAAAAAGCTTGAAGTGCATGCTCCGGTGATGGCCTGTAAGAGAGCAGAGATAGCGAGAGAGAGAGTGAGAGAGAGAGAGAGAGCGAACAAAAGAGATGGTGTGAGAAAGAACGAGAAAGTGAGAAGCTAGTTAAAGAGACAGTGAGAGTGAAACCTTGATGTGGTAGGTGTGCTTGTCGTCGGCGGGCGCGTTGAAGACGACTTCGGAGTTTAGCTGAGTAGCAATCTCACCAGGAGAAATGGACTGGGTCATGGTCCGGAGAAGAAGAGAAGTGGAGAGGCGAGCAGTGAAACACAGTAACGACTGATAGGAACGTCCGAAGTAGCCGAAGGCATGGATGATGTCCCCCATAACTCCTTTTTTTGATCCTTTAGAAATGAACCGACATACAAACATTTGTAGTATATACAACATGTACATACATACATACATACATATGTATGTGAGAGATTGAAAGATCTCGGATACAATGTACGTGGAGAAAGAAGATACAAATTTCAAAACACTTCATTTCGTTCCATTTTATTTTTGAACTAAATTAGTAAGTGTAAAAGTGCGATCATACGAGTTCTTCATATTTCGTAGTTTGTATTTGAAAATAGTACAAACATTTATCGTAGAAGTGCAAAAGGCAAAATATGCGTGACAACTCTTCATCGGCAGAGCTTCAGCACATTCCATGTCATTCCACTCCTCTTCCTCGCCCTACGATGGTCGGCTGCCTTTGTCTTCTTCCCTGGCTCTTGGTCAGTAAGCCAAGTTTTCTTCAGTGATCCATAAAAGGCTCAAGTAATGACTCTACCTTCAGCTCTGCTTTCTGACTGCTTCCTGTGATAATAAATATAGCTTTGACTTGTGCTGGCAGAATCCGTCGTGTGAACTCTGTGTTCAATTCTTTAACTACACGAGCGTCTCATACTGTTTGTTTCCTTTCAATGCGATGAGTTACTGCCGTGAAAATATAACACAAAGCAGCCATGCTAAATCGTTTGGGTAAGCTGCTACTTTCATTAAATTAGCTCAGAAAATAGTAGACTCATGTAAAAATTCAGAGCAACATTATTCTATGATAAAAAGATAAACCCTGGTTAGGGGGAAGTATATGATTTCGTCGATTGCTTCAGTGCCAGAAACGAAAGGAACATGCCTCAGAGGAGAAGCACGACTCGCGATACTGAACTTTATGGAAGGGTGCGTTTCCTTCTAAAAAAAACTTCGAAATCATATGACACTAATTAAAAATTACTAAAAAAAATTATGTCGGTGCGTATTATGAACAATTTCAATATCGTTTCGCAATGTTGTATAATTTTTTGTACAAAACAGCAGCTAAATTGTTGAACTTATTAAACACATTGAATTGAATTGAATACAATTTCCCTAATAAAAAACAATTCTTAGAATGTATTCAGCAACTCAATGGTCTGTGCCCCCTTTCGTGATGCTGCGCTTGGGTGCCTCATTAATTGCCACGCAAATGAAAGCTGCAGCTCCAACAGGCAAGTCGGGAGGAGTTCACTTAACAGACACCGTAGACATTTGGCTGTTCGTAAACGAGCCATACTCTCAACCTAGAATTGTCACTAAAAAATGTTTGCATGTCTGGCTCCTTTAACGAAGTTGTCCCTACATGCACACCCATTCTTTAGCACCGATGAAATGGTGAAGAAATGGGACCCTTATTTCCGTTCGACTTTTTCGTCGACTTTTGCGAATGGACCAAGGGTTTGCTTTCCCCTCTTTAATTCTTCTTTTTTTGCAAACGTTGAGGAGATCTACACGCCATAATGAAAATAAAAATTGCATATATGTATGTACATAGAATGTTATACTCGGCCACTTCAAATGCGGCGAGACGGTGATGGCGAGAGTTTGCAGCGAAGATGAAGCATGCCTTCTCTCCTTCAAAGTGACGAAAAAGCAATGTAAGCTTCTTTCTTTGTAACGGATTTACTTTCTTCTTCCTCAATTAACAACTTAATAAGAGGCCTCTACTTGACTTTCCTCATTCTTATACATTTTGAGTTGGCAGAGAATGTGAGAAAATGTGTGGAAGAATGCCTTGTCCTTCTAAGATAGCGCATCGCTTCAAAATGCCAAGTGCGGTTCTCCTGACGACGCCACGCAGACGGCCAAGAATCTGACAATCGACTGCGCGAACAAGAAGGATTGCTACGAGCTGTTCAAGAAGTCTCTTGCATCTATATCTATTGACATCTATTGACATGTAATTCATATCATACTCTTCCAATTCAATACCTGACCTATTTAGTGAACGCAACCTCTGCGCAATTATTCAGAAGGCAAACGACACCATCGGCATCCCGGAGGATATTCTCAGCCAGCTTGAAATGTTGGCACGATTACAGTTTTTTAGTGTGGGGATAAAATAAAGAGCAAGGAAATGTTTAATTTCTGTTTGCAGCACGACCACCACCAGAGGACACTTCCATTTTGGAGAACCAACCGCAGATCCGCCGGTCACTGCTTGTTTTCTTCAAAATAAATGGAAAAAAGATCAACTTCAAACAATTTTGGTCTTCAAATAATTTAATTTGTCAATTAAATTCTGGCGATTGTATGTAGATGCAAGTGCCCCTTCTCATGAGGATTGCTCTCATCGTCTGCATATTTGCAATGTTCTACCTCGGTTGGCAAGAAATATTTACAAATGAAGAGTAAAGTACTAAATGAAAAAAACCTGCAGCAGTGGCCCTGCCCGTCTACTTCTGCTCCACTCCGGCTGAGATGCGTCGCCTGGATGAGATCGTGAGGGAGATGGAGGCGCGCGAGCGGCAGCAGCAGGCCGCGCAGCAAGAGATTCCGCCTGTTTAGGAGGATCTCACAATCAGATCACCCACGAAGAGGTCACTAGATTCACTTATTCTTTTCGCAATTGCCTTATACCAAATATATTTAATTATATATTTTCAGTGACTTTTTCACCGATTCTCATGCCACTGGCTCAACTAAACATCCGGAATCGCTTTGTCACCCCGCCATCCCGCCCCATTATACAAATAAAGATGCTTCATGAAAGTCCTGTTTTTTCTGTCTCTTATAGTGACTGAGGTGCTGTTATTCTCCCAGAGTTCAGTACGTCATTCAGCAATGGGTTCCACGGCTTCCTCGATTAGAATACTATCAAAGTGTACGCACTCCTGTTTACCTCCGGGCGCGAAGAGTTTGGAATGCATGGGTACCATTGAGTCACTGTCATAACAGAAGAAGAGAGACCGCGAGAGAGGGGAGAGAGTGAAAGGGCGAGAGAGTGAGAGAGAGAGAAATAGGGAAAGGGAGAGAGAGAAAGGAGAGAGAGAGAGATGGGCGAGAGGGAGGGAGAAGAAAGAGAAGGAACCACAGAGAAGAATGTAAAATCTCCATGAGAGGCTTCTCTTCCACTTCCGCTTTCCCATTCACCTCTCGACCCCCGGAGGCCACTTGCTTCTCATCGTCTCACGGGCCACTCCCTCAGTGTACCTAATCAACGTAATCATCATTAGAGGGAGAGAGGATGCGAGGGAGAGAAAGAACAGAGACGAAGGAAGAGACAGAGGAGAGGGAGAGAGGCAGGGAGCCAGATAGAGAGAGAGAAAGAGAAAGAGAGACAGATCATTGCCCGTCCAGACTGCTAAAGCCCTGTCACCGACCCGCCGAGCCAAATCCGCTCTCCTGTTTGTCTTTCATCAGTGCAATCTCTTGCGGTGTCCTCTCTACCGACACGGAATCAACGAGAAAAAATGTACTATACACAGTCTAATTTTATCTCTTGAACTTCTTTCTTGAACTTTACAGTCTTATTCTACCTCTTGAAGCTGATCTCGAATATGAGCTCTAAGGTGAACTACATATTCATCTAATTCAGGTGAAACTGTCAGACGTGCAAAAAAAAAAATCTGCCAGCAGATCTAAATTAAAAAAATACAATAATGACTACACGGAGTTCAAATTCTTTTTGTGATTAAAAAAATCTTATTTTGACCTGAATCGATATGAAGCGAAGTAATTTAGACAGTAAACCAAACGAATACTTTAGCCTAGAAAATTACGACCGACATTTGGAGGAGTTCTGTCACATCTGGACAAGGTTCTAATTTAACCCCTGGAATTGGCCTAGGTTTTTTTTTCTGGATTTTTCTCTCTACCCCTTCTTTTCGTTCTTTTCTGTTAATATCTCTTTTCCTGGCTTCCACGAATGCGGCTGCTAAGATCCTTCTCAAACTCTCGCAACAAGAGTACTCACGTCAGAGCCCTGAACCGTTCTCTCTCTCTCTCTCCCCCCCCCCCCCCTCTCTCTCTCTTTCTCTCTCTAGCACTCTAAGTGTCGTTGTATTTCTATCTCGCACTCTCTCACTCACCTTCTCAATATCTCTCTTTCTCACTTCCTTCTCTCTGTCTCTCTCTCACTCCGATTATAACTGTCTACTTTGTCAATAGAACACGTCAGCCACTACTCTCCACTGCATCCAACCCTCGCCTGCCGTTCGTTTTGCAACCGGGAAAAGCTTCATCAAAAAAGTGTTTGACTTCCTATACATAATCAGTTTTTTTGTAATGAGGGCAAAAGCGCAGCTCTTCTGCACGGACGCAGAAGAGTTCCGCATTTGCGAGGACAATAAGAAAGAAGGCTAAATAAACTAAGCAAATATAGAAGCCTAGCAACTGTTGGTTTTACATTCAAACTTTGCACTGGAGCGCAGATTTCCGCTGAATGTATTGAATGGTGTTGTTGTTATAATTCAACGCTGAACAACATTCTAGTTACTCGCCTAGCTTTGATTCTGTGTGCAAATTGCATAATACCCTTCACATCTCATTTAAAGAATTTTTTTAAGGAAAAGTAATGATTATTGTTGCTGTTTGCATTCATCTCAGAACGGAGCACATCTTCATTACAAAGGGGATCATCATTTGCTTCGCGTGATCTGCAATGATGGCAAGCGAAAATAAAGGGACAATGAAGCTTGTCGACTCCTTGCGTGAGATGACAGATGAGAATGACTTGGGAAGAGACAACAGAGAAGAGAGAGAGAGAGAGAGAGAAAGAGAGAGCTAAAGATAGTTGTAGATGCCTGTGCAAAGGGCAGAGCTCGAGAGGCTGCCAGAAAGTGAGAACGGACCGGAGGCGGGCGTTTGCACGGTATCTTCACTCTCTTTCTCTATGGCTATCTCTCTCTTTCTCTCTCTCTCTCTTTCTCTCTCTTTCTCTCTCTCTCTCTCTTTCTCTCTCTCTCTCTCTTCCTCTCTCTCGAACCAACCCTTCCATCACCTTGCAAATAGTACAGGCACACATACAGAAGCCGATGCAGGGAGTACCCCAATTTCAATTTCTTTCTCTCTCTCGCACTACCTCTGTCTCTCTCTCTACCTCTCTATATCTTTACCTTTTATTTCTCTCTCTCGCACTACCTCTGTCTCTCTCTCTCTACCTCTCTATATCTTTACCTTTTATTTCTCTATCATTTTCCTTCTCCTTCTCCCTCCCTCTCTCTCCCCTTCCCTCCCTCTCTCTCCCTCCATCTCTCTCCCTTTCCCTCCCTCCCTCTCTCTCTCTCTCTCTCTTTCTCTCTCTCTCTTTCCCTCTCTCTCCCTTCCGCCTCCGCTATCCACCGGCCACGCAACCGCCAGCCTTTCCCGCTCCAGCTTCATCAACCTTCTTCCCCTGTACTCCAGTCCCATTCTTGATGCCCCATCGAGATTGCATGCTCTACCGTATACACACATTGAAGACACTGAAACTCGAGGAAACTTGGACGACTAATAAATATTCATTAATTTCTTTTACTAAGAAGCCGAAAATTGTGTCCATTGGAAATGTTGTTGTTCACCTTCCTGCATTTTCTTGGTATCAATTATGTGATCAATTTGCTTTTCCCTGCATGGGCCGCCGATGAGACCAGCCAGAGATTCCAGTGTCCCGCTCGGCCTCTCCCTTTGCCCTCATGCTCCTCCATCCTGTTGCATCATCGCCACTGGCTGCATACAGACAGAGCCACATGCCCTCGAGGGGAGCCACTGCCGGTGTCCGCTTACTCGCCAAACAAAAGCGCGGCCCGAGCTTTCCCAGAAGCCTCTCTTTCTACTCGGCAGCGTCGCTACAAGTCCGCCTGAAGGATCCCCAAAGTTTCCGTCTCCTTCTCTCTCTCTCTCTTTCTCTTTCTCTCTCTCTCTATGGCACTCTATCTCTCGTTCTCTCTCCCTCCCTCTTCACCGATATGCATAAAACTTGTAAACATTATCACATTCTCTTGTTTCCTCCGGCGATTTTTCCACATGGCTAACCCAACTTGAGATCAAATTCACATCTACCATTTGTGACAAATCCGGTCAATCCTCGAATAACGTTATCTCAAAATATTTCTTGAGTCATCCCTTAGATTTCGATTTACGCTCACTATCCTTTATTGTCCCTGCCTTTTTCTCTCTCTCTCTCACTCACTCTCTCTCTCTCTCTTACTCTCTTTATATCTCTCTCTCTCCATTTTGCATCTTCCAAAAGTCAACAGATGTGCCTGGGTATGTCTAGTCCTTCTAATGAATACAACACTGGCATTAGTCAGTAAGGGATGCTAGTCAGATAGCATGTTGGAGTTGCGTGGACAGAGCAGGAAAGAAGGTGCCCTCTCTCTTCTCTCTCTCTCTCCCTCTCTCTCTCTCTCTCTCTCTCTCTCTGTCTCACTTACCCTATCTATCATATCGCTCCTTCTCTTTCTCTCTTCCTCTGCCTCTCTGCCTTTCTCTGTCTCTCTTACCTTCTTTCTCTTTTTTTCCCTCTCACTATCCCTATCATAGCTGTCCTATTCCCATTGGTGTTCTTCTCCTTCCTTCTCATGACCATTTGCAATAATGTCTTCTCTGTTACAGACATACAGTTATCGTATCAATTAGTACTTATCTCGCCCAGTCTTTCATTCTCTCGTCCCCTCTCCCTTCTTTCTCGGTCGGCCTACCTCCTCTTCCCTCATCTTCTCTCTCCCCCTCTCTCTCTCTATCTCGCGTTTTCGTTCTCTCTCACTAAAAATACATACATATGTACACTTACTGGTAGAGATAGGGCTCATCTCGGGCTCCTACCACTCTTCCTCTTCTTTCAAATGCAAAAGAGCCATTCCACAGTCGGTCATCAGGCTATTCCGCAACTCGTTAAAAAGCCAGACGAAGAAAGAGAGAGGAAGGGAGAGAGAGGGGGGAAGAGAGAGAGAGAGAGAGAGGGAAGAGAGAGAGAGAACGAGATAGAGCGAAGAGGCTTTCGGCATGCTTTGAAACACACACTATCTTGCCTAATCGAGAAGCAGCTTGAGAGAAGCAGAGAACACTCATCGCCGCATTTCATTCTGACCCAGCGAACCCGTCGTTGCTCTGCTTGACCCTTGAATACTCGCGATGATATCGTCGGCCGTTGACTGTGCTCTCCTTTATCATCTGCAGACAGCATGTTTTCTTCAAAGAGAACGGAACCAACTAATAATCCTGGCAGTTTTGCTGCGTTTGCGCAAGGTTTATTATGTTCCGTTTGTTGGGCCGATATCCGGATTATGACTCGCTGTTCTCTCTCTTTCCATCTATTTTCATAGTTCTCACATTCTAGGCTTATCATCATTACTCTCTCCATCTCCCCCCCTCTCTCTCTCTCTCTCTCTCTCTCTCTCTCAAAACATCCTCACTCGCGTATGGAACTACACGCCCGAGGGGCTTGTCGACTCTCCAGATCTTCGCCGTAAAGTGGTTGTCGTGAGTGGAAGGAGAAGTCATCATTACAGGGAGAGGGCTGTACGAAAAGGGAAGAGAGATTTAGAGAAGCAATGATAGGGATACAGAGAGAGAGAGCGAGAAAGAGAGAGAGAGAGAGAGAGAGAAGAATAGATAGAGGAAGAGAGAGAGACGGAAAGACAGAGAATATTGGAAAACAATGAGGAGATTGCGATGAGTGAGATGTACATTCCTGGACGTGGTTGTCGAGTGATTTCAGCTGTGGATGTCGCATATCCTAGTGGATCCACCCGCTCAGACCAAGAGCAGGAGATTCGTTAGCCGGCGGATGTAGACTTTTTTCCAGACTAATATCTAGTTTTTCCTTTTCATTTTAATTCCCGCTCTCTCTCGCTCTCTCTCTCTCTCTTTCTCTCTCACTCTCTCTCTCTCTCTCGCTTCCTCTCGTCATTATATCCCATTTGTCTTCGAAACATTCACATAATTCCAATATTAGCTTCTTCTGGTCATTGATGCTTTAATTAAGCTAACTTGCACTTGAGTAAGTATTTAGCTCGGCTGATGATGACTTTGGCAGCGAGGATGAGACTGCAAACGAGAAAGAGAGGGAGTGAGAGAGAGAGAAATATGAAGAGAGAGCGAGAGACCGAGAGAGAAAGCGAAGAAAGATCAGCATTATTTCCATCTCCTTGTTGCTTCTCATGACGTGTGTGCGTGCCGCTGTTGTGGCGAGTGATATTTTGGGAGGCCGAACAAAAGAACGGGCAGCGACATGAGAGAGAGAGAGGCAACGAGTGGATGGATGCATGTCAAATGTTTGAAAAACTATTCAAAATATATGTACGTACATATTTATTGTTACTTTTTAGCCAAGCTTTTAGTATAGCAATCAAAACTGTAAATATTGTCTTCATTTCAAATCTTTTTTCCTTCAAGTAGAAAACGCAATGGGTGTAGCCGGAAATTCTTCTCTCCCTCTCTTCATTCAGCTCTCCCCCTCCATAGTACTATTTCTTTTCTAATCTAGAGATCGGATCGGCCGGATCTCAAGAGAGAGCTTTTTTTCAAAACAGAGTCCTACAACTTCAACATAATATAAAGGTGTTGTTTTTTATGAAGCGGGTTTTCGTTGTCTCTCTGTCTCTCGCTATCTCCTTCTCTACATATCTCCATCTTTTTCACCCCCCGCTCTCTCTCTCCGTCACTCTCTCCCTCTCTCCCTCTCTCTCTCTCTCTCTCTCTCTCTCTTCGATTTCACTCATGCTCCTACCGCTTTGTTCTTGCCGCTGCATGAGGCATGCCTTCTTCACCGTTCATTAACAGTTGGACACTCCGTGGCTTTTCATTTTTAGCCTCCGATTTAATTTCGTCACCGTTCCTGCAAGAAGGAAAAATGATTGCATACTTCTTTTGTTTTTGTAACGCAGTTTTGCTTCCTCTTCATTCTCTCTCTCTCTCTCTCTCTCTCTCTCTCTTTCTCTCTCTCTCTCTCTCTTTCTATTTCTCTCTCTCTCTCTCTCTCTCGTTGTTCCTAACTTACTCTCTATCCCTTTAACTACCTCTTTCTCTCCATCTTCCTCCGTCTCCCTCTCCCTCTCTCTCCTGTATCGTAATCGGCTGGTGCTGCAGCCACCACTGCTCCCTCATCCTTGCAGCCTCCCCCCTACCCTTCCGAATTGTGTTGACTCAGTGGTCTCTCTGTGGCCATCAGAACGGAGGCTTCTGCCACGTTCTCTCCACTGCCATCTCAAGCTCTCTCTCTCTCTCTCTCTCCCTCTCCATCTCCACCTCTCTCTCTCTCTATCCCAAAAGAACTCATCGACCTGTTCCATCTCAATCGCTCCATTCAACCTACAGCTTCATCATTGTCCACAAGGAGAACGTTCCGTGCACAGTTCTATAATTCTCCTCTGCTTGGCGGCATATTTCTCTCTCTCTCACTCCCTCTCCTTCTCTCTCCCTCTCTCTCCCTCGCTAACTCTTCTCAGAGGGTTTTCCGTGCTTCTCTTTACCCGTCATCAGTTCTAAGCTAAGCTCTGCCTGCGCTTACAATTGTGAATCCGTGCCTCTCTGAACTGCATACGATTGTGTGTGTGCCAGAAAGTACGGAGAAGCGCATCTGAGTTACCCTTCATTTTCTATGTCTTTCTAAATCTCTCTTTCTCTCCATAGTCATCTTGATCTCTTTGATCCATCACCGTTGTACAATGGTTTTTACTACAGTAACTCAATTTCCTCTCTCTCTCTCTCTCTTTGTTTTCAAGGGCTTTCTCTATTCAAAGAAAGCCGAATCTCAAGTGAAGCACATCGGAACTGGCGGAAACACATAATCGCCATATTAACTCTTTTCAACTTTATTTTCCGAATTCAATTTTAATTTTTTTTACAGTAGAAATTACAATCCTATGTCTTCGTTCGTTGGTGGAACCCGCACGTTTGAAATCTGCTCGCATGTATGTACATACATATCTTCGAATTACAT